>CAXAMN010028528.1:362921-394260 GCA_963970005.1 Durusdinium trenchii
GCGATGCACTTGTTCCTAATAGCTTCTTGTTACTACTAGTAAGGCACTTGTTACTAGGAGCGATGCACTTGTTACTACTTGACAAAATAATTTGTCTTTTTATTCGTTTGACCTTTCACTTGTTTTAGTTGGTCCTTTTTTGCAGCCAGGTTCGGCTCTCACAGATGCCACCCTTGTGGCCTTTGGGGAGCTGTCCAGAGGAGGTGAAGCGGGTTCGTTTGGTCGCGTATCGTCGCAAAATCATGTTTCATTATGTTAGGCCATCGCTAGCAAGTATGATGTTTCTTGTACAAAAAGCATAATATATTACATCATATCGTCGCGCATCATTTTCACCCAAAAATGTCGTGTGACAGACAGAAATCACAGTGATCCCAAAGTAGAAAGGTGAATCGACAGAAAATGTAGAGCATTAGATTTGTCAAAATCAAGGCTTTATCTTGGCAAACCATAATGTTACCCTCAACTTTGTGGCCATGAGGTTGCTGGAAACTATTTGCGCTTGTGAGCGGTGAGTGACTTTTCTCACTCAGATCCTTGAATCGTGCTGTCGGCCACATATTGGTCCTTGATGTGATGGCCTATTTTCCATTGGACCAGCAAGCGTCAGCCTGCTGCAAGGACATGCATGCCCATTATGTTGCCTGATTTTCTCGGCAAGAACTCTGTCGTCGCAAGACACAGACGCCTGAATGAAATGTTTGTGGTTGTTGATTGTATTCTGACCAAGCCGCCCTGCTTGGATGTTTTGGCCTTCAGACACCTGCCGGCAACATGTTCGAAGCTTTGAGAAGTAGCTGCAACAACTTGTTCCAAGTGGATTGTGGCTGGTCACCTGTTTCGTGTTCCTGTTTCGGGTGCCCTGGCTGAATATGTATGTTTTCCAAATGCCTTGGGCATATGTATATAGAGTGCGCATGCACAGAGGCTCATGAATTCAGCGGATAGTGACATTCCTTGCCTACATGGTTACAGAGAGTTCAAAAAGTTACCAATCGATTGATTTGCCTTCTAGATCCCACCCACCTTTGTTTTTTTGTTGAGTGAAGATCAAGAATTCTAAAGCCTCTTCCGCCGGATACGTGCCAATTGATTTCCCACAAGACAGGCCACAAGGGTGACTTGTTTTGGGGTAGTGTCACAGATTGTTACATATGTGTCTTACCATAGTTTCTCATCTCGGAATCTTTGCAAAGCTCTTTGCAAGAGTCTATTGCAGCCTTGATGGAACGACCAAAACTGTCAAAAGATGCTGCCGGCATTTGGCACCTCCTTCCAAGTCCATCATGATTTTGGAGCACATATGAGTCCGCGTTCGTGCACAGATGCCTGCCTGATTTTGTTGCTAGCTTCGGACGACCTTTTCTTGTGGTTGAAAGGCGTAAGTACAGAGATGTGAAGCACATTTGTAAAGGGTTTTTTATTAGTAGGAGCAAGGACGCTACTAGGGGATCCTGGCCTTACCACTAGGAGCAAAGATGCTACTAGGAGCAAAGGGCATCGCTACTAGGAGCAAGGACGCATTAGAGGAGCTTTTGTTATGTAATCTTTTTGTTGAGGATGGTGATTTGCTTGGCCGACAGGCTAGCCTGAAATTTTGTGTTACGAACGAAATCAGTATTGGGGTATGGAGGGAAAAGGCACGTGAACTCAGAACAATGGCGAGTAGTAAAGTCGCATTTTGAGGGCCCTTTGTAGTGCAAGTGATGTAATAGCGGTTGATAACAGTTAGCATCATTTGTTTGATGCATCATCAATGGAGGATGGCGGTATTTTTTTAGACTTTGCAAATTTATCGAAAGACCTCATTTTTTTCGTTATTTGCGATATCTTGTATCGTCCTTTGCATTAAAAAAGATATCCCGGCAAGAGACCCCAAACAGTGTGTGTGTGTGTGTTAACACCTGTTCCTAAGGTTTGCGCCTAGTCGGTTTCTAGAGGACTGGTTGCTACTACTTGCTCTTGGCTTTGCTATTAGGAACTAGAGGCTTCTAGAACCCCAGAGCTCGCCACTACTTGAGAACGAAAAGGTAGGGATGCGGGGAAAAGCAGGGGGATTAGGGACGTTTGGCTTGGCCTGATTTAACGAAGCTCCAGCCATTCGTCAGGATATTCTCGAGGGACGCCTTGGGAACGTACTTGCTTGAATTTGAACTGTTTTTAAGCTGTCTACTGCGGTGTTGTGCATTAATCGTTTAATGAGTTGAAAGAAACCTTATTAAACACCTTCAAATTTACGGACTTCTTCGCCTTTCGGTTCGTGCACTTTTTCTTTAATCAAGGGGAATTGCGCATTGATCCTAGCTCTTGCGAGTAACAGGTTTCGCCACAGAGTCCCACTGAGGGTTGTGGTGTGATGCCCATCGAGGGGCGCGGTATGTGCACAGACCCAAATCCTGCCTGAATGATGCGTTTTGCTCTCCGGAACTTCTTTTGATTCCTTCTGATCCGCGGAGCTGCGTAATACCACACTGATATGATGTTGTAGGGTTTATTATGATGCAATTCCAGTCAGGATTTTCGCATGCTGCTAAGTATTTACATGTCTACGTTATACTGCTGCTAAGTATTTATGGGCGAGGTTCGATCGATTGTGTCATTCGGACGACTTCGGGTTTGCTCGAGGAGAGAAAGCAGCCAGAGTTTCGAAACCACCGTCTATTCTGGACGCGCTTGAAGAAGTGCCCATTGATGCTGCGGTAGACGAGCCCGGCCCAGCTGAGCTTGAAGGCCATCCAGGTGATTTGCCATTCAGCGCTGGTATCTCGCCAGCTGCAATTTTGGGTAAAGTGTTGGGTCTAGATCAGCAGTTCATAGACACTTCTCGTTCGCTTGCAGGCCAGGATGTCCTGTTTGAGTTTGCGTCCTCTGACAATTACGTTTTGGGGCAAGTGTGTGACTCCTACGATGCATTCGGTTGAGTAGGTCAACAACTGAATTGTTTGATCCAGCGCAGCTCTCACAAGCCATAGGCCAGGTTGAATGAAGGCTTGCCAGGGTCAGATGCATGGGTATCGATAGTTTGTGCTTATCACTCGGCTGGAACAAATAAGGAGAAACTTCGCAAGAAACAAAAGGTGTCTTTGAAACTGTTGAGGAGTACTGTCAAAAAAAGGCGATTGAGCTGCCTTTAGGCAATGAGTTGCGGAATGGCTTGCAATTCAAGAGGTTTGAGGGGGACATTGGTTCGAGTTGGCTTCCATGGGTACGTTCAACTCGCGTGGTCGTCGGGGGTTTCAGCAAGAAGCCTAGGACAGTAAGTACTTCAGACCTTGAAGAGGTTGAAACCGTGCGCCATCCATGACTGCTTCAGCCCTAGTCGCCAAGAACTCGAAGAAGCCAAAGGGGGCCAACAATCCAGAAGCGTTGGCAGCAGTGAGGAGAGAAGCCGAAGGCTTTAAAAAAAAAACATTACGTGGGGCGACAACAGTGCTGCCACCTTATCAAATTTGAAATCTCAATCAAAAGTTTCAGGGAATCAGGTAAAGATAGCCAACTTGTTGAGACTTTGTGAAGCAATGGGAACAAAAAGCTTCTTCTCATCGCTTTCAAGGACGTATCGTTTATCGCGGCGACTGCTTTTGCCTCGTTGAGACCAGCGCTAGCCCGAGCGCTGATAGCGCTGAACTTGACGTTATTTTTCGGAGTGAAGAATAACGCTATTTCTTTAGCTGACGCAGTTCAAGCTTTCTTGCAAGCGCCGCTGCTTGGGGAAACCTGGGTAGTGTCAGGAGAGGAGCTTTGGCTTCCTCGTCGGCTCAATGTTATCCCACACACTTGTTGCCTGCGTGTAAAACTTCTCACAAGCCTCTATGGCCACCCCAGGGCAGGCAAGTTGTGGTCGTACCGTGACGCACACCTTACCGCAATGACTGCTGTTCAATTGGAACGTTTTCCGGCCAATGACTTGATCCAACAGTGCTCACAGATGATGGTCTTAAGTGTGTATGTTGATTATCTTTCCTTCCTTGGCAGGGGGCTCAAAGTCTGCGCTGTCATTTCTGGGAAGGACTTCGAAAGCACATCAAGACCGAACCTGAAGTTTGCGTTGGTCAAGAGGGTTCTGGGATTCTTGGTTGAAACCTATTGCCGTTCGACGGAATTTGCAGTCGCAAATGTTTCAAATTTTTGCGACCTACGCGCTAAAAATTGTTGAGCGCTACTGCGAATTACGCCGCCTTGTAATCAAATCCTTGAAGTCCGTGAACCCTCCTGCGCTTCCAGAAAGTGCAGTGTCTGATGAAGAGTCGTTGGAACAAGGCGCCCTTAGCGGAAAAGCCTCTCAGGTGTTGATGCGCCTGCTTTGGCTATCGGGGCTTAGCAGGCCTGACCTTGCTTTCATCGTTGGAAGGCTTGTTTCGAAGTGGCTCGACGGCCAAGATGGGATGACCGCCAACTTTTGCGGGTAGCGTCATGCTGGAAACCGACGCTTGACTATTTGACAGTTGCCCTGATCTTCCAAAACACCCTTGTAAGAGGATTCAACCTTTACAAGAGGATTCAACCCTTATAAAAAGATTCTTTTATTTTCGAATCAAGGACCCTTATACTTTTGAAAAAAAGATTCTTATATTTTCGAGGAAAAAAAGATACTTAGAAGTTGTATTGTGAAATGCTGATGGGAACCTCCTTGCCTCCGACTTCCCATTTGTATATACAAATATATTGATGTATGTCCATCCCCCCCTTTCATTACATATATTTTTCTATCTTATCTTTTTGCGTTGCGCGCGTTTCATTCATATGTGTCCATCCTCCTTACGGGCAGGTAGGTGGGTACTTAGATAGACAGAGGGATAGTTTAGATACAAGGGCGGACAGGTGGGTAGGTAGGTAAGTAGATAAACAAACAGAGAGATATGAACAGGAAGACAGATAGGCAGATGGACAGATAGACAGGTAGACAGATAGATAGATAGATAAATAGATAGACACATAGATAGACAGGTGGGTAGGTGGGGAAGAAAATAGAAAGAAGAAAAGAGGTAAATGGGCAGATAAATAGACAGATAGATGGTCAGGTGGGTAGGTGGGTAAGTAGGTGGATAGGTGGGCAGATAGACAGACCTGGGTAGGTGGTTAAGTAGATAATTCAAAACTGGACAGGCGGGTGCTTACGTGAGGTAGCTAGACAGATAAGTGGATAGATGGGTAGACAGACAGATAGACAGATAGATAGACGGGTGGGGAGGTGAGTTAGCGAATGCAAATATGAATCAAGAGGTAGATAAATGGATAGATAGATGGGCAAGTAGGCAGGTGTGCAAGTAGACAAATCAAAGGTTAATAAATGAACAGGTGGACAGATAGACGCATAGGCAGATAAACAGACAGATAGGTGCGTGGGTTGGTGGGAAAGTAGACAGATAGATAAATAGATAGAAAGATAAATAGATGGGCAGGTGAGTAGGTAGATAGATACGTAGATAGATGGGCAGGTGAGTAGGTGGGTTAGCAAATGGAAATGTGAATCGAGATGTAAAAAGGTAGACAAATAGACAGACAGATGGACAGATAGACAAACAAAGAAACAAACAGATAGACAGGTGGGTAGGTGGCTGGCGGATAGATAGATAGTGATAAATAGGTGGGCAGGTGGGTAATTAGGTAAACAGATAGATTGGGAGAAAACCAAAGATCTTTTATTTCTTTCTTTCCTTCCTTCTTTCTTTCCCGCGTTGTCCTCTTTTGACCAAACTTCTGAATGCTGATGCTATTTTTGAGCATCTAGGCATCTATCTATCTATCTGTTTTTTCCATCGATGTTTTTATCTATTTGTTTTATTATCTATTTATATACCTATCTATTTATCTTTTTACTTGCCCGCCGATTTAGTTGTTTATTGAAATTGAAATATAGGTCCTTTTGTTAAATAATGAATAATTTCGAAAAATATTTAGTATTAAAAAGTTTGATTATTTAATATTTATTTTGAAAAAATTGTTAGTTTATATTTATATATAAATATATTTAGTTTTTATTGATATATTTGTTTTAAATATTGAAATTAATAAAAATTATGAAATTATATTTTTGCATTTTTTGAATTTATGTTTTGATTTTATTATAAATTTAATATAAAAACTTAATTTGAAAATATTTTATAAAGCAATATAATAGGTAATATATATAATTGAAAATAAACATACTTATAGTTTAATTTGTTTTATTATTAGAAGAAACATGATTTGTAAATTTTAATAATGTTTGAAATTAAATTTAATTATTTTGAAAAAAAAAATAGTTTTTTATTGTAAAATTGATTATCGAATATATTGACATTACTTTATATATATATATTTATATGTATATACTTTTTTTATTAGATATTTAGTTTTATTTTGATATATTTTTTCGTCATGAAATTATTATAGATTTATTGCTAATTACTATTTAAAGATTATCTTTTATTGTTTTGTTTATATTCCGTTTTTTTAATCGATGTAGCTTTCTTATTAATCCCCGTATGAGAGTTATTTTGAATAATCGATTTAGTTGTTATATTAATTTTATGTGTTTGAAAACGATATAATAATCGTATTCGTTCTTTTATGAGAAGAGTTCTTACTTTTGATATTTTATTTTCGCTTATTTAAATTAACTTGGTTATATGTAAGGAATTTTTAATGTTATATTTTGATTTTTCTATCCTAATATATATTTTTTTTATTAGTTATGTCGCAAAAATTGAAATAGTAAGAAGTTAATCGTTATTTTAGTTTTTTTATTTCTATATTATTTTTTGAAATTTGATTGAATTATTATTTTAATAGAAATGTTTGGCTTAGAAGTAAATTCTCTTTTCTTTGAATGGAAAGGGTGGGTGGTATATCGCCGCGCTATCTTGAAAAAAGACATGTTATATATATTAGATATTTGTTTTCAGTTTGAAATATATATTTTTATATATCTTCTTTTGCGGCGTTGAATTAGAATAGATCCGGTGCCAATTACTATTTTAATATTACTTTTATTATTTTATTTTTTCTCCCTAGTTTTTTTTCTTGAAAGTGTTTAATATTAATATTTAAAAAAAAAAAAAAAAAAAAAACATTTTTTTTAAAAAAATCGTTTTTTTTTTCAATAGAATGTGTATATATATATATTTCTGAATAAATATATATATATATTTATATTGATTTCATTTTTTTATGCTTTGTGCAGTGGGAGGAGGGGAGGGCGCGCAATTTTAGCTAGTAGATTATCTAAATGTTTGGACTTCACAAAATTTGTTTTCTTTTGAGATTCCTTTTTTTTGAGTGGATTGTTGTTAACAGTTGTTATTAAATTGTTATTATTCTGTTTTTTAGGTAAATACCAGTGTTTCATGAGTTGTTTTTCAAGTTTTTGTCAAGTTGTTATTAAATGATTCATGGGTATTTTCTGAAATAGTGATAGTTGTTTTTACAAATAATATTTTTTGTTTTTGACATGTATATCGTCAGATATGTATGGATTATGTAAATATCAGAAAAAACTGATAAATCGAAATTCTGCAAAACTCAAGCCGTACAGATTTTTTTGAATATTAGCTGACATTGTTTTTACTCAGATCAAAAAATGGTGCCAATACTGTTTGTCTGTATTTAAACGGTATTTACACAAATATTTTCACATGTTTTACGCATATTTTTTTCAAATCTCATGGGTTCTTAAGAGATAGTTTATTCAATGAAAAACTTGTTGAGCTGATTCTTTTGAAATAGTTTTGAATATATTATGTAACTCCGAGTGATTGAAAAAATCACCCATGTATTTGTTATATGTAAAATGTATTTTATGAAAATATGCTTCATATTTGGACACTTTTCCAACATAAATCTCACGGTTTCTCAAGATATATGTCAGTGAAAGGCATTTTGAAATGATTCTTTTTAAATAGTTTTGGGTATATCGTTTGGCTTGGGAGTAATTGATAGAAAATCAATGAAATACATTTCTTGACTTTGAATTTTGAGACGGTCAAATTTCATAGAAAACGAAAATGATTGTGCAAAAAAAGCCATTTCTTCATTCTGTATCATAGAAAAATGAAACAAATCACCTACCAGTTGAAGCAACTAAACATCAAAATCGTACCAGATGTGTTCATTATTACTTGGCAATAACTGCATTCAGATCAAAAAAAATTATCAACATGTTCTGTTTAGATGTAAATGGTCATTCACCTAAACAAAGTTGTGTTTGATTTTTCCCATTTGCATGAGTATTTAGATATTTATTCTATTGAAATATATCTTTTCATGTATCATGGGTGCTGAAAATGATGTAGTCCGTGAAAAACAAATTGAATTCATTTCTGATATAGTTTTGAATACACCGTGTGACTTTGAGTGGTTGATAAAATTCAGTTATCCTTTTTTTGGCTCTCAATGTGTTGAAATGCAAAAATCATGGAAAGCTATTGAGAAAATGACATCTGTCTTGATAGAGATATTTATATATATTTTCACGTATACGATTTTTTTATTATATATCACCATTTCAATTCTATATCACACAAAATAAACATGTGCATGCTTATGGCCAAAAACAGGCGTACATGGTGTGGGAAAAAATGTGCATAAACAAATATGTTTATGTCGATTTGCCAAAATGCAAAATAATACATATATATATACATATGTATGTTTTATTGATGTTGATATCGATTACTTTTAACCCAATATAGATTTATCTCATGTGGTCTTTCAGTTTCCATCTATGTATTTTTCCTTTTTAAATATATATATATATATTTGAAGTGTCATTGTTTGATAATATATATAAGTACTTTTTGAAACATAGTCTTGTTCATACAGTCCAAAATATTGAGCACTTACTCATATTTCATTTTTTTTTCATTTGTATTTGGTGGCGATGGCTTTTTGCCAGACCCGCCGGGCCAAAAGCACAAAGTAGATGGATTATGTAAGTGCCCAAAGTCTGATAATATCAATGTGATTGAACACATTATTCATCAATATCCACATTACCGCCAAAAAACGCACACAATTCCAAAATGCGAGCAAATAATTTTTTCACGCATATAGATTTACATACATGTAAATCGGTTTGTCACTATGTCCATATACATGTTTATTTTGACGGGTATTCTTTGTCCCACCGTGTCCACATAAGATTTGCACTGTGTAGAGGAAATGAAGCACAACTGTCAAACATACGTGAACATTATATACATCAAAGTTGAAAAATGAAACAAAACAAAACAACGCAACGATAAAATGCATGAAACATACAAATGCATTTTCCAAAAAAAATAACATAAATATATATATATACACATGACTTTTTCTCTCCCTTCTCTCTCACTGTATATATATATATATTTTTTAATGTATTTCGAAAGAAAAGGTTAAAATGAATTACAATATATTTCCAAAACAATATAATGAACTATTGTTTCACCCATGCAAAGTAACTCTTTCAAGCCATACAATAACCGCGCCGCAAACCGAACATTGCAAAACACACACACAAAAGAAAACAACGCGCGCCCTAGAAGCTAACAAAACACGTCAAGCCCAAAACGACGTGACTTTTCAAGCATGTTGCTTGTCTCTGCAGCAACAGTGGCTCAAAATACAAAAGTTCTTTTGTTTTGTTGGCATTGTTTTGAAAAGACCATGCCACCAAAGACAGCCACAAAAGTCAAAAAGAAACATGAAGCTAAAGAAAAAGAATGACAGTGCAGGGTCAGGGAAGAGAGGTGTAGGGCTTGGAAAAGCCTAAGTCCAAAAGCTCCAAGCTGCAGTTTACCAAACCTGCAAGGTTTTTTTTTTGGTTTGCCAATTTCTTCAAACATTAAATCAATATTGGCAAATTTGTTTAAATAGCAAGCGCCCAAAAATTCCAATCAATATGCAAATCAATTGTCAAATCAATACAGAACCACTTCAAAAATCAATTGTGATCAACTGGTCTTTTGAGGAGGCAAATATTGATTCAAACCAATATGCGATGCTCAAGGGATTTTGAAGCATATATGTATGGAAAAAGGACTCTAATATTTGGAAAAAAGATTCTGATGTTTTAAGAAAAAAGATTCCTGTATTTTGAGAAAAGAGATTCGTAAATTTTCGCAAAAAATACCTTTAAAAATCAGATTATTGTTTTTTCAAGGGTCTTTTGGAAGATGAGGGTGGAACAGTACAACATGACGTGGATCCTCAGATTCTCATCTACACAGATGCTGCTTTCGCAATCTGCCAGCACAATCCACAAGTGGTATCTACATCAAAGTTGCAACGCGTGATGCGCTGTGTTTCCGGTTTTCTGGCATTCAAAGCAATTGAGAGGGGCTCGATCAACTTCCGAATCAGAACTGATTGCAGCGTCAACCGCGCTTTTTCGGCGAAGCGCTGATCGTGTAGGACATGCTGACATATCTGTTTGGATTCAGACCAGACGTCTTTTGAAACAAGGCAACGCGAAGCGGTATTCAAAAGCACGAAGATCAAATATTCCGTCAAGCCTCGCCGTTGTGGACGTGAATTCACAGGGTGAAGGTAGCTTCTGAGTCGGAACTGATTGAGGAACAAGATCAAGGAGCCAGTCTTGAATATTGTGACGCTCATGTGCAACTTGCGAATCCTTTGACAAAGATTTAGTCTTCACAGTCGGGGACGAAGGACTCATGCAGCTGCGCGCGCAAGCTTTTGACGCTTCATAGGTGCACATTATTGCTGGAAAGTGGGAAAGTGGGTGTGTGCCTTTCCCTGTGGCGCGCCCCCGGAATCGATGTAAGGCCGCCCAGACGTATACAGGCTGAGGGTGGTGTTGATAAAAACACGGACAAAATATCCAGCGATCCATCCCTCAATGTTTGGGTAGTCGATCTCATTTTGGCTTCATCCGACTTTTTTGGCTCAAGTCGCTGTCAAAATAAGCGTTCGCTGCTTTGGGACTTGGGCGCAATTGCGCTTACTCGTTATCTGGGTGGATTGGCTGCGCCCACTCCAGATACCTTTTTTTCATTTCAGGAAAAAATTCCCTTTTGCTAGTGAGAGTTGTGAGAGGCTGGCTAGTAGAGATGTTTCATCCGGTTTCACCGTTGGTTTGATCATGCCATTGGACGCCATTGGTTGCTTGTAGCTTTGGTGTTGGTTTTGTTCTGGTTGGGTTTTGGTTTGGGGATTTTGTTGCCTTTTTTGGGACTTCATGGCATCGGCAGCAATGGTGGTTTCATCTTTGGTAGTTTCTGGACCGCTGCGGCGCGGCAGCAGAAAAAACAACAGAGATGCTGTTTTTCGTCCATATGGGCGGCAGGAGCTGAAAGCTTCCCAGACAGCCTTGAAAAAAAGATGAAGGCCGGGCCCATCACACCCTTCGAAATCCAGTGGCTCTGTTTGTAGCACGACCGCTCGACACATTGTTGAACGCAGCGGAAACACAAAAGAGAAAATGCCAGCAACCCAAGAAGCGGTCGAAGACGCCCGTTGTGTTAATGAAGTGGAGCTTGTACTGCTTTATTCCTTTGGACTAGCTATCTCAGCGGCTAAGCTAGTTTGTGGAAGAGTTATGTTGTTTTCGCGGTGTTCTGATGTTTTTTTTTTTTCCTTCGTGCTGTCGTGCAATTCCGTACCAGGAGCAAGACAAAGTGCTCAAGGAGCAAGCAGAGGCTGGCGCGAAGAAAGATTCGTTCAAAAATTGAAGACAGATCACAGATGAGGAGGATTACTGTGTTTGCGTTGGTAGCTTGCAAGTGTGTTCTGCTGGGGCGCTGTGATAGTAAGGCATGTCCAAGCACCATCCTGGCCACGAGAAATTGTGACGTCTGTTTTCTAATCGCCGCGGCTTCCGGCCCATCAATTTCATTCGTCATCATTGTTTCTCATGGATGGCCGTTGCTGTCATCGTCATCGTCGTCGTCGTCGGTGTCCTCATCCTCGTCGTATAGTCCTCGGTAACGTCGTGTCGTCGTAATCGTCGTCATCATCGTCGACATCGCCGTGGCCATCAACAATTATCGTCATCATCATTGTCATCGTAATTATCGTGGTCATCATCACCGTCACCATCATCGCCATCGTTGTCATCATGATCATCGTAGTCATCATCATCGTCATCATCATCGTGCTTCATCATCATCCTCTTCTCCATTTTATCGTTGTCATCATGATGATCATGATCGCCGTCCTGATCGTCATGGTCATCGTCATCATGATTAGGGCCATGACCGACATGATCAACATCATCATCATCATCGTCCACCATCATCATCATCATCATCATCGCCGTCGCCATCATCATCATCATCCTCATCATCATCATCATCGCCATCATCATCATCATCATTATGAACATCATCATAGTCATTATGCATCGTCGCCGTCATCATCGCCCGACCACCGTCGCCATCATCATCACCATCTTCGTTTGCGTCCTGATCGTGCTTGTTGCTGGTATCCCCATCGCCATCGTCCATCATCGTCGTCATCATCATCACCGCCACCATCACCATCATTGCCATCGTGACCATCATGGTCATCATCGCCGTCATCATCGTTATCATCATCATCATCATCACCATCGTCATCGTCATCATCCTGATCATCATCATCATCGTCCATCATCATCGCCATCCTCATCATCGCCATCATCATCATCGTCATCATCATCATCATCTTCTTCTTCATCAACATCGCCGTTGTCATCCTCATCTTCAACGTCGTCAGTATCAGTGCCTGCTGGCAATCAAAAGGATTGGTTCAAGTCCCGGCGGGGCATTTTAATATGCTCTTATTTGCGCTTATGTTTCTTGTTCTTGGCTTTATTGCTTGTTCACGGCTCCGTTTTCAGCACGAAATCGCCCTTGTTTTTTAGTTGCGGTGCGCTTGTGTTGTCTTGTTTTGTCTTCTTATTGACGTTGTTGTTGCTTTTGGCGGTGGGGGTTATATCGCCAACAGGTGCCAAGGCCTTCAGCTTCTTTTTCAACACGGTTTGGTGAGGAAACAATTACGTTTATCTGGCGTTTTGCGCTGCAGAGAAGCTTCGGCGCTGCTGTCTCTCGTGTTCCAAGTAGGCGTGTTACACTTAGCTTTCGTTGCCCCCCCAGTGGGCCTTAAGTCAACCTGGTGCCCCAAACCAAAATTATGACCGCGCTTTCTCCTTCACTGGGCCACCTCTATGTCGTCTGATATTTTTCGTTAACCCCATTCCTTGTCCACCTTCCCATGGCCTAACTATGTATTCTTCCTTGCTTCTCCTGCGCTGGCTTTCGTTTTTTCCCTTCCCGGTTGATGTGGGGAGCTGTAGGGGCCCGAACAAACAGCCGAGGCCGCGTGATCAAGCCTTGCCCTGTTTTTTTTTGTATGAAACCCTCACCTTGTGCCTGTCAAGGCCATGATTCTCTGGAAGGCCTTGCTGGACATGAAAGCGCAGAACATATCTTGTAGAATGGGTTGGGCGGACTTGATCTGCGAGTGGTAGTTCAATGGCAGCGCGCGCTACATTTTGGACCCAGTATCATAATGTTGCCGCTGCCGCTGCGTGGGGTTCATGTGATTGGTTCTTCGATTAGCGCGTATCTGGGGAGGTATTAGGAATCATCTATTGCTTGCCCACGGCGGGAACAGATTATGTGTTGCTTGCTGGGCCCCTTTGCCCGCGCAATGGCCATTGAAAGCGGAGACGCCGAGTACACCTTTGGTGGTGAACCCTCGCCGTGGCAATTCCAAAAAAAGGGTTCTCAGTCTTCGCAAGGGACCGCGGGCAGCAGTGTGGCAGTATCGGGTGTATCGTTCTAAAGGCAAGGGTCCGCAAGCGGGTCAAAAGCCAGAGGAAGGAAACACGCTAGTACAGCAACGAAGAAGCAGTGTTCAAGCGCTAGTACCCCGAAAGCCGTTTCTGATCAACCCAAAAGGTTTGGTGGGGAGATAGATCTCCGAGAAGGAGTACGTCAAGAAGTAGCGAGCCGACTCCCGATCCGAGAATTGTGAGAGAACTTAAACGTACCAAAGATGAGTATAACAAAGTCAATGAGGAATGTGAGAGAAAGAGCTATGAGATCGGAAGGCTGAATAGAGTAATCCATGAACTACAGGTGTCAATGGAATTGAATGAGAGAAGATGCATTGGTTGCACTGAGGCTTTAGAGCAGAAGGTAAACAATGAGGATGGCGTCGGCAGTACCATGCGGATCGAGGACTTGGAGAGAAAACGAAACTTGGCCGAGAATGGCGCGAAGAGGATTTTCGACTGAGGCGTGGACGTGAGGAGTGGATACCAAGAAAGCGTCGGTCATTTTGAATCTCGGTTGATGAGTGTCGAGAATGAAGAGGAACATGCCAGACGAGTTGCTGAAATGCTACAACGTGAAGGTAACAGGATCAAAGAGAACGTGGAACAATTGGCGTCGACCATTGAAATACGGCAAATCAAGTTACATGAAGCAGGACGTCAGGTCAATAGCTTGCAAACATTGGGTTCTGAAGTGGAACACCTCAGTGAAATCAGGTACGACAAGAGATCGCCAGAAATACCAGAACAGAGGGTAAGACTTTAGAAGGAAAGTCTATGATGCGAACTCAAGGATGATGGAAATGGAGATTAGATTGAGGAACTCTGAAACCATTGCGATATTCAGGGCAGGTGAGTATCGAAATGGTGAGGGCGTAGCCAGGGCCAACTGGAAGCTTGAAGCTCCCCACGGCCAACTGGAAGCTTGAAGCGTCCCAATTTGGCGCTACGGAGAGGAAGGCCGAAGCATCGGACGCTCAATATCGACGAGAAATCGAACTTCGCATCAAGGACGTTAAAAGGAAGAGAGGTCTGTTTTCAATTTTCGGAGAAGAGCGGTTCCGGCCATGGTGGGCCGCCAAGTATCCAGGATTCCAACCTGATTCTCGAAAATAATTTTAGATAGACAAGAATTTTTTGTTTTGTGATTTAAATTGGGAAAAATTAGGTTCTAAAGTACGTAAGCAGGTTCGGAAATTGCGTTATAACTTCATTTGAAATCGGTCATAACCTGATCTTTTGGAGGTTTGAAAATTCATGCATTTTCTTCGGAAAATGTATGTATTTGACATGTGAAGTTACATGTTTGTAAAAGAACTTGTAAGAAATACAAAGCATTTTCTTGGATATGGCTTTGTTTCTTTCATGTAACGCGACATGTTGTGACGTGCGTCATGAATTTGAGGCTGCTTACTTGAGATGATGGCAAGTTTGACTTGGAATGCTTGAGTCCTTGCTACATGTGAGTTTCGTGCGCTTGAAGTTGTTTATTTGAGCGCGTGGCGAATTTTATTTGGACATACTTGAGTTATTGGTTGTGGCCATGGTGATTTTAGAATACATTTTTTCTTTGAGAGACGTGTCTGAATTGCGCATGGAGATTGCGTGTATCATCATATCAAGTGGTTCTCACGCTCCCAATTTAGTGGATTTGGATTTTGGTGTAGTTGTGAAACCATAGCTTTGGATGCCTTAGTTGAGGAGATGCTGGTCCAAAAGACAGGAGAAAATGCAGAAGCAGTCGTCCAAGCCAAGGCTTCAAGCAGATTGGCTGATGAGTGAGTGTAACAAGTCTGCAGGAGGCGCTCAGCTCATGCATGAGGCGTTGGAAATCTGATGACTTTTGGCCGCTCGTTGAGCCACCCCCTCGAAGTCCAACTTCCTCTGATTGGCGTAGCGCCCCTGTTAGAGAATGGCTTGTGAAGCCTAGCGGTCTACTTTGGGAGCTACGTGGGCCAGCCCTAAATACCAAGATTTGTGCGTCCAAGGCAAGGTCAGACGACAAAAGATGCCATCGACGGCATTGATTTCATCATCAGAGTTTTGATGAACATGGTGACAGCCTCTGCCACCGTCAAGACTTCCAACGAAGAGGTGAAGATGGCCGTTCGACTGAGATGGCCATCAGGCCAGTTCCCAACGAATATCTTCATTTAGATGATACCTTGTGGAAAAGTTTAAGAAGATGGACAAGAACTTGGGTTTACTTGAGATTCCTGTTCTTCAAGCTGCTGAAACTGCCTCTCCAACGACTATTTGTTTGATTTCTGGCAAAGCCAAGAGGGCTGGGCCCTATTTATTGTCGGTTGTGCTGGCGCAAGGTAGTAAATTTGTACCTGCGGAAAGGCCAGGAATACTAGAAGAAAAAGATAGAGGGGCCTAAACAAATCGAGAAAGCCTCCAAGAAAGGAACCAAAGGATGTCGCCTTGGATCCACTGGTTGCAGACAAAGGAAAAGCTAAGAAAGAAGAGAAAGAAAAAGGCTGAGAAAAGCAAGTATGAACCGGATGAATACGCTACGATTAGAGACCGTTTCAGTGAAGAGTACATTGGGATCCATGCTTCTGGTGGTGACAAAGCCCGCTGCCAAGGCTACTTCGATGAAGAGGGCGTCGTTGTTGTGCGATTTTTTTGCGAGTGAGCTCAAGCGTCGGACGTGTGCGCTTATAAGGGAACCACAGAGGACCCATTTAAAGCTAAGGTGGATTCTAGTCCTGAAAGTGGTAGTAATATTGATTAGGCTAGGATCTTGTTTTAGGAGTTGCATTTCAATGAACGTTGGCAATCGTTGCGTGCTTTTGCTTCGAGGGCTGATCAACAAAATAAACGCAAGTTTGATTTGCCTGAGCATTACTTGTGATTTTGTGTGAATTTTGAAGGCTTCGCCCCATTCAAAGCAATGATATACATGAGCTACTTGAGAACTACCTCTGTGTTTGATATTTGTGATGGTTTTATTGTGGATTAAAGATCTTAGATATTTGGGTTACATGAGAATTACTTGCGAGTGTTTGTTGTATATTTGATTGCTTTATCCCAAATTCAAAACTGAAATATTTGTTTTCACATGTACATAAATAAAATAGGCTAATGTAATTTGTTGAAGAAATATGATGTTTTTGTTTCCTTGAGTTTTACATGTGCAATGTTTTTTCTACTTGGGACAGTGAACGAGTTATGTAATTAGCACTGTATTTCTGGCGTCTAATTTTTACTTATGCAATGAGAGTTACTTGAGGTATTGATTTATAAGTGTGTTGTACTTGAGCTATTGTAGTCGTAGGTTTGACTTGAAATAGAAATAGAACGTAATTCTTTTTATGGATATGTATATTAATGCTCAGCCGAGGATCTAAGAGATTCGTGTGAAATAACAAGGGCTGATGTCATCTTTTGCATTTGTTGATCATTTTATGCGCTTGATGAGAGAAGGCCAATTTATCGAATTATATCCTTGCGTTGAAGTTAATATATGATTGGCGCTTGTTATATTATGGATAGTTGGCTAATTTAAAGGCAAAAAACAAATATTTAAAACATGGTTTTTAGAATTATTCGTTTATTGGCGTCTCTTGATTCATTGACGCCATGGATTAGAACAGGCTATACCTAAAAATGTGAAGTACCATGCCACCAAGCAGGATGTTTGAGGTGTTTGGGTCGATCGAGGCTGTTCCAGGATGCGTTTGGAGATAGAGGCCTGCAGGAAGGGCGCTGATGATAGCTATGGTGACTTCATGCGCTGTTTCCTCATTTACTTTTTGTTCCTTGATTTCCTTTAAATTATTTTTCACTTCAATAAAATCAAGCTTGAGTTTATATTACATGAACCATGAAAATGGCTATATGTGTTTTTTGTGTAGGCTGAAAGAGCGCCCCATTCCCTATAGACATTGAATGGGATCTTTGATAACTCTCTGCATGTTCGGTTTTCTGATTTAAGAACAGTATTTTTGTGAATATAAATATATATATATTATATATATATATTTTTTTTATTTTTAGTTATTTTTGTTTTCAAATGCAAATTTTTAGGTCATGTGGTTTTACTTTAGTTTAATTTCTTGGTTGTGGAGCTTTATATGAGCATGTTAATATATGTTTGTTTGTACTTTAGTACTTCTGAATTTGCTTGAAAAGAACCTGTTAGGATGAAATTTTTGAGCTTTACCTTTAGATAAAAGAACTAACGTATGGCAAGGTAGACCAGCACAATTAATACGACCTGAATTAGGGCGATCCACCTCGTCCGCACTAACTAGAGCGCATCATCCGCCACTCCTCCCTCAAAATCCACGGATGGACGCCAGCCAAGGATGCGTGATTTAGGAGGCTATGTCAACAACCCACGATGGCCTGAGGTTCCAGTCATTGGAAGCCGCTACACCTCATTTTGGGCCATTTCGAGGGTCTGTGCCGCGCTTCCACATCTTCCTGCCCATCGCTGTCTTGAAGGTTACATGGAGGTGGTCATCGTTTTCAACTACACGAACCTGCTGAGGTACCTGCATCAGATGGGCCAGCTCTCGTGATGGCTCATACAAACCATTAAGTTGTTTTCCAAATCATCAAAAGAAGTCACATATATATATATATATCGCAGCAAAGCAAGCCATTTTCACAAGTAAAGAGTAAACGCATAAGATCCCTAATGATCTCTAGCAGGTTTCTGGATTGTCAGGGGAAGGCTATGGGGGAGCTCTATCGCTACATGGATGACAACGATTTGAGGCTTTTGATGGGCATGGCTATGAACCATGAGAAAGTGGAAAAGAACACGACGTGAAGGACGAGATATTGAATTAAGAGATGAAGGAGGAGGTGATGAGTGAGGAAAACGATGTAGCGGACCCAACGCCTACATCTGTATCATCTGCCCATGATGACCTTGCTGATGGACCCAGCAAGTGGTTCTGGAGTGAATTCGCCGCGACACAAGAAGAAGGGTCTGATAGTGACAGCAATGGGCCAGTGTCAACACGCTGCTGAAGAAGAAGATGAAGAAGGCCATGAAGAAGATTAGCAAGACATGCATGGATGGTGATGGAAGAAACATGAGTGGTCGCGCTCTACATTTCCTTGAGACCTAGCACAAATGTTTGATGGTAAGGCACGTTCACCCTTCAGTTGTGTCGCGTTTCAAAGGTGGGAGCATGATGAAGGCTTCGCAGGTTAAGGACGAGGAAAGACAGCTCAAAACGAGATGGATTTCACAGACGATCCATTGCTGCAAGACCTTCTCGACAGTTTGGACTTCTAGGTTGAGAGCGTTGTTGATAAGGCACAGCCAGTCGAAGGAAAAGGGGATGTGGAACACGAAATGCTATAAATTCAAGAACATTTTGAAGATTAGAAAACACAACACAAGTCACCAAACAAAGCGTTCAAATGCATAAAAAAGGAAATTTCAATTCGATAAAATAGAAAGATAACCATAATAACAAAAATAAGAAAACAAACATATTCCGATAAACAAAAAGCAAAACAAAAACAATCAAACAGATAATGATTTTTATGCGTTTATATCCTATAGATTTTTGTGCAAACAAACACACACAAGGTATTATGTAAAATTTGATTGTCCATGGGCATGTTTTTGCATTTTTTAATGTTTTTATTTGGATTTCCTGGTCATCATTTCTGAATGTATTCTGCTTGTTTTATGATTCATGAATCCTTGAAACTTTAGAATTAGAATAAGGAAAATCATAAACCTTACGTACACCCCACATGACGATTAGAAGATCTAGATTAAAAAAATACAATTCTTTATTTTTTGCGTTAGGTGTCCTTGGATGTCCGATTCCGAAATCCCATTTTTTGTTTGGCGATCTTCCCGTTCCGCATGCAACTAGCAGCCGAGCTCTCCATGCGACGACGCATGTAATTGTGGCAGGCGACCCCTATCAGGTCCATCGCCGCGGTTCACATTGCGATTGGACCGCGCCTGGACTTCGTTATAAGCCACGACGTTGACAATATCACGGCCAGGCAGTGTGTGTTCAAAGCAGAGTATATCCCTGATGTTCCAGGCAAATATGGCGTTTGCAAGAACATTTTGAGAATTACCATGTCAGTTCAAGAGAGGTGCAGCTATTTCTGTCATGGTTTCTGGAAGTCTGACCTCATCTCTGGGAACAAAGTATTGAGGCTGGACCTTTACAGTATCACAAGGTCGATCACTGACTCTAGAGCGCTCCAAATTGGAGACTGGCAAGGCGCCTGCGCCCTGAAGCTGCCATGGCAAGGATCTGGCCTGGGTCCTCAGCTTAAGCTTCTGGGCCACCCTGCTTGGTCTACAACAATCGACACTGATGCCAGCGATAACTTCGCGTCCATTGTCTGAAACCTCGGCCCATCGCGGCCATTCAATCCAGCAAGGTCAGGATTCACCTGCATCGCCGGCTCCTGCCATGTAGCCAGATCACATCTCAACGTTGTAGATTCAGTTGTTGGAACTGGACGAATGATCCTATCGCAATGTATATTCGGTCGGCTGGGTTCTCTGAGCTACCGTTTCGTCAGCCTTGGGTTCGTCTGCTTCATCCTCCTTGCCCCATTCGTCCTCGTAGCCTGCGGTCATCACGAAGGTTTGGAAGCCCGGAGGGCGCAATCGTGCATGCTACAATCCGTCCTTACCACCTTCCGCCGACTGGTGCTCAGTGGGAGACCTAACGCGGTGGTTCATTCAACCTGTTCTTCCTATTCTCGAGTAGGGTCGTTACTTCCGTACTAGCATGCGCAACAATTCCGCCGCGCGTCTTTCGGAGCTGCTTTACCATTTGTACGTCCTAAATTCGCATTGAATATCCCCGCTCTTCTCCTTTGACGGTTTCACTCTCACTCCTTAGCCTCAGTTCATCACCTACGGTAAACCCCTTCATTTGTTCCAAGTTGCGATGAGAACATCTCACTACCAGCTGTTCTGCTCCTGTCTTTGGCCAAGGAAACTGATTTTTTTTTTCGTTTGTAGTTAAGACCCACTATGCTGCTCTTTTTCCAATCGCCTCTTGCACAGAAACATGCAAGAAATTAACACGAGGTGACACATAGCAGGCACGCATGTGTTCGTGTGCTCTGGCGGTTCAGCTCGCGACAAGCCCTTGTACAGGGCAGAGACTCCCCGACACTATGTGTACACTTGTCGTGCTTCCGCGCACTCGACACGCATGATCTCCGCAGAGGGGTGCGCAGGCACCGGGCGAACTCTCGCCTGCAATTCGCGCGCTCGACACGCACGATCTCTGCAGAGGGTTACGCAGGCACCCGGCAAATCGCACTCTCGCCTGCATTTGGCGCACTCAGAACGTTGCGCGCGGACAAGACAAATCGCACTCTCGCCTACATTTCGCGCACTCGACACGCACGATTCTCTGGGTTGCGCGCGGACCGGACAAGTCGCGATCAGCAGCTCTACGCTTAGCTGGAGGCAGCGCGGCCTGTAGCGTCAGGTGCTCCAGCAAGTGGAATTTGAACTCTCGCCTGCATTTCGCGCACTGGACACACACGATCTCCGCAGAAAGTTGCACTTTCGGTTGACGTTGTTCGTCCCGCCCTCCGCGTTAAGAGAGAATTTACAAAGGGGGAAATGTTTTTTCATTAGGACATCTCGCGTGCTTGTTTTCCAACTCACACTTGCCTCTCATTGCATGCTTGCATGCTCAAAGCATGCTTGCGTACCCATCACTTGCATACTTACACTGCGTGCTTGCCGAGTGTCAGTGTGTAAAGTGTTAGTGTGTGTAGTGCGAATGTGGTGGAAGTGTGAGTGTGTAAGTGTAAGTGTTCAAGGGATTTTCCAGACAACCCTTCGCAATGCTTTCGGGAAAAATATTCTGGGTTTTTGATCGATTTAGGTGAATGGCAGAAATTAGGTTCCAAGATTACGTAATTTAGGTCGCTTGTAAATTATAAAATTTGATTTTTGTAAAAAGATACAGGAATTTGAGTCATTATGAGTTGCTTATGTCATCAGAAGTACATGCGTCTTGCGTCATAGGTATTGGAGTTCTTCCTTGGCGGCAAACACTTGAAGAGCATGGGAAGCCTTATGTACTGGAGAAGCCAGGGGTACAATCACATTGGCGAAGCTGTTTCACAAATTTTTTGTAGAGAAGTCCGCAGTTCCTTAAGAAACATAATCTCAAGTACATCATCCCCCTTAGACATGAGTTCCTTTTTCCTCATGTTTGTCAGTCTTCCAACGCGTGTTACCTGAAAGGCCGCTTTTGGGAACCTTCTCAGCCTCAGGAGGAAACAATCTGCCAGTCTTTGTCCATTTCAAATTTGAAATTGTTGATTCCCTCTGTTTGAACCCAGCCGTGGACCTAATTCAACCATTGCCATCAGCTATTTATCCTTGCCAACACACGATTTATTTAGTGAAAAAAATCTGGTTCGATACGTCCTTCAAGGCTTGACTTTTCATCCTCTTCCTTCTGCCTTCTCAGCCATTGTATCTCAGCTTCTCCGCAGAACGTTGCGCGGGCGGGCACAGGTCATAACGATAACGCCAACCCTCCTATTTAGACCTTTAAATTTTTGATTAGCGGTGTCGCCTATCGAGTTTAGACCACGAATTTACACTTCACAAGGTTTGATTCGTATTATAAAATCTTCCGTTTTTTTTCGCGACTTTTGAAGGTTAATTCCTTCGTTTTATAATTTTGTAAAAGGGAGGTGTATTTTCCCTTTTTATAATATTATTACAAAGGTGTTTTTGTCTTTCTATAACATTGTTTGAAAGTAAATCCTTTTTTCTAATTATGCAATCTTCCATATCCTTCCTTAAAACGAATTAGAATCTCTTCTTCCAATTCTCTCGCTAATTACGAGACCTTCCGACACTTTTTCATACGAAAATATATATAAAAACAAAATTATCAAAATTCAAAATATATAAAATTTAAAAAAAAATTAAATCAAAGCATTAGAAAAAAATAAAAAAATCTAAAAAAAAACCCAACAAATTCTAGGTTTTCAAATTTACATAAAACATATAATAAAATATATCGATCTTCATAACATTCAATCGAACATTTTCATTTAGCGGAAACCTCAATTTACATAATCAAAAAATTTATTTAATTCCGTTCATACACGATAATTTTATATAAGGTAATCAGAAATAATATAAAAACATAATATTAATATTTAACGCTTATATACAATTAAAAAACATCTTAATATAATTTTTTGTTTTTATTCTCTTCCTTTTAATTAAATTAAGTCGTAAATAATATATTTCCTCCTAAAATTTTAATTTTTTTTAAATTCCTATTTTTTCTTTATCATAATATTAAATTTTATAAAACTAAAATAATTATATAAATATATAATAAAATATATAAATTTAATTCGTCCAAAAGCAAATTATTATACAATATAATTACTATATATATAATATATTTAAAAATATAAATACAAAAAAACAATATTTAAACAATATTTATTTAATAATACCAATAAACGTTATCAAAATTACCAAATTCGTAAATTTAACGATTCATTTATATTTCATTTCCACTATATAAAATTTATCCAAATGTTCCCAAATATCATTCAATCCAAAAAAACATAGTCAAGAAAAATAATCATTCCTAATAAACATAATCCAACAAATATATTTTACAATACATTTTATCCATTCAAAAAATAAATAACAAAAAATATATATAAAACAAATATCGTTTCTATATAATTTCGAGAATGCAACATAAATATATAAATTTATTTTCATTGTACAAATAAAATTCGATTACCTTATTTACAAAAGAAAAACTAATATATTTCATTTAATTTAATGACGTTTGAAATGATGCTGGCTCGCACAACCACTTTTGCGTTATTCGAAACGGCCTCCGCCTACAAGCTGCCCTATCAACTTTTTTGGTAACAATCGCCTTCCACAACAAAAATATATCAATCTTAAAACATGTGACGTGGATGACACTGTCCGCCTTCTCTTCTGTCCCTTTCCTGCAACTCTGTGTTACTCTTTTCCCTCCTGTTGGGTGTGTGTCTGCCCCTCAGCCGCCAAACCCTCTTCTTGTCTCTCCTTGCCCTTGACTCCTTTGTTTGTGTTTCTTCTCTTGCCTTCCTCTGGGTTTTCTGTGCCTCACGGTTGGAGGTGCTGCACGTGTTGCAGCATGCCGCTGCAGAGTCGGACAAATGATCAACCTGATGAAAGCAGTGGCTTTGCTATGTTGTTGTTCCGACCGGAGGGTTGGAAGCAGCTCCCTTCCAAAAGCGCAACACCTCAGCGCGCAATCCCACCCACAATGCAAGGCAATAACGGCACGATTCAGCTCTAGCAAGACATCGACAAAGCGAAGGCTAGCCTCACAAATCTTCCGAAGAGCTGCAGCAGCTGGCAGCACAGCAAAACGTTGACAGGCCAGCAAGTCTACCGAAAAATAGTGAGAGAGGGGTGGGTCCTTGGCGTGGCCAAGTTCCCTTGCCAGCATGGCCAAGCCCCTTGCCCTTGGTTTGTGCCATGCACACTGCGCAAAAGCAGTAGTCCCAAAAATAGTTTGCCTTCAGCAATCCAAAAAAAACATCTTTGGAATCGTTCTGTCCAGCCAAAACACGTTAACGCTAGTTTGAATCGTCCTGAAAAGTTGTGGTTGATCGGCCGAATCTGAAACCTGGAGTTGTGTCAGAAAATGCTCTGGCTCAATTGCTCAAACCCAAACCTGAAGTCTTTCGCCTTTCATTCAATCCTTTCTTTCTCGAAGCAGCCATGGGTTCAGCAACTTTGACTCGGAAGCTGCTTCGGAGCCCAATTGGCGTGATAGCACTGAGGCCGAAAGCATTCTTTGAAATTCCCTGGAGCCTTCCAAATCACAGGCTGAACCGTGAGCAAAAAATGGCGCAAAGCTGCGGGGAGTTTGATGTCAACTCAAACACAAAGCGTTGAGAGTAGCTGGTCTGTACAGTGCAATGGCGCACACGAGATGAGGCATCGCAGCCTACATGTATATGGCTCATATTAGGTTGGAAGCCATCGCTATTAAGGGCACCGCTACTAGTAGCAAGGACGCTAGAATCATTGTCCTCCGTTGAGCTTTGAGCGCTGATACATCTCTACGCTGCAGGTAGGTTCATTTCCCAGCTTGCCAAAAACCAAGCGCTTTCTCGGTTGAACCCAGCTGCAGCCTGCCGGACCAACCTACACTCTGAATGGACATGTCAATGCGACACACGGCATAGCCCACAGTTGAGTGCCTTACGACATCTTGATCATGCAACGACCAATCATGTGATCCAAAGCACTGTACCTGGGCGCTTCTTCTGTAAACTCACGCACGAATGCCATGACCATAACTGGGCTGTAGTTGAAACTCATGATCTAGACTGTAGAAGCTAATGAAAACAAGTTTCCCTAAAACGTCCGAGCGCTTCTTCAAGGAAGCTTCCTCGGCTTTCAGGCGGGGGGAGCTTCCTTGAAGAAGCGTGAGCTATCCTGCGTCGTCCTAGTGGCCAGGCAGCTAGTAGCTTCCTTCTCCCTTAAGTAAGTAGGCGCCTACTTGATTAGGGCTAAAAACAAAAACGAAAAAACATATGACATCGTTTCTGCTTCAGCCGAAGGACACTTGGATCCTGCCTTGATCCTGTGACCCTGACACCGGCTTCATAGGTAGACTCACTGGGTCACTCGATGGCGCCAAGATCCCGTTCGCTGCTATTCGGAACATTCTCCAACACGTGTCCTCCTTATCGGGTTCACGTGCCTCAGAATCACACTACTTGAAAATAATTGACGAAGACCGACAACGACGATCTAAGAATCTTCACAAATCTATCGGATGTCCCGTACTAAGAGTGTGTGGACCATCGCAGCAGTGCAAAGGCTTTGTGCCATGAGGGCTCACTATTGCGCAAACTTTATATGCCCCGGTGCGTCGATGTGTTTTTGGAATCGATGGCAAGAAGAATCTGTTAAAGCTATTCTTGCCTACCATGAAGCAATGAAGCGTCGGGCAAAACCGCAATCCTTACATGGCACCCAATCTAGCCTCCTCACTCGCACCGTCACGCGAAGGGTCTCGAGAGAGCTGTACACATTCAGCGCTGAGGTGAAAACACGCTCAAGACTTCAAGATCAAATGGCTCATTGAAAAATTGGGAAAATGTTTCAAAGGGATGCTTGCTCTTCTAGCCGGCCCGCTGCTAGGATTCCAATTAGCAAACTCATTCATCCAAGAAGCCTCCCGCGTGCAATTCACCACCTACCTAACCGGTGAGGGTTCCAGGGTGGCAAGTAGGAGCTTGCTTCCTGAAGTATGAACTAAACAATCAAATAGGACATTTGATGTGTTTGTTCTTCTCTGTCCTGCGTGTGAGTTAGCCACACCAACAGCAGAACCCCCATGTCACAAACTAATTTTTTAACGTAGCATAACCTTTCAGTTTCTAATGAAAATGAAACCTCCATGCGAACTTCCAACTTTAGCATCACCTTTGGAATAATCGTTCCAAGGAACCTGAAAGGTCACACTGAATTGAAAAGGGCCGCTGCCTCCTGTAAAGCGTTGGAAGCAGGGCGAAGCATTCAAGCTAACGCAAAAAACTCTTGGCGACTCCATTTTGTGGAAAAAGCGGCGCCGGCTATCTCTTGGAGGATGGAAGGGGCACGCATGCCTTCCGTGGAGGCACGCAACAGCAAATTAAAAAAACACGCTAAATCTTGGAGTGGTTGTGAGGCCATCGCTTCTAGGGTGGAGGCGATCACTTCTATGGTGGAGGCCATTGCTATTAGGGAGGCCATCGCAGCGAAAAAAAGTAAAATAAGGACCGGATAACCCCACATGTTAAGCTTGTAAGAACTACCAACGAGAAGTGGAGGCTGATAAGGAAACAGGACGGAAAGATTCTGGACGATAAAAGTGAATGAGATGAATGGTGTGTGATGAGTGGTGTGAGATGAGTGGTGTGTGATGAGTGGCGTGTGATGAGTGGTGTAAGATGAGTGGTCCATCAAGTCCTCTTGCAGGCTCTGTGTACTGCGCCTGCCACGAAATCTGCACTTAAGATGAATGGTATGTGATGAGTGGCGTCAGATGAGTGGACGTGATGAGTGGGATGTGATGAGTTGTGTAAGATGGGTTGGATGTGATGAGTCGTTGAAGATGAGTTGATGTGATCAGTCGGGGCGGGGGGCGGTCGCGGAGCGGCGGGTGCAGAGCCAAAAACAATAACCCCACACAGTGATGTGGGGAACAAAGCGCCCTTCAGCATTGAAACAAATCACGGCCCACACGCTTTCATGCCTCCAAAAATGCACTTGAGGCTGTTTCATGCTGCTTCGCCAGTCGTGCTTGCAGAGCACCTCCAGCAGGAAGCAACAACTTGTCTGAACCGCAGGACATGGTTGCACGGTAGAGATTAATGAGAAAAATATTTGATTTGAGAATAGGGAAGCGGAAAAAACAATGTCTCTGGAGAACTATTATCATCACACTGTGATGCTCCGGGCCCAAAGCCTCGGCGCACTGTGATGCTCCGGGGTCTGAGCATTCGCCAGCCGATGTGCCTATCAAGTCGCGCACTGGGATTTGGAATCCAACCGCAGGAACGGAAAAGCATTGAAGAACACGCTACATCCAATGATGTGATGAACTCATGCTTTGATCAAAGTGGCTTGGCCATTTCGGTTTTGGTGGTCCCGGACCTACAATGCATGGTGTTGAAGGCAAACAAGCGACTTGTTGGAAAAGGACAATCTTTAAAGGAAAACCAAAACCCAAGTAACAGTTCTAGGAGTCTCCAAGCGTCTCTTGATTGTTTGATTTCTGGCTGTGGTTCCTGTTTTCAAGGGGTCGAAAACCGAAGAAATTGAAAGAAAAAGGAAACTCACTGCGATAACTCTGCAAAAGCAAAGGCGAAAAACCGATCTCCGTCGAAGAATTTGATAAACCAGCAAGTTACGCTGCCTTTATGTGGTGGCAACAACGCAAGAAGAACTTGCGCTGAAAAATGTCAAAGTCCCCCAAATATCGTCAAACTTAAAGTCAGCTCACAACAAACCTGAAAGGAGAACCAAATCTAGACAGTTGAGCGCCAGATGTCGGCGATTTGGCATTGAGAAGGCTTTGCTGAAATGGACAAGAACACAGCGAACAACAAGGAACCCAAGTAGAGAGGACGAGAAAAACAAACGTGCAAATAGTGGCCAATGCACGCGAAGCAACAAACAAAACTCAAGAAGTGACACGCCAGCACGGAAACATCGAGGGCACGAAACTGGTGGTAGGGCAACCTTGAAGAAGAACAAACAAAACCATTGCAAAATCTGCAAAGCCAGCCGATTTAAGGCGTGATTTGAACACGGGGCGATCAACTTCTGGCATGGCCGCGTGTTTTCTCACTTCAGCTGTTGCAGAAAAAGAACTCGGTCCATGAGTCGCCACAAAGAACTTGGGTTGCCAAAGTGGATGGGCGTGCGGAAAAAAACACAACTGAAAAAACAAACCATTCGTGGGAAACGTGAGAAACCTGCATGTCATCACTGAACTGGGTGGGTGCGCCACTCAAAAATGTGATGCGAAACACATGAAGTACACAAGCATGATAATGACAGAGCCAAGAAAAAACACAGTACATGAATGTGAAATCAACAACTCCTGTGGCAAAACAGTTGAGCTTAGGCTTGGGTGGATGGTTTCCTCAACCCAGCACGGCTCAAAATATCTGAGTCGTAGAGCTTGCTTGTTTCCAAGTGTAGAAAAACATAAGCAAAAGGAAGAGCGAAAGGGAAACAACCAAAAGTCAGGCCCAAGGAAAAAGGAAACAAACAAAACGTCGCCGACGAATCCGAATGCAAACATACACGCGTGCGGCCTGGCCGAGCCCCAGGCCCCAGGACACTCTTGTGAGACATTCTTCTAGGGCACGCGTGGTGCGTCAAGCTTCCAAAGCGAATGCTTGTTCCTTCAGCAGCGAGCTTTTAGTGGGGCACCTCATCAGCCCCAAAAATCCGCGCCGTCCCGCCAAACGGTTTTGCAATCCAAGCCCCTCGAAAGAGCAGCCGCTGACACGCCAACCCCCACAGCGACAATCACCTGCGCCTGCCACAACAATGACTATGCCACACCTTGACGTGTCTGGCACATGATCTGCACCGCGCCACACATGGAATGATCTCAACACTTTCTGAGCACACTCACGCCAATCAGAATCGCAAACTTGCCTGACACTGAGACTTGTCACCGTGCAGCGGGATTCCAAAAACCACCCTGAGAAAACAACTCCCAGGAAGATGGTGACGCAAAGCTCTCCTCACAAAACACCACACCTGCGCAGCAAAATCATCCTTCATTCACACGTGTTAAGTTTCATACAAATCTGACACTTGGTGCTTCCAAGGCAAGCGCTTTCTCTTCGCACTAAGAACCTTTGCGAAGAAAGCAACGTCACGCCAACGAGGCTCCCCCCAAACCCCGAGTGTGTTTTGAACCCTTCGCCATGCCCCCTCGCCATGCGGAAAAACAAAGCAAAACAATGAAAGTTAAGAAGAAACTCAGAGCAATGGCCTCCAACTAACTACCTAGTAGAGGCCGCCTCCAAGCTGCTAGCAATGGCCCCCAACGCAAACAAACAGGCTTTCGTTTCTTGTCTAGATAAAACGCAAAACAGAAAGTGTCTGCTCAAGTGAGCGCTCGGCCTTCAATGACTCTTTCATCAGGCGGTCGAAATCCCACCACTTGGTGTACTGCGTCATGTTCGGCGGCGTGGGATCTGGCAACGTTGTCCTCGCAAACCTTGGCAAGCAACTGTTTTGGGCGACGCTTCCCTTCGTGATTGGTTCAACGTACTGTTGCCGGCTGTTGGAAGTTGCAGCTTGAATTTTAGCGTTTCCAATCTTCACGAAACATGCGAAACGGACGTGAAAATATACCCGTGATTCGACTCAGCCTTCGGACTTCTTGAGGGATCGGGGTTTTTGCGTCGTACTGACGGAGAGATGTTTCGGTTGCGCTGTGCTAGTTGAGCAGATCAACAAACAAGTGAAATCAAAGCGGGCTCAAGTGGCCATCCAACTGCACTGCTGACCTGCCTTTTTAAAAATCTCAAATTGGCAGCCAAGATGCCAACAGATTGCATCACTCTGAAAAGACCTGCCAAGCACGTGGAAATTCACTTCTTTCCATGCTGATGTCTCATACCTAGCCCAAGCCGGCGCCTCTCTTTAGTGCTTGGATTCCTGGCGCTCAAAAGCAAGTGAATGAGTGCGTGCTCCACGGAAAAACCTGTCAAACTCAAAGCCCCGTCTGCGCAAACATACCAAATCCACAACATCAATGGGCTAAGGCAGCTAAGGCTCCAGTACTCGACCTTGAACACGCGGGGGTCAAGCTTGGCAAGCGTAAAACCGCCTCTGCGCAAGCAGTGCAGGATGGCGTTGAACTGCGTCCATCCACTTCCATCGGGATGCTCTTTCCGAAGAAGGATCACAGAAATCTCCACCGCCAGCAGCCGCACTTTGTTCCAATGCCACTCGGTGGCCAGAATCTTCCTTAAAAACATTGTGAATGAACAGGAGTTCTTTCACTGTAATTTGCGCAGACAAAAATGTTTCCCGAGGACTTTGGCAACTTGAGCCTGTTTGCGAGGCCGAAGCTCAACTCGGATCCTTCGCAGTCCATTTTTACCTGAGCAGCGCAGCAAGCATGTCTCTGAAGCAAAACTTGTTCAGCCCCTTTTGGATTTGATCATTGTTCCCGAGAGCGTCTGCGAAGTGCTTTTCGTAAAAAGCATCTGTAGAACTACGTCTCATCTACATCTTCACATCTGCACATGTTCACATCTTCACATCTACATTTTCACATCTTCACATCTGCGCATCTTCACATCTGTACATCTACATCTTCACATCTTCACATCTTCACATCTGCAGATCCTCTCGCTCTTCTTGTCTTTCTCTCTTAAGGCGGGGGCGGCGCCGCCGGAGCAACGCGAAACGCAACCCTCTGTGGAGATCGTGCGTGTCGAGGGCGGGAAACGCAGGTGAGATTGCGTTTTGGATTTGTCCCGCGCAACCCTCTGCGGAGATCGTGCGCATTAAGGGCGCGAAATGCAGGTGAGATTGCGTTTTGGATTGGTCGCTCTTCACTTTTGGAGGAAGTTTCGTACGAAACGCTCGCTTTGGAGACTTGGCGCTTCACTTTTGGAGGAGGAAGTCTCGCACGAAACGCTCGCTTTGGAGACTTGGCGCTTCACTTTTGGAGGAGGTCTCGTACGAAACCTTGTTTTGGAGACTTGGCACTTCACTTTTGGAGGAGGTCTCGTACGAAACGCTGGTTTTGGAGACTTGGCACTTCACTTTTGGAGGAAGTCTCGTGCGAAACGCTCATTTTGGAGACTTGGCGCTTCACTTGTGGAGCTGGACTCAGACCTGGCCAGTTTGTAGTGCAAATGTAGTGCGGGAAAGAGCTTTTTGGAGCTGGACTCAGAAGTGGCCAGTTTGTAGTACAAATGTAGTGCGGGAGACAGCGTTGCGGAGCTGGACTCAGAAGTGTTTGCTTCTAGTGTGATATGATTGCTTCTAGTGTGTGGGCAGAACGTGTGGCGAATTACGTTCGTGATGTCGCAGCGCCA
>CAXAMN010028528.1:395730-427743 GCA_963970005.1 Durusdinium trenchii
TCCACTCCACTCCACTCCACTCCACTCCACTCCACTCCACTCCACTCACTCACTCACTCCACTTACTCACTCCACTCACTCACTCCACTCACTCACTCACTCATACACACCTCCTCCCTCCCCTCCTTCTCATCCTCGTCCATCACATCATCACTTATACTACACGTCTTAGCACAACCGCCTCATATACCTTCTCTCCTCACACTTCGTTCTTGACTTTTCATCTCACTACTCCGTCTCCCATGTGATGTTCATATACAATTGAAATTTGTAAAACTTATCATGTGGGGTTATCCGGTCCTTTTATTTTTTTGTTGCTTGAGGATGCTTGAGGCCTATACACGAGAACAAAGCAAAAACATGTTTATCAAAGGTGCCTACGCGAACGCTTTCGCGGTGCATCGGATCCTTCAAACAGACATCATTCAGTGTCAGAGGCAGGTGAAGATGAAGCAGTAGCGGGCGCTTCTTCTCCACGAGTTGCGGGGAGGCTTTGCGGCTGGAAACTCTTCTGGGGCCATCCGGCGTCGGAAGGGGATTGGTTGGGAGGCTGTAGGCGCTTTCGCGGAGCTTTCGTGGGGATCACCTTAGATTTTGTCTTCTTATGGCTCCTGCAACAGCAATCGTAAGACCGCGCTGCGAAAGCCAATCTTCACGCCTCCGCAGCAAATCATCCTTCATTCACACTTGAACATGTCACGTTTCCACACTATTTCACACGAATCTGACAGCTTCCACCCCAAAAACAGTTGAGGGGAAGCTGCTCGACCAAAAAGTTCATTGCGCCACTTCAGCAGCTACACTGGAATGAAGTGCTGTGAGATTGTGTACACGTGTGAGATTGATACTTGCCTATACCTATTATACTTGCCTCCACTGTATTTCTATATGTATTTCTTTCGCGGTTTGCTTTTGCGGAAGAAAGTTGACAAGTTCCACTTTTGCATGAGTCCTTTCAATTGAAAAAAGCGTTGCTCATGTGGTGCTTGCGTTGTACGGTCACCCCGATTTGCGGGGATCCATGGTGAGGAGATGTGAGGAGTGCTTGAGGCTTGTTGGCTCTCACTCTGTTCGCCCTGAATGCTGGCCATCCATTCTCTGGCATCAGGAGTCGGGACTCTTACTCGCTGTCTACTTAAGCGACTTCAAGCTTGCTGGTCCGGCAGAACAGCATGAAAAGGGTTGAGAGTCAATCGGAACCCATATTGACATGGACACCCCCTCCGGGAAGAATAAAACATCGCTTTTTGCGACTGTGATGCCACCGTGTGGTCTTGCAGAATGTCCTGGCGCGAATTCAATGCCATTTGCTCATGGTCAGTGGTCAGTCCCAGCCTTACAAAGCCAATCGGTTTATGCATCGGCTTTCTGCGGTTCAGCAGTCATAAACAACAAACATAAGCAAGGTCCTGGAAACACTTGATCTGGACAGTGTATGTGTCGGCTCCCTTCCGCATTCTTCGAGCGAACTCAGCCAATGAAGATCGACTGCTACCACCTGAGAAGGGCATGTGAAAACCTTTGACATGTTGTCTGACCTGATGTGGAAGACTACGATCTCAGACGGTTAGCGTGGCTTTGCTATTCCGGAGCCGCCATGGACTTGCTACTGGAGAAAACAGTGGTACATGGAGGCCATCGCTGGTGGATTGGAGCCCATTGCTAGTAGGTTGGGGGTAGGGTGGGGGCTATTCGTGAGGAGCCCAAGCTTCAGGAACCCAAGGCGCCTCTGCTGCAGTTGGTGGTGTCCACAAAGGGAGCTTCCGCGTTTTCTGTGCCCACTCCGCAGTCATGGTACTGGAAGGCACAGCCATTCAAATTCAAGGCCTTCAAATTCTTCGTGATTCCACCTTGACGAGCAAACCAACATAAATCAACGAGATGTTTCGAGGTTTTTTGGACAGGAAGCCAATTGTGGACGCCCCCTTTTTTCTTGGGGGGTAGGCTGTGTCGAGGTGAGGTGGTTTAGCTAGGTAGGTAGCTAGTAGTAGCTAGGGAGTTGCTAGTAGGTCAAGTAGCTACTAGTAACTGGACACAGGATTGCTCACGCTGGGGAGCTTCCTTGAAGAAGCGCCCGCACTATTCATGTGGTTTCCAGATTTTTCAGGGAAACTCAACTCGGAGAACTGCCTGCCCCCGTTAAAAAGAGCTTTATATATTATACTAAGAAGTTTCAAAGACATGTTACAGGTCTATTGGTAACAAGAAGCTACTAGTAACAAGTGCCACGCTAGTAGTAACAGGTGCCTTACTAGTAGTAACAAGAAGCTACTGTGAATGGGCCGAGGCTCTTTTGCATCCTCTCGACGGCTCGTAGCAATCTCCTTTGCGGACCTGGTTAAAATGCCAGTAACTCCAGCAAGCTAACCCTACGTTGCCCCCGACGTCCAGAAGGGAATCGCCGGCTTTGGCAACGAAGCAATCCAACACCCCACTGCCCTTGAAGGGCTGGTACACTTTTGAGATCATCAATTCCTTAAAGACAGCCAGATCCGAGGTGTTCCGTCTAATCTTGGGGCACCGCAGGTTCTTCCTCTTCATCATTCTCTTCCAACGGAAGTACTTCTTCTGTGCTGTCTGCAGATCAGTGCTGAAATACATGCGCCTGGATTTGATCCCTCCTGCGGAAAAAAGATCACAACGGATCAAACGCCTGCAACCTATTAGCAAAAGGAACCTAATAGCGGCCTCCAACCCAATACCAATCAACATATCACCTGAGCCTGAGCCTGAACCCACAGTTTCCTCGGCGTTTGGGTGAGTCGACGCCGACCGTACTGCTAGGCTGTTCGGCCAAATGGGCCCAGCCTGCTGCTAGAATTGTAGTAACAAGGATGCTACTAGGAACAAGTGCATCGCTTCTAGTAACAAGTGCATTACTAGTAACAAAAGGACGCTAATAGATGCTACTAGCAACAAAGGGCATCGCTATATAGTAACAAGGACGCTGCTTGAATAAGCTTGCTGGATGGTTGTGTCCAGTCAGTCCCGGGTTGTTTCTCTGATTTTGCATGGTTCGGTTGCTTCCGACCATGTTTATATGCATCTATGGCCCCGTAGTTTAAGATGTGACTCATGTTTCTTGTTTTGTAGTGTCTTGGTTTGAGCATCCGTGGATGAGCTGGAAGTCCCTGATCTTGGGGCCAAGGTATCCGTCGTTCATGGGGGCTCGGGGCTCGGACCGGGGCTCGGGTATCAAGTTCCTCGCCCAAAGCTCGTTAGGCCCAACAAGTCACGAAGACAAGTAAGGAGGGATAAACAAGTAAGGAGGGATACTTCTATTTTTGATCCAGTTCTCTCCTGATGTGCTCTCGGCCGATGTCTTCTTTCGCTTCAAGGTTTCCTTTCGGACCTTTCCTTCCTCAATCTTGGGCTTCAAGCCGTTCACTGGGGGCGGCCCATGATCTCGCCACTCGGCAAAGGTCTTCTGTCGTGCTGCCTCACGCTCTTTGTCCCGTTCGGCTTCCAAGAGCCTCTTTTGCTCAGCTTGCTGTTGTGCAAGGAGCTCTTGCCTGGACGCATGTTTTGGGGCGCTGCGTCCTGCAGCGCCCTGCCCTCCACCAAGATAGACCCTTTGCCAATCCCAAAAGGAGACAACAACAACATATTTATCAAGACCAGGAACTCCTGCTGGCGTGCTCTAGCCGCTGCCACGCTTTCAGCAAACTGGCGAAGCTTTCGGGCTGATGGCTGCCATGTGCCCCAACATTACTAGTAGCTTCTTGTTACTAGTAGCGATGGCCTCCAACCTACTTGCGATGGCCTCCACCTAATAGCGTCCTAATGCACAGTGTGCAACTAACACACTTCACCCCAAGCGGCGCCTGATGGAGAAGCTCTGGTGGGGGCTCCACAGGCGCCCATCGTCCATCTCCTGAGTCGATGCCTCGGATGCTTTTTCTTTCACTTTTCGAACCACTGACCTGAAAGAAAGAACACCCAAATGCATGTTCATGCACTTCAATCTTCTTTTCCTTCTTCCATAGATGTAGGCAATCATACTGCTTGTGCCATGTTCTTACGAGTGATAGCCGCACTTTTCGCATGCATGAAGGAATAAAAAGTAAAGATGCAAAATGCGTTTTCAACCCACCTTCCTTAAAGTAGAGGAACTGTGGAAATTAGACATTTCCAGAAGTGCTTTCGGGCTACGTTCTTTTTTGGGGTTGGGAGCTGGGAAATATAATTTTGCTCCTCGCGGCGATTCATTCAGCGGCTCAGATGATTCCATTCAGCTATGGCCTCCAACCTAATAGCAATGGCCCGCATGCAGAGGCGTGCACTACTTTTTCTTTTGCATTTGTCGAATGCTTGTCCTTGTCCGGGTTAATAGCGATGGCCTCCTAACTAATAGCGATGGCCTCCAACCTAATGGCGATCGCTCTTAGGGTAGGGGCCATCGTTCTTAGGTTGGAGGCCATGGGTCTTAAGGTAGGGGCCATCTTCATTAGGTGGGAGTTGACATACCGATTGCGTTTTCAATTTGCGCATGGTGCGGCCCACAGACTATGGAGCCTGAAAAGGCGACTAAGAAGACGGGGCCAGCAGCGGCTAGCAGCGATCACCAGGGGAGTTCTTCAAACCTGATAGCGATGGCCTCCACCCTAGTAGCTTCTGGTTACTAGCGACGTCCAACCTAGCTACCTACCTCCTAGCGGCCTGTGGATCTATCAAGACTTTACCTGTCTGCCTAGCGGCCTATCTGTGGCACCAAACAGGCTGGAATGCAAGACATGCAGTCCAATTTCGTGTCCGGTGGTTGCCCCGATTCTGTTTCGGTTCTCCGATTCGACCGCCGCCCGAAATTCAGACCCAGGCACGTGTCTTTACGAGGATGGTTTTCCAGCTGCCATCAGGCCGTGCCTCTCTCCACACGGTGGGCGTGTCAGTTGACACAGCCACGCCTAGGCAAATCGCAAAAGAAAGGGAACACGTCGGCAGGTGGTGATCATGTCATAGGTGGCGTGCACGCCAGAAAATAGCAAAAAGCCACACAGAAGAGTACGGGACAGCAAAGATTTCTAAAGAAATGTCCAAAGATGTAAGCATGGCGAGCCAAAGGAAAGACTAGAAGAGTGTAGATGTTCCAATCCAAATGCTCATGTCAAAACACACGGAGGAATAAACACCAGTTAGACAAGTCTTGACAGGTAGAAATTTCGGTCTAAGAAAGCTTGCCTTCTACAACATCACATGTCCTAAATCTCTTCAGTTTCCACATCATTCGTGCGCACTTCTTCAACCGTCCTCAGGACGGGGGGGAGCTTCCTTGAAGAAGAGTGAGCATGCTATCCTGCATCCATATTATGTAGGAGCATACTAGTAGCTACTAGCGAACTACTCTCTTCTACCTTAGCCTTAGCCACCTCTCTTGTCGCAGCCTACCCCCCCAGGCCAAAAACAGAACCTTCTGCCGGATCAAGGGGCAGGAGGTTGCTGACTGACTTAGCGTGTGACCTTTTTCACATTTCGTTGACTTTTGACCGTTTCTATGAGTTCCCCCAGTCTGTTTTGATGCAGGCCTTTGTGGAGGCGTGTTGATAAATCACCTACTTTTGGAGGTTTTCCTCATGATTCACTCATTCTTGAGATGTAAAGCTGTCTCGGCTCATGGCACTTACACTGTGATGGTCAGGCGTGACTTGAAGCAAATGGCCAAGTCCAAGTTCAAGAGAAAGGAGACCGCGCGTGCTCAACCACCACACATATAAATTAAATGCTTTTGCTGTGTCAAGGTGCACTGCAGAAGCGCTTCAAAGGAGGCTTGCCAGTGAAGAAGAGTTCAAAGTCTGAAACAAAAAGCCGGAAAAGCCACACTGGCTCAGGGTACAATTAAGAACACACATGGTAACAAAAGTGCACGTCATCAGTCTACAAGCTCTGTAGTGGATGCAAGCTGTACTGAAGATGCTGCAGCTTTCAAAGAATCCCAAACAAATCAGGTTGGATGTTCCAGCATGGGAAAGCATTTGTCAGCAGAAAATCAAGAACTTTCCGGTTCATGGAAAGCAGCAGTAGCTCTACTAGTAACAGGTGATCGCTACTGGTAGCCCCTGGCCTTACTACTAGTAACAAGAAGCTGCTAGTAACAAGGGCATTGCTACTAGTAGCAAAGTTACAAAACCGTTCGCCTGGTGCGACAACTCAAGCTGGAACTCAAGGTCCCTTGGACTGGTGGTGGATACTGCTACATTCTGCTACATACCGAGTTCTTTGAACATCAAAGATTCGTTCACAGGCGGCTTAAATCAAAAAAGGATTCGTTACATGCATATGCAGGCCTTTGCTTGGAGATAGCATCTTCCGGTTTGACGACTTGAAGTAAGAACTTGGAAAGCTGAAGTACAAAGGAAATGCACCGCGACCCTTGCTTTGAAGTCAGGTATTGGAAAAACAGTATGACAAGCATCCTGAGACGACAATGACAACAGGTTTAATATCAACACGTGACCTCAACAAGGTCACGTGTGTGGAAGTCTCGACAAGCACGGAGAGATGTAGAGATTTCAGCCGAAAAGTTACGACGAGTAGAGATTGCTAGAGGAAAAAGCTGACAAAATGAGAAGTGGAGATGCCTAAAGCAAAGTCATACCGGCATGAAATAAGGCATGTATGAATTTGGCCATGCCAATCATGTAACAAAACAAGAACCTATCCCAGTCCTCACATTTGTCGTGGACGTCTCTGGGCGTCTGGCCACGCTGTTGAAACTGATAAGCATGACCAAAAAGGTCTGTGCCGTCGCCATCCCGTCGGGGCGACAGGTGATACCTGCGAGTGCCGTCGAGCGATGTCGCACCGTGGGTTGTCCTACCTAGTAACAGGTGCCACGCTACTCGTAACAGGTGCCTTACTAGTAGTAACAAGTGCATCGCTATTAGAAACAAGTGCCATACTACTAGTAACAAGAAGCTATTAGAATTCAATTAATAGCTTTTTTGTTACTACTAGTAAGGCACTTGTAATTACTAGCAAAGGAATCTACTAGGACCTTTTCGTCCTCGCGCGCGCGCGCGCGGGGGGGGGGTAGCTTCTTGTTACAAGGCACTTGTTACTAGAAGCGATGCACTTGTTTCTAGTAGCTTCTTGTTGAGCTGGCTGGGGACAGCCTAGAGTCCTAGATGTTCTCCACTTTGGGATAGCGCTGGCCCTTAATATTCCACTGTGACTCGATTCCGCAACAAATACACGAGTCAGTATACCGGACTGGACTTGGTTAGAGCCTCTTAGAGCTGATTGCATTCTGCATTGACTGGCTGGGATTCATTGCGCTCTGGACTGGAGTTCACGGACAGAACTGGAGTTGACTGCGCTGGACTGGGTGGAGTTGCACACTGCGGATCCAACCATGTTGCACAATGAAACACTGAGATGCATGCACCTGCCCTGCACAGTCAAGGTGGCATTGAGCCACAATGCAGTTGAGACTGTTGTGCTTTCTGAAACACTTTGCACTTCGTTTTTGTCCAGTCGAGTGCACACTCAAGTCAACTCCAGCCAGTCCATACATCCAGTCAAATGATACCTGCGGCATAGCTCCACCAAGAAAAAGGACGGCATGAGGCGATAGCTTGTTTCACATTTTGGTGATTGCAATTTTGTTTGTTGAAATTTTTGCATTAAATGCTCCACCATCTTGATGGGTCTCATTTTGCTTCCCAAAATCTTACCAACAAAAACATCCCGATTTGTCGAAAAAATGATTTCACAAATTGGCGTGAGAATCTAAAAAACAAACAAACACGCTTCATAATCACAATTTGTAACGGCCGACCAGAAACGTTTCTTGCATGTTGGAGGCCATCGCTAGTAGGTTGGAGGCCATTGCTGTTGGGGGGGAGGCCATCGCTCTTAGGGCGAAGGCCAATTGCTATTAGGTTGCTTTTGCTATTAGGTTGGAGGCCATTGCTCTTAGGGTGGGGGCCATCGCTCTTAGTCTTAGGGTGCAGGCTATGGCTATTAGGTTCCTTGTGCTATAAGGTTGGAGGCCATTGCTTTTAGGGTGGAGGCGTAGTGGCATGCTGCACCTGCGAAGCTGCGCGTTGTGGTAAAGGAAGAAGTGGTTGTCCTGACAGCCACATGATTGCAACCTTTTTTCAATACAAGGATTTAGTGGTTCCAGTTTTCCCGAGTGTTTGACGTAAATTTGCAACCCTTCCTCGACACAAAGGGGATAATATACTCCCTCTCTTTCCTTTCTAATTCACATCAATGCCTGCAAAGGATGCTTGAATGACCCGTGGAATGGCCCGCCTTCCAATACACTGGGCGGTCTCCTATGATGACCTGCAAGTTGTGCGAGTCTATTGGTGGGCTGCTTGGTGCCTGCTTGGGCTGATCATGGCAAACCAATGCCCTGCCTTTGGGTCACCCTGGACGTACACCCCGTTCAGCTCAGGAATCGCCGTAAAGCCATCAAGGAAAATCCTGAACCGGAATGCAGGGTGTTGCGAGAGCAAACATTGTTTGACAACAGCTCACCTCTCGCGACGCGCCATGGTGGGCTGCCGCTTGAGCTTGGGATGACTGTTCGGAACACCGGTTCCTTTCTGGACTTGTTGACAGCTCAACTTCTTTTTAAATTGTCTTCACCAAAGCCCTGTAATTACTTCTCACAACTCATCCTGTTCAGGTCGATCCCATCCGCGCATAGTTTTTGATCCTTTCCTTGACTAGTGCGTATGTATATTGTTTATACATACCGGTATATTATATATGTATATACATGCCAATGTACATGCATACGTGCATGCATACACACCATCATGCAAAAATCCAAATAATACATGCACTCATATGCACTATTAAAATTGCAACATTCATTGATGATACATGCACTTGTAAAGACATGCGCATACATGATATGCATACATTGCACCACATGGCAAAGCGCCTAACTTGAAAACTTGCCCTGCTTTTCTCACGATGATCTGAGCAAGCTGATTCATCAGCAAGTGTTCTTCCATGAGCTGGAACCTCAATACAATGACCCGCTCACGGTGATTTCTCTTTTTCCAGGTGAAACGTCTCCAGGGCTTCTTGCAAAGTCATTGCCTTAGGACAAAACGATTCGCCCACTGTCCCAAAAGCTGTCGAAATCGAGGGCATCACCAAGGGCTGCTTCAACAAGGAAGGGGAACTGCTGGGCATGGATCTGCCGGTGCCTTCGGACCCAATTCAAAAGCCACAACAGAAGAACCACCCGAAGAACACCAAGAAGGGAGCGGTTGGTGGAGGAAAACATGCATTAAGAGGGTATGGAATTGATTGGTTCTTGATCCTTTGGGGTGCTCATTTCATGCCGGTCCAGTCCAAGACCTGACGTTGAAAGGAGTTCTTTAGACAGCAGCACAACTTCTCGCAGGACATCACCCGAAACAAAAGGAAAGAAAAGAACAGAAAGGAACCATCTAAAAATCGAAAGACAAGGGAAGGGAGAAAGGAAGAACGGTCTAAAGGTTCAAAAAAAAAAAACAAGACCTAGAGGTCTTATTGTTTCCAATAAGCTGTCCGTGAAGTCCGAGACTTAAACAGGACATCAATTGCTGCCTCCTAAGGGCACAGAGAAATATTCTCGACATCGCCTCGGATCGAAGAAGTCTGTGGTAGCGCTGGTAGGAACACGCAACATCACTCTTGTCTTTTTTATTTCATTATTCTTGTGTTCTATTGAAGGTTCCAGGAGCCTTCGAAATTTTCCCTAGTTCCACCGAGCAGCCAGTTCATCTCATCATTGCCCTGTCAGGCCATCAAAAGCAAGGCCACACACAAGCTACTAAATGGATGAAAACTTCACCCGGTCTTTTGCCAATTTGACGATCCTGTGCCCAGCTTGCTTGCCAGGAATTGTTCCACCTGGCCAATCCACCATATCTGCATGCTGGCAACAGCTCTTTTCCTCGTCAAAGCTTCCACCGAAACCCAAATAGATACTCTGTGCCTGGATTTCTTGGGCGTTGAAACTGCCGCCTGCCAAGTGAACTACAGCTTCCGTGATGCTCAACAGCTTCCGCTAGCATGTGTCGTCTGACCATCGGGCACGACACGACCATTGGGCACCCCCAGGGCACCTCTGCCTTTCCAAAGGTGTTTTCACGCTCCACCTGGGTGGAATGTGGAATCTTTGGGTGGAATGAACTGAGAGAAGAAAGGCCTTCAAGGTTTCTTCCCTAGAGAAAGTGAAGGTAGCCAAAGCTACATCTTGGCCTCGGGCCCAGCCACGCCAAAACCTCGGTCAACAGAACCTTATTTAGAGGCCCTCGCTCAAGGCTCCCATCGGATGCACCTGAGGCCGCGTCGTGGCCGCCTCACTGGGCGGCATGTTGGCCAGAGCTTGGAACAAATGTCGCCGCTCCTCGCTTCGAAAGCGGCGGAGGCGAGCGGAGGCGGCCGCAAAAGCCGGCGACGTGCAGCAACGGGAAGTCTGAGGCAAAGCACATAACCCGCTGGGACATGGCCATGGGGTTGGATCCTGACACGTGATCGACTCGGCTCTGTAAAGCAGCTCACCAAAATGCAATCAAGCCACTTGCAGCGCAAGGTCAGAGGCAATTCTGGCGTGCTGTAGCTGGACCAGTCCTGCCAATGCTGAGACGCAATGCTTTCCATCCACAGAATCGAAGAAACATTAGGGGAAGGCTCCAACCTGATAGCGGCGGCCTCCAATCCTAAAGACATTCTTCCAAAAGCCTTAAGCGCTATCCTTGACTTTCCGCCAATAGGATGGCATCCTGGCTGAGCTGATTGCAATCACTCGCGCCATTCAAACCACCAACGAGGTCATCTTCCAGCCAATCTGCAACAAAAACAGGTCAGGCTTCGCTGGTAATCCTTGCAGCCGCCAATGCTATAGGCTCCAACATGGTCGAACCTCGGACCGCCCGCGCTCCGCCGCGCTGACCCCGCTCCGTCCGCCGTGGACCCGGTGCGTTTGGGGTCCGCGGCAAGGTCCGGCGAAGTTGGCCAGGTTTCCCTGGCTCATCGTTCCACCTGAGCCACGCGAAAAGAACCAGAAGCTACTAGTAACAAGTGCCTTACTAGTAGTAACAAGAACGCTACTAGGGGCTCCTGGCCTTACTACTAGGAACAAGGACGCTACTAGTAACAAGTGCATCGCTACGTTCGTAACAAGTGCCTTACTTCTAGTAACCCAAAGCTACTAGTAGCATTCGTTTCCACCGTTGGATCTCCGTTTTCCATCCAACGGATCTGATTCCTATCCGCCGGAGAGGACAATCATGAGATCCAAACGCAAGTTGGCGGTCGTTCATGACCTTGGTGTGCAGGAATTCTGAACTGACGGTGAAGGATTAAGCCAGAACCTTAACTGATGCTAATGGTTGAATTCAATTCATCGGATGGACCGATGGAGGGGTGCGCGAAGTGCATTGAGCAGGTGACATACCTCTCTCGCATAGGTGGGGGACCTTCGCCTGAAGTATCTCTTGCGAAACTGTGAGCTCTAAGTGAGTTTCCCTAAAACATGTGGAACCAAATTTTTCGCGCGTGAGCTATCCTGTGTCCAGTATGTAGTAGCCTCCTACTTTGCTAGTAGCTTGCCACTCCCTTACTTGATTAAGTAGGGACCTGCTTAAATAAGTAGGAGCGGGCGTTACAAAATACAGCTCTCCAAAATAAGTGATTCTGGATTCGAAGTTTCCTTCACTGATCTTCTCAACATCCTGCCTTCCTTCCGCTTTGGTTTGTCAAAATACTCCCGGACACCGCTCTGGACCTGGAAGGGGTGCTCCCCACTGAAACCACACTCCCTGTGTCAAGAAACGGCCGATGCCTCGTGGTTCATGCGTGACATCATGATGTGGTGACCCTCCAGGCCAAGCGAGTGAAGGAGTTGCGTGGTAGCCATGCGAAGAGATGAAACGAAAAAGCACCAGGGAAAGGCCCCTACCCAATAGCAATCGCCTCCACCCTATTAGCGAGGCCCTGCGGCCTACCAGCGATGGCCTCTGACCTACTAGTGATGGCCTCGAACCTACGATAATGAAAAAACCAAATGGCCGGGTGCCTCATCCCAGGGTCGTCGTCCCAGTGTTCTGTCATCGTATCTGTGGCACAAAAAGTGAAGTGAGTTGGGCCAGTCGCCATGAGTGGCATTGGGCACAGCTCCATGCACGGTGCGCTAAGTCCAGGACTCTCCAAGCGCTGGCGCCTTCACAGGATCTTCGTCACTGATGGCACCACCTTTAGCCTAAGCATTCGACAAGAACTGTGCGTGTGCGCTTCATGGCGTCGTATCAAAGAGTGATCTTGATCAAGCGGAGATGTGCTTGGTGGATCCCAGCCACCAAACAAAGCAGCGGCAATTTGCAATGAACACTATGAAACAGTGCTTCACTGAAACCGTGCTTGGTTTGGAGCTTTCTTCTCCTTCTTGTCCGGACTCTTCTCCGCGTTCTTCTCCTCTTGCTTCTTCTCCTTGAGAGGAGAAGCCCTCCCAGCCCCCTCAGCCCCCTGACAGCCGAGCCTGGAGTGCCTTCTGCTTAGTGGTTGGCAGCCAGAGCCTTCAGCTGTCGAGGTTTCTCTACGAACATGCGCTTCAAGTCCCGGTCTTCCGACTAGGAAGCTACTAGGAGCAAAGGGCATCGCTACTAGGAACAAGGACGCTACTAGGACCTCCTGGCCTTACTACTAGGAACAAGAAGCTACTAGGAGCAAGCAAGGATGCTACTAGGAGATGGAGGCCATCGCTACTAGGTGACCTCGTTCTATGTTTCTATAAAACCAGGAACTGTGATGCTCCGAGGCTCTCGCGCTGGTGGCCCTTTGGACTTCTCCGGTTTTGGGGTCGGCTGGTTGGCAGAGGACCTCACAAATCCGAGCTTGGATACGGTTCCAATCCTTCGGATTTCTTGAAATCTGAAGACACGAACATCTACGAACAAGGACGCTACTAGGGGCTCCTGGCATCGCTACTAGGAGCAAGGACGCTACTAGTAACAAACACGCGTGCCGCGGGCCGCGTCTTTCCCTTGAACGTCCAACTGTATTCCCGCTGAGGCCATGGGCTCAAAGTATGAGTAGGGCTGCTTCATGCTTCTGACCTCGCCACATGCGCCACATGGCCAAATTGGTGCCCACTGCTTTCTTTCCATTTCCATTTTCGTCTCTGCGACTTTTCTTCAGTAGGTTGGAGGCCATCGTTCTTAGGTTGGCCAATGCTCTTATGGGGGAGGCCATCGCACGTAGACTTTGGATCTTCAACTCCTCACGACCATGGCCGACAGAACCTCAAGTTTCAGACCCACTCGGTGGTGTCCCGTGGCTTCAGCGCTTTTCGCAGCTGCAGCGGCCCGGTGTGGATCTTTGCCTTGGCTTCACCGCCCTTTTCACGACGCTATGGCGTCTTTAGAAGGCCAATCATATTGCACTCAAATTCGGCATAAAAGAACAATCATCCGAGTAAACAATCCATCTGGACACTTTCACATCCAAGCCACTCCCCGTGCTTTGGCCGACATCTTGCCGTACCTCGTCGTCTTACCCATTTCCGTTCCAAGCCGGATGGGAAGCCAAAAAAGAGCGGAAGTGATCCACAGAAAAAAAACCCTTCGCAACTCACTGTGATTGGGGGAGGATGAACGCACGCGCACAGTGATCGCTCGTGATCCGTCGTTCGGGCCCCTCGGGCCCCTCGCGTGTCACGGACTTCCACGATCTTCGCCGCGAGCATCGGCTTCTCACCTCGCGAGCATCGGGTCACCTTCCCCGGTCCGTTCTCGGAGCGTCCGTTCGACGCGACGACGCATGTCGCGTCGAACGGAGGACGGGTCTGGTGAAATCTGAAAACGGGAGCCAAGGCAAATGAAAACGCAATGAAAGAGGTGAAGTCAGACGCGAATTCTTCAGCTCCTGACTCGCCCCTCCAGCCTTCGCAGAGCTTCAACGTGTTTTGTCTTCGTGTGAAGCTCTGACCGAGCCATGAAGCCCAAACAAAGAAGCCCTGCTGGCCTTTGCCTTGCCATCTTTGTCCTCGCGCCAGACGCGAAGAATGAGGTCGAGATTTCGAACCCGCGAGATTTCGGGCTGTCCTTGGGCTTTGGTGACCTGGGCATGAGGAACTAGCATGGGTTCCAAATTCAAAAGGCGAGGAGATAAGCTTAGCTGCCTAGCCAGCATGTACAAGAAACTTTCCATGGAGGTCTTCAACAATTCCAATTTTGAACTGAGACCCTTGCTGACTCTTGCCTCGCACCATCGGTGAAACGTGAGACGAACTCTGTGGCCGATGCGGCCGATGTGGCGCGTTTCACGTTCTTCAGTTCTGTAAAACGTGAGTCGATGGGTTTCCCTCTGGAAAAAAACATGGCCGTCTCTTCGCTGTCATTCTGAGCGGGAAGATCTGGCAAACGGCCAGTCTCGCTGCGAGCCCCAGGGCCGAAGGGGAAGGGGTAAGACAAAACAAAGACGGAGCTTGTCAGCTACTCTTTGCAAAAAGAGGAGCTTGTGGGGAGTAATGATCTATGTGGGAAGAGTAGCGACAAGTCTCACAAAAGGTCAAAGCAACATGTCCATGACATGTCCAACATGCCCATGTGAACTTGTTTGTCACTCTGTGAGCTCCTTTTTAGTGCCGTGTTCGTCCAAGTGGTCCAGCTGTCGAATGATTTCAGCTCGATGGCGCATGACCTGAATCAGCCGAGACAGGTGCACCACAACTGCTCTGCGGGCTGGGTCCGGGTGGGTTCGACCAAAGCCTGCAGAGCATAACTGAAGAGTATAACGAAAGAACAACGACAGTTTTTGGTGCTCGCCCCCATTTATTTATCGCGCAATGAACTGGTAGGGGTTGCGAAGCTCATTTTAGATGGAGGCGGGACATACTCTTAAAACGCAGTTCGAGCTTGATGTGTGTCGTGCTTAATTCGTTTGGGTGCATATTGGGTTCAGAAACCTTCATCGCTCCGACCAGAGCGTCAGCGATGAGACCACATGCGGTCATGAGAGATGGAACGAAAGGAAAAACAGGAAGGTAAGGACGGCAAGGCCTTTGCAAGAAAAAACACATACAGCAAACTTTCCTTCCAGTTTTTAAAATCCCTTCTTCGTTTCTTTTAGGACATCTTTGGTTTAGTCAAGGCTAACCTGTATACCTCAGCTTACCTGTCACAGGTACGGCTGGAATGAGATTCAGCTCCCGACCTGGAGGTTGTAGTCCAACCGCCCAGGCCAAGAGAGCTTCGCATGCTGTGAGTTGATCCACTCCTGCTGAGTGGACGACTTCCTCTCTCCCTCTGCTTTGCTGTTGCAGCTTGCACTTTGCTTTTTCTTCTCCCCCGGTTTGCGACAGGATTTGTTTGCAAAGTGCTTCCACGACCCTGCGCGGGCTCTGTGCTCCTGCAGAAAGGGCCGCGCAGCCTTGGGGATCTCAAACCTCAGGGGAGCCCAACGTGGAACCAGAAGTCCAGCAGCTAACATCGCCTGGCGCGCGGCCGTGACGACAAAAAGGCCCAGCGGCAACTTGTCAGGCGTGAGATCTCACATTTTGTCTGACCAGAATGAGACACTTGTTGGCACTTAAGCGAGCCGCAAGTGAAGTCTTTCTCTCTGCCTGGGCAATGGGATGTCTGAGGTCATCCGCACCTCAGAATGCTTTTCCTAGCTCATTTAATTTTGTTTGAATGAATTGTTATCTTTTTTGTATTCTTCAAACATTCTCTCCCTCTCTCTCTGAGGTTCTGAGTCGATGGCGGCCGGGCGCCAGCAAATGCGAACGCTTAAGCATATGCCTCCGACATGGAACCACCATGCTTGTTTTTCTCAGCTGTGTCATGTTGTTTTGTGCTGTTGTTCTGCTGCACCTGATCGACTCCCAAAGCATCACGGCGAATGGTACTGCAGGATCTTGCCGAAGATTCAGGATGGCTGGATGGCTAAGCACTTGATCCTTGTCATTGTCGAAACAAACACAAAATGAGAAGCCCTATATACAGTAGCCGCTGGGAAATGAAGAAGGGCTTGGGGAATCAACTGCATTGAGCCAGAAAATGTGAAACCTCAACTGAGATGCTGACCATCTGCCACTCCAAACGGGCTTCAACCCTTTCACCCAAGTCATCCTAGCAAAAACACTCGAAGACGACACCAACCAAGACCGGAGGCCATCGCTCTTAGGTTGGAGGGCATCGCTCTTGGGTTGGAGGGCATCGCTCTTAGGCTGGAGGCCATCGCTCTTAGGTTGGAGGGCATCGCTCTTAGGTTGGAGGCCACCGCTCTTGAGTTGGAGGCCATCGCTCTTAGGTTGGAGGCCATCGCTCTTAGGTTGGACGCCATCGCTCTTAGGTTGGAGGCCATCGCTCTCAGGTTGGACGCCATCGCTCTTAGGTTGAAGGGCATCGCTCTTAGGTTTCTTAGGTTGGAGGCCATCGCTCTTAGGTTGGAGGCCATCGCTCGCAGGTTGGAGGCCATCGCTCTTAGGTTGGAGGCCATCGCTCTTAGGTTGGAGGGCATGGCACTTAGGTTGGAGGCCATCGACCTTAGGTTGGAGGGCATCGCTCTTAGGTTGAAGGCCATCGCTCTTAGGTTGGAGGCCATCGCGCTTAGGTTGGAGGCCTTCGCTCTTAGGTTGGAGGCCATCGACCGCAGGTTGGAGGTCATCGCTCTTAGGTTGGACGCCATCGCTCTTAGGTTTGAGGGCATCGCTCTTAGGTTGGAGGCCATCGCTCTTAGGTTGGAGGCCATCCCTCTTAGGTTGGAGGGCATCGCTCTTAGGTTGGAGGCCATCGCTCTTAGGTTGGAGGCCATCGGTCTTAGGTTGGAGGCCATCGCTCGCAGGTTTGAGGGCCGCTCATAGGTTGGAGGCCATCGCTCGCAGGTTGGAGGCCATCGCTCTTAGGTTTCTTAGGTTGGAGGCCATCGCTCTTAGGTTGGAGGGCATCGCTCTTAGGTTGGAGGGCATCGCTCTTAGGTTGGAGGCCATCGCTCGCAGGTTGGAGGGCATCGCTCTTAGGTTGGAGTCTGGAGGCCATCGCTCTTAGGTTGGAGGCCATCGCTCTTAGGTTGGAGGCCATCGCTCGCCGGTTGGAGGTCATCACTCTTAGGTTGGACGCCATCGCTCTTAGGTTGGAGGCCATCGCTCTTAGGTTGGAGGCCATCGCTCGCAGGTTGGAGGCCATCGCTCTTAGGTTGGAGGCCATCGCTCGCAGGTTGGAGGCCATCCTTCTTAGGTTGGAGGCCATCGCTCTTAGGTTGGAGGGCATCGCTCGCAGGTTGGAGGCCATCGTTCTTGGGTTGGAAGCCATCGCTCGCATCGCTTGCAGGTTGGAGGCCATCGCTTGCAGGTTGGAGGCCATCGTTTCTTAGGTTGGAGGCCATCGCTCTTAGGTTGGAGGCCATCGCTCTTAGGTTGGAGGCCATCGCTCGCATCGCTTGCAGGTTGGAGGCCATCGTTCTTAGGTTGGAAGCCATCGCTCGCATCGCTTGCAGGTTGGAGGCCATCGCTCTTAGGACAAAATGAAAAAAGCACGACCGGTGCTGCGCCACTCTCTCCTCGGTCTCCAGTGTCTGGATGGTCACTGCTTTCGCATGCTGGAAAGCACACGACTGTTTCTCGCTGTGCGCAGAGAGGGCCCAAAATCTCGGTTGGACATGGCCACAGAAGGAACACCCTGAAGACATGGTAACGCGACACCCTGAACCTGGCGAACACTTTTGACGTGAACACCGTGTGCTGAGTCTGCTACGCAGTGTTGCCGTCACCTCTGCAAACCGTACCACACACATTCAGAAATGGTCGATTCAATCATTTCGACCCTTCCATGAATTTAGTGTCGGTCACACATAGTTGGCATATGGCTTTACGCTTTTGCACATGGCATCTCCACCTCTTCTTGTCGTTTTTTGCGAATGGCACTTGAATGAACGGGGAGGCTAGTATGTCATTTTAAGTCACCAACAACAAACATGAACAAACCCACATCGACGTCCTCAATTATTTTGGTTCCTCCCTCTCTCTCTCTCGTACCCCGGCCCTCCCTGAACAATGAATTCAGGCATAAGTTTATAGAAAAAGACTAGAAGAAACAAGAGGAAGAAAAGCAAACAATGACACTTTTTCAGTGCCAAAAGGGAAAGGACACTTATTCATTGCCACAAATGTTAAAAACAAACACTTTCTCAGTGCCAGGAAGAAACACAGGAGAGAATTAACGTCATCTGCCTTCAGTCCTGTCCTGTCCTTTGTTTTGTATTCTCGACCCAGCCAACAAATGTGACAAATAGGTTTAGCAAACATCTGAGCAAATACCAAAACCATCTTCTCTGTATGGGCCATCTTAGTGCACATCCTTCTTGTATACTTGAATCGTCAGCAATCGCTGCAATTGCAAAAATGAAATTGCACATGTGCAATCTCAATGGTCTCTGTCTCTGGTGTTTTTTTTATGCAATCATTCCGTGATTCTCTTCAGGAACGTAAGGCGGGCGCAGCAGTGAAGCAATGCACGCAAGCTGCCCTCGCTGGACACTGGAGCGTGCAGCATTTCCAAAAGCATGGCCTTGAAAGGCTGGAAATAGAACAGTTCCTGAAACATTTTTCAAAGTGATTTCAAAGTTAATTGAACAAACACATCACGGGGAATTGTTGAACTATCTTGCGATTCTTTCGAAGAGGTTTCTCTGGAACAGAACCGATGTCGCCCAGTTGCAAGGAGCTCCTGGGACAATGGCGAGAAGAACAAAAACGACAAAAGAGTAGCGTCCTTGCTCCTAGTAGCGGTGCCAGGAGCTACTAGTAGCTTCTTGTTACTAGTAGTAGTAAGGCCAGGAGCTACGATCGTAGCGTTCAAGAGAATCCTGAAAAACCTCTCCACCTCTTCAAAAGTGAAGCAAAATTTGATCTCACAAAGGCACTCCTCACCCCTCGCATCAACGAAGGTTGATCGCACCAGTTGCTCCAAACGCAACAGCGCCAGCAAAGGCGGAGCTGGTGGAGCTGGTGGCCGGTCCCTTTGGTCACGTGATGGGCAGCCGCACCTGGGGTGACGGGACGCGGACCATTCGGACCAGCTACGCTGTGCGGTCGGCGCTGATGCCGCGCAGAAAGCTCTGTGTGAAGTCAAGCGGCGCCTCTAAGAAGGAGAGCCTCACTGAGCAAAGAAGGAGAGCCTCGTGTCTTTGAGTGTCTTTATTGTCATGTGAAAAGATCCACAGTGCTTCAGAACAAAGCTTCTCCGAGGCGCAAGTATGGCACCTCAGATCAATGAAGGCGAGAGACAAGCTCCACTTCTGGGACGCAAGATGTCCCAAGAAGCTCGAGAATTCCAAAAGAACATGTCATCTCACAAACAAAGACAAACAAATTCGCAGAACTTCACCAACTGGAGCACACTGAGTACACATGGCAAGGCGCGCTGCGACCCGTGCGTCGCGCTGTGTATCCTGGAGGGCTCTCCTGCATATCTTGGAGTGCGGCAGCTGCGCCCAGCACTTCAGCGGAGGCCTTCGAGGGACAAGTTCTGTACGACTGGTCGATTTTCGCATGCATCCGACCATTGCTAGTAGTCACAAGTGGGTTGTCAGAAGCATTGCTGGACTCCGTTCGGTCACAACAAGGCGTTGACATTCATTTCGTTGGGGGGAAGGAGAACTCATCGGTTCTTTCGCTATTAGATTTCTTGTGCAGCAAACACATACTGAGCAAAGGGCATCGCTACTAGGAGCAAGGACGCTACGAACGGGGCTCCTGGCATCGCTACAAACTGAGCATTCTTTCTGGCTCCTACCCTCCCCGCGCGCGCGCGAAAAGGTCCTAGTAGCTTCTTGTGTTAATTCTAATTAAACTATCGTTTCTAATAGCTTCTTGTTGCGTTCGTAGTAAGAATGCTCCCTTGGTAGCGATGCCAGGAGCCCCGTTCGTAGCGTCGCCCCGCCGACCTCCACAGGTGCGGCCCCCTGAGCTTCAGCAAGCTGCCGCCAGCCAACTCCCAAGCCCTCCACCTGGGACGTCGTCTCCCGTCAAAAGCGTCGGGTTTGCCGGGTGACGCCACAGCAAGTCACAGGTTTGGTGTTTCAACGTCTTTGCCGGTTTGCCGTTCACTACTAGTAAGGCACTTGTTACTACTAGCGTGGCACTTGTTACCGTTCACTACTTCACCTCAGTACGAATTCAAAATTCTGTGAAGACCCCAAAAACGGCCATTCTCCGCTTTTGGGCTCTTTTCTTCGTCCGTGGATGGTCGGCTGGGCGTTGGCCCCGCCCCGCCTTGGCAAGCTCCGCCTTGGAACGGAGTGAGGGGGACTGGTCCGGACCACAAATCACATCGTTCGGAACCAAATCGGCGTCCTGCGACGATCTATCCTGCGTCCAGATGTAGAAGCTCACTTAGCCTAGTAGCTTACTTCTCCCAGCAGTGCACTAGTCGCCCTTACTGAATGAAGTAGGCGCCTACTCAATTAATTAGGAGCGGGCAAAAAAAGGAAAAACATGAACAAGCTAGTCTTACGGCAGAATCCCCAAAATTTCCAGGTTGAAAGGACAATCACAAGAATCACATCACTTCTCTCGAAACTGTCCCGAATTCTCCGAGGTGCCAAATGATCCTTCAGCTTGGGATGCGCTGCCAAGACCGGCCCGTGGATGTAGGCTTCCACCTGTGTAGCACAGTCTTTACCGGAACTGAAGGGCTCCTTTTTTGAGGGGCCTAGGCCTAGGCTGTGGCCCATAGGCCACGCTTACCTTGCCCTTCAAAAAGAGCATCTGAACGAGCAAGACTTGGAAAAAAGGACAACGAACCCACAGCCGCTCACTACGCCTCTTGATGAGATGCACCAGGCAAGCTCCTCGCAGCAGCCTGGACACAGGCCAAAAAGATGCGAACAAAGACCAAGTGACCAAGTGAGAAATGAGCAACACAATCGCTCAATTTCGGAGGTGTGAACATCTCCCAAAGGCCCAGCCAAGAGCTGAAAGTCTTATTCAGCAGCTTCCGATTGGTCGGTCTCTGCGCACCGCACGAGCTTTTCAGACCAAAGAGTCACAGGGTTTCTCAGCTTTGGCTGCGCCACGGGACTCTAAAGAATAAATTCCTGCAACTGGGCTAGGAGATCTGGCACCTCAAATCGGAGAAAAACATGAAAAACGTGTGGCCAACCTGTCGGATCAAACGCATGCCAAAAGTGGTCAACGACTCAGCTGCAAAAACAACAACGACTGAACAAAAATCCTGAGTCTGAACAAGCACCGATCCTATGGTTATCTGCCTTATTTAAAAAAAAGGTCCGTCGCACGAAGCGGAAAAACAGTTGACAACTCGGATTTCATGGCCATGCGGTGGCCATCTGCCGAGGGACTTCACGCCAGCGGTTGGCCGTCTCATGGCAGCTGATCAAAAAGGAGTATGTCACCACCTGGAGGAAAATTTGAGTTGATAAGGCAAATGCTGCCATTTAATCGATTTTTTCCGACCATCTCAGACCCTTTTCCTTCTTCGTGTCCAGTTTTTTCGGTATTTTGTCTCAGCAATCCGGATGGGTTTCGAGTGAATCTGGGCATCCCTGACGTCTGGATCACAGCGCTTGCTCCGCATGTCATGTATGAGTTGATGTCCAGTTCTCCAATCATTCATGCGCTGACAAAGGCCCACAGCGGCACCTGTGCAGTCCACGGCATGTCTGGCAACCGATCATGGCTTAACAAAATGCCCGGACGCATGGCTTTAAAACGCATCGGATCCATCCAAACATATTTCCCAATTTTGGCTTCTGTACTCGGCCAAGGGGCTGTAAATTTGCAGGGACACCACAGGCATCTGTTTCAACAGTTCCAAGCCCGTCTTTGGAGAAGACACCGCCAAAAGTGCCGCATAGGTAAGGGCCTCAAGGATGTGAACTCCGGAAATATTAGCAATAGAGATTCTTTTCACCCGGTTTGACTCCAAGTGTCATTGGGTTCGAAACTCATCTCCTGCATTTCTTCAAACAGCCGCCAGGCCTGAGTATGCTCGGTATGACGCCCTAGACTCAGTGATGAATGTGCTCCGTTGGGTCTATCGTATTTCTAGTCCCAACACGATCCGTTTCGACTCGTCTCAGCGGCCCTATCAGGGGCAGTGACAAAGCTTGGTTCTGTACATGCTGAAATGAGGCAAAATCACACCCAGCATATCTACGCAGTTCTTTGTACATCCAAAGGATCTTGCATTGGGTTCTCGATTCCGATGGAGTGAAAAATTCACATGCCAGGAACGAATTCTTGGAACCTAACTCTCAGGCTTCGATTCCACTGATCATTGCTTCACCGCTGGCCAACACGCAATCAAGCAGTCCGGCCTCATGGTCTTTGTCAGACAATGAGCAAGCAGTGTCCGTCCCTTGGAGTTCGTCTTTGCGCGCGGCGCAGCGATCCATTCCTCTCCATCAAGCCACAAGCCTGGTCTCAGGCCCGACAGTTCGATTCTAAGCCGTCTTCAGCATTGAGGTGGTCGCTGGGTGAACGAGTCCCATAGAATCATAGAAGTGCTTCATGCATAGAAGTGTTCATCTTCCTGTGGCTTTCCTGCCAGATCAACATTGACTGAATGCGTCCAAGCAATTCGCGAAATTGCCCTCAAGCGATCCCCTGCCTCTACTGCATTCTGTGGGGCATATGCTTCTGCCCGACCTGCTGCTCTGCACACTCTCTTCAAGGTCCGCATATGAATCGATGCTTTCCTCCTGGGCCATCACTCCTGGTGAGGTAATGAATCCTTATGAATCCTCCCTTGCTGAGACTTTACCGAGGTTCATTTGCAAAGCTCGCATCTGACAAGCAGTCTTGAACCCAATTTCTTGGAGTGCCAATTCATTCATTCAACGTCGCTTGCGTCCACTGCGCATCCTCTGCATCGTTCACCTTGTAGCAAGGGTCAGGTCCCCCATACCTACTCACCCATGCCAAAGAACCGTCCGGGTGAAATTGTCACGGGCTTAATTCCCTTTCTGTTGTCCTGGACGTCAATGTGCACGTTGTAGAGTGGGTCCTGGGTGAAGCGTCTTCCACCGTATTGAAATGAGCCTTCCTCAATCTTCTCGGCTGAGGAGTTGTCCAGCACTGTCTGAACTGCTTCCGGTCCTTCACCTGCGCGCGTGGTCAAAAGATCGCCAACATGAGTGCAAATCAATGCCACAATGCTGCCAGCGTCATTCTGTGAAGTATGTTCATGGGCAGATCTTAGAAGCCTGAAATCCAGTCGCCAGGATCTCAGAATGTGTCCTCAAGTAAGAATCGTTTTCCTGCATCTCTGGTCCCATAAATTGGAACTCTGTGCGTCAAAAGCGCATTGTCAGGGATGCGGTCATCGTGGCAGCGGCGTTGAGACATCAGGAGCAATCTTGGCACCGTCATCTGGCTTGCCTGCTTCGTGGACGTTCTTGGTGGTATCCACCCACCTGCTTGGAACAACCTTGCATCCTTCAGCCATCAAGCTGTTTCGCATGTCACCCCTGACTGGCGCCAGCGCATCAAACCCTTGTACTTCTCCATGGGCGCTCATCCTTGCTCACTGGCATAGATGAAGAAATGCCGCGCCCTCATTCACGCGCGCCTCCAGTGCACCTAAGTTTTCTGCTTCCTCGGGGCCTGTCACGGACCCTGGGAAGTTCAGTGAAATGCTTTCAGCCTTCACTCGACGAATCGACGGTCCCAATCTCTGATGCAGCCCTGTCTTCACTCTCTCCCGAGAAACGTCCGCCTGCCTCTGCTCCAACACCTCTCCTGAGGATGTCAAGGTGTGTTCCAACATGGCTTGTGAGAGACTCACAAAGTGTTCAAAACGTAGACTTTGTGGTCACTGCAGCCAGTTTCCTCCGTGAGCGCTTGTGACAAGTTGGTGCAAAGTAGCCCACCTTCTTCCACCCTGCACAACTCTATCTCTGGTCACCCAATCCCACTGCTGCTTTTGCTCTCCCCCATCAACTTCGCCAAGCCCATTGCCGCTTGACAATGAAGTCAACCGAGGCAAACGTCCAGGACCACAGTCTTGGTGTTTCCGGACAAGCCTTTCCCACATCTGACGCCCAACATCCAGTGCAAAGGATTCATGGCTCTTTGGTGAGGCAAAGGCGTCAGTGTTCAACTCTTCTTCTTCTTCTTCCGGCCGCCAAGGGGTCCTTGTCTTCCGCGTCTTTCACGTCCACGTTCGGGAATCCTTACAGGAGATGGTCCAGACCTGATGGCCTGATCCTTGAGTTCAACCATCTTCTTCTTGATCTTCTGGTTCGTGTGCTCCATTCGCTCTCTGGTCAGAAAACTCCCATTCGCGAAATCCGGCCGGCGCCTGCATAGATGTAGGAACCACTCATGGTCTCCGGAGGGCTTCCTTGTGGGAAGATCTGAAACGCAGCCCTGCTAAAGACATAGTTCCAGTCAAGCGCAATCAACCAAGCTGCAACTCAAATCTGGTCAGCTTTTGAAGCCAACAACCAAGTCCTGGATCTGAGAGCCGCTGTGAGAGTGCGGGGGTCACTCTCCAGCACCGACTGTTTCATGGACAAATGCTTTGCTGTGCTGCACACTACACCCATATTGTCGCACTGTTGACGAAGAGAAATTCTCCCCATCTTTGCTTCCAAAGATAGTTGCGACCGCTGGCACGACAAAAGGATCAACTGGGCTAGGGCCTCCAAGGCTGCAATGGCCGATTGCAAATCACGCAAATCTTTTGTAAACCAAGCTGGTAAAGCAGCCCATTCTACTTCGCAGGAAAACCAGAAGATGTTGGGCGGGTGGAGCTCTGCACCCTCTGGCAGGAACCAACCGCCCACACCAGCCCGGGTCCCTTCTGCATAGGCATCCGCTGCCGCCACAACGCAGGGACCGGGGAGGTCAACCAAATGCACCGGCGCATGTTGAAGCAACCGCATGAAAAACCGGGCCACTGCAAGCTCTTCAGAGGATAAGCGAATCTCTGCTGAACCGTCTTCACCAAATTTTAGCCAGGCTTGATCACGCTTGAGGGGCGCACACAATATGTCAGCCCGGTTTTGTACCGCGTGGCCACCAATCTCTAGCAGTTTCCAGCCAGCCTGAATATCACAAAGCCGGGGAAGGCGGGATACCCTGCAGTCCCTATCCAAGCAATGATACAAATCTTCCAGCTGCTCGCGTTGTAACGATTGAAAGCGCAGTCGCACTTTGCCCAGCATATGAAACCAAACTTGCAGCCGGGGTTTTAGCCAAAAAGCTCCTGTGGTGTACCACACAAGACCTGAACCAGGGTTTGTAGCTCTTTCCGGTTCACCCTGCGGGGTGTTGCACAAATCTGCTGCAGACTGCTAAGCATGGCCTCCAGCTTTGATGCTGGCAAGAATGCGCTGGGGCAGCCCTGAAAACGCCAAATCCCAGCCTATCCAACTTAGCTGGTCGCCAAGGTCAACCTTGTGCCAAAGCCAAGTACACAGGCCAGGATCAGTAGCTGGCAGGCCATGGGAGCTGCTACCCTGTGCGGGAACAATGCCAATGCGTCGTCCACATAGATGCAGAAGTGACTGTGATGTAAGAATCGATGTGCTACACGGATGAAGGCAGCAGCAACCCTGCTCCACCAATACGCCGCCCAAGCACACCCCAAATGGCAGGTTTTGTAATAGACCCACTTTGTAGCCCCGCTGCGGTCTTTGACGCAAAATGTGCTGAGCCCCTGTTCTGCCGGGTGTACCTTGACCTGTTTATGCGCCTTGCTGAAATCAAGCCTGAACGCTAGCCACTGCTCCTGAGGGTGTCTAGATAGGAACTGGGCCACGGTGCTGAGCGTGGGCAGTTCGATGCGCTCTTTGATGCGGCGCTGGGCATTGGCACCAGACACACTGCTGTCTCCTATCAACCGTGCAGCTGCTCCGGCTTTCTGCACTATCCCTAGTTTGCCCGACTCAGACACAGCGGCTGCCCGGCACAAATCTCCGCGCTGGGGCCGCAACACCTTGACTTTTCAGAAAAAAGGCAAAATCACTGCGAAGTATTTGCACTTCTTCCTCATTCAGCCAAGGAGTGCGCGCACGAGCTTGCGCATGAGCATCAAGTCTTTGCACCAAGTCCCACTCTTTAATCCCGAGGTCGGCCTGTTGGGGCTGGAACCAATCGGCCGTGGAGATGGTGCCACCACCGTCACGCAGCTGGAAGGTGGAAGGCTCTTGCTCAAGCACTTGCTGCGCTGGCGGAGGGCTTGGCCTCAAATTAGCAAGCTCCACCGCTTCGGGGAGTTTGACGACCCCTAGTCACTGATGTGACTTTTTGCTGCACGCTCCCGAATGGTGGTCGGGTGAGCCACATGTAGCACATTTATGCTTAAATTTGCATTGCCGCTGCTTGCACTCCCCAGCAATCCATTTGAAGCATTCACCGGTGGGCCGGCGCTTAGGCTGCTTACGCTTTAAGGGCTCGCGCGGCTCACGACTTGGAGGCTTTTCAATTTTGGGGCGGGGCATCAACAAGGAACGCAGCATGTCGCGATCAATGGTCATTGTGCTCAAAGCGTCATCTAAGCTGGCGCCCGAGTAGCAGAGCCCAAACACTTCTCGCACGGCGCACTGATCGGCCTCCTCAGCTTCCTGCGCTGCGCAAAACCGGAAGTGAGGATAGAGCCAACCATGGCATAGGCGTGCGCCCGCACTTGCAGCAGCTGCATGATGGGGTAAGGGGCATTGGAGATGTCTCGATCCAGGACCTGCTCTTGACCCTGGCAGTTCGCCAGAAAGGCTTCCAACGATTTCCATGCAGTTTTCCTGTCTTTCAGCCCCGACGCGACTTTCTCGCTTAATATCTTCTTCCATCTCCCAAGCTTTGCTGTCATGCTGCTGTTTGGCAAGGTTCGGAAGGCTCATGGATCTGCGCAATCTGTCTCGATCAGCCACTGTCAAAGCTTTTCCCGCGGGAGGAGGAGGCAATGCGGGGACGAGGGCATTCTGCACAGGGAGGGCTTGCACTTGCGGTCCAACAGTGCCCGAAGCTTCTGGACCAAGGGCTTGTATGACCAGTTGTCAACTGTCACGCCAGGGCACTTGAGCTCCGTAATCAGGAAGTCTTTGGCGAACTGCTCAAAAGTCGCCTCATCTTTGAACTAAAGCTTCCTCTGTGTCGAAGCCTAGTACCAGCAGCTTGGCCCGCGCATCCTCCGGCAATTTGGCTGCCACCAAATAGTTCTCCCAAGCCGAAGTAGCCATAAGCAAAAGAAGAAAGCAAGTTCAATCAAGTGAGTCGGCAGCCGCGAATGACCACGAACTATCCAACACGAGAAGGCACGCTTGTGCAAAGTGGGAGACACATTATGCTGCAGTAACCGAAATAAAGCCCCTAAGGCAGGAAGCCTTGCGCCCTACAAAATTCGCAACTGTAATGCCCCAACGCAACAAAGCCTTACTCCCTGAAGGCTAAACACGAGGGCACGGCAAGCCCTATAGGGACCAACGCTGAGGTCTTACACCTCGGCCAATTTTTGGACACGCAAGTCCCGGCCACAGATCAATGATAGGGGACACTTGGGCCAAACCCTGCATCACTAAAGACCCAGCAAGTCCAGGTTAACCACACAGGAAAGCGGCCTGGCCCTGCGTTAGGGCTCAACGTCATTGCCAGTGAAATTCACACAGCCGGCGTGCTGGCAAGCTTGGAAGCCGAACTGAGTCGGGTCTTCCTGGCGCAATACATAGCCTGTATGCAATGTAGCATTTGGTCTGCAGGCGGTGTCTCTCCCCAAAATTTTCCGGAAACCCTGGATTGCTGTCATCATCCCTTGAAGACACCCGGGAGTGCGGGCTGCTAGGTCCGCCGTGGAATGGCTGGGTCTCTTCATCCTCCGAAACATCGGTGTGCTCAGGGGCAACACTGCAGAGGTTGGCACAGTTCAGCCAAATCGATGCTTGCATCTCCATGTACGCACAAGCAACGCCTGAACTGAGCCAAAGCGAGGTGGATCTCAGACGAGGCTGATCTCGAACTATGTAGAACCTCAAGTCGCTGATCAAGGCCTACAGGTGGATCTCAGACGAGGCTGATCTCCAACTACTGTATGTAGAGCCTCAAGTCGTGGGGGCAGCAAAACGAGAAGGGAACTTGGGACAGGGAACTGGGGACAGGGAACTGGGGGGCAGGGAACTGGGGGCAGCAAACTGGGGACAGGGAACTTGGGACAGGGAACTGGGGGCAGCAAACTGGGACAGGGAACTGGAGGCAGGGAACTGGGACAGGCTGCTTTTGGTCCGCCAACAAAGGCCCCGCAACACACCGCTCTGGCAAGACACAGAACTCAACTCTATTCGTTGTAGGTCACACCACTTAAGGCCACCCCAGCACATGAGCATCAGCCCGCACAGGAATAATTCATCCTCACTATGTGCAACAATTGCATTTTCCAGAGCATCTAAAATATCTAGTGGCAGCGGGATCGCTTCTTTTTTAAAGGTCTGATGCCAATCTGCGTTTTTCCACGCCGCAACAGGCGGTGATTGCAGTAAACCCTGCAAGTGCTCCAAGCCCAGCTTCCAAGCACCAAACTGCATGGCCCCCAATGTTGCCACAGCCGATTTCCTGCGCTCTCGCCCCCGGTCAACCAGAGGGCCTATGCTCAAAGTCTCTAGGAGGCCAAGTCCGGAGTGGCTTCATTGATGTTTGACAAATCACAGAAAGAGGACCAGCGCAGCCAACCCTGCAGGTGCTTATTTAATGTTGAGGGGGCACGATCGCAAAACACGTGCTGCATGCTAGCCTCTGACATAGCGCCAGCATTCCGTAGCCAGGAGCTGTAGACTGCCACCCTCTTTGCGCACACAACCCAAGCTCGAGCCAGCTGTTGACGCTCCTCGTCTTCTAGCTGTCGCGCTGAAACAAGCTGGTCTGCAAGACCGGGATGAGGGCAAGCACTTGCTGGGACACGCGCACCGCGGCGGAGGCAAAGCATGCACCCCCTGCTGGGGCTCAGCTGCCAAAGAGAAGGGAGAGACAAACACCAAGCGGCGTGTCTTGGGCGGAGGGGCACCAGGATTGCCAGAATTGACCTGGAATCTACTGGGTCTGACCTCACGCTTCATAGCAGCAAAACAGGAGGAGAGAACAAGAAACCTAAACAAAGAGATTGCACTCAAAGTCAACCACCACTACACCTCAAACCAATGGGCTACTTCTTGAGCCAAAATGGCTAGAGATTGCACTCAAAGTCAACCACCACTACACCTCAAGCCAATCTCAAACCAAATAAGCATTCATGCAAGCTTATATTGCAGTGCGCAACGCCAGCAGCAAACACTCCAGCTTGCAGTAAGCACCTGCATGAAGGTGAGGGTTTGTTGGTTTACCTTGCAGGCAAAGCTGTCCAACCCTCCCTCTCCAAGCACGTGCACTATTTTGGAGGACCACCATTGCAGGGGGGGATGCTGCAGGGCTGGCAGGTCAGCACCTGCAGCAGAGCCCCCCCCATAACCCACCCGGCAGCACATGGGCCGCTTAAGAGAAGGCACCTACCATGCCATTCAATTAGGGAGGGAGGGTGGGACAAAGAGATTGCACTCAAAGTCAACCACCACTACGCCTCAAACCGATGGGCCACTTCTGATAAGCATTCATGCAAGCTTATATTGCAGTGCACAACGCCAGCAGCAAACACTCCAGCTTGCAGTAAGCACCTGCATGGAGGTGAGGGTTTGTTGGTTTACCTTGCAGGCAAAGCTGTCCAGCTCCGCTACCAGTTTGAATCTCGGCACAATCCGTTTCGCTTCGTTTCCACTCGACTCAAGGGCCCTAAGTTTGAGACAGTTCCGGGGCAGTGACAAAGCCTAAATGACAAACACCAGTAACAGTGGATGATGACGGTTAGACTGCAGGCCTTTCTCTAAGGTAGTGATCGTTGTTTACATTGTTTACTGACAGCTCTACAGCTAATAGGATCAAGGAACTTGGCTCTGCAACTTGCCCCTTTTGCAGCAGGCAATGAGCGCGTTGTACCTCACCGGCTCGGGCGAGAAGAAATGTCACAGTCATGCTCAGGTTGCCACTCCTCCGGATGGCTACTCATGGGAACAACATCTGTTTATTTCTTTGAAGCTTTTAGGTTCAGCTTCTCGAACCAAATGAATAGTGCAAGGGCTTCAAGGAAGCCCGCTTCCTTGAAGCCTGAGCGTTCGTTGGAGCCTAGCTGCAGCTACTCCCTTAAGCTTACTTTCATGGTAGTTACTACCCCCGGGCACAAAAGGATTCTTTCGTATTCTTCACTTCAACCAAAGGAGACCTTGCGTCGTTCTCACTTCGTCTCGCCTTTTTTATGGTGTAGACTCCATCGAAACTGCGCCGTTGACGCGAAACCACTGCGCTTGACGCGCCGCGGCACGTGACCCGGTTGGGCTGTAGCCGGGTATGTCGGAGCTGCTGGAGGAGCTCAAGGGCCCGCGGGGCATTCTTCGACTCGCAGCAAGCGATCAGGTGGTTGAAGCTGATGACCTGTCAGTCTTTTGGACGTCTCACTGCTAGTAGTAACAAGAAGCTATTAGAAACAAGTGCCTTACTAGTAGTAACAAGTGCCTTACTAGTAGTAACAAGAAGCTACAAGTAGTTCCCGGGCAAGCCGTAGGAGTGTCCACGTTCTCTCCAACACGCGCGTCCTCCAGTCAAACGCACGCGCTCCGGACTTTTGACCCACGGGATTCCACGTGTGTAAGGTGTGTGTGCCCCCTGCGAGAGAAGACACACATCCGGCCACCACAACTTGCCAAGGATGCGGTCCACATCGACACACATCCCACCGTGGCATTCTTCAGTGGCGGCAAACCTTGCATATCACACATCGGACTGAATGGAATCCGAATTTGAATGTAAAATCTGTCTTGAACTCTGAGACTATGTATGATGAGTCTTGTATGATGAGGGGTGTATGACAAGTGATGAATGATGAGTGGTGTATGACGAGTGGTGTATGATGAGTGGTGTATGCTGACTGGTGTATGATGAGTGGTGTCTTGACCAGCAGTTGAACGTCCTGTCCTGCATAACTGCAACCAAATACTATCAGTATGAACTGACGCCGCGAGAGATGACTCAGCAGCGAGAGATGACTCAGTCGCGAGAGATGACTCAGCCGCGAGAGATGGCTATAGCGAGAGCTGACTCAGCAGCGAGAGATGAATGAGCAGCGAAAGATGACTCCTCCGCGTACTACACTGTTCGCAAGTACAACTCTAGTTGTACTACGAAGTCGCCAGTCCTCAGCTTCTAGCTGCACAGATTGCTCCGCGTGCTGAAGTTGTACTACAAAGTCGCCAGTTCTCATCGTCCAGCTTGCCAGATACTCCGCGTGCTAAAGTTGTACTACAAAGTCGCCAGTTCTCAGCTTCCAGCTCTACAGATTGCTCCGCGTACTGAAGTTGTACTAGAAAGTCGCCAGTTCTCACCATCCAGCTCCACAGATACTCCGCGTACTAAAGTTGTACTACAAAGTCGCCAGTTCTCAGCTTCCAGCTCTACAGATTGCTCCGCGTACTAAAGTTGTACTAGAAAGTCGCCAGCTCTCACCATCCAGCTCCACAGATACTCCGCGTCGTAAAGTTGTACTACAAAGTCGCCAGTTCTCCTCGTCCAGCTCGCCAGATACTCCGTGTACTAAAGTTGTACTACGAAGTCGCCAGTTCCCAGCTTCCAGCTCCCCGGATGCTGTGCCTGCCACGAAATCTGCACATGGAGGTTCACAAAGTGCTGTGCCTGCCACGAAATCTGCACATGGAGGTTCACAAAGTGCTGTGCCTGCGAAGAAATCTACACATGGAGGTGCACAAAGTGCTGTGCCTGCCACGAAATTTGCACATGGAGGTTCACAAAGTGCTGCGCCTGCCACGAAATCTGCACATGGAGGTTCACAAAGTGCTGTACCTGCCAGGAAATCTGCGCGTGGAGGTTCACAAAGTGCTGCACCTGCCACGAAATCTGCACATGGAGGTGCAGAGTGCTGTGCCTGCCACGAAATCTGCACAGGGAGGTTCACAAAATGCTGCACCTGCACATGGAGGTTCCCAAAGTGCTGTGCCTGCCAGGAAATCTGCACATGG
>CAXAMN010028528.1:445550-460271 GCA_963970005.1 Durusdinium trenchii
GCGATGCCCTTTGCTCCTAGTAGCGTCCTTGCTCCTAGTAGTAAGGCAAGGAGCCCCTAGTAGCTTTTTGCTCCTAGTAGCGATGCCCTTTGCTCCTAGTAGCGTCTTTGCTCCTAGTAAGTTCGACTATTTGACCCTCTTTGACGGTGCACATGGCCAAACGACCGCGCCCAGCAACGACTTCCCGACTGACCCCGCCGCTGAGACGGTGCTGAGGTTGCCGGAGAGCATCTGCAGCGACAGCGACCTGGCCGGCTTTTTGGGAAAAGCGATGTCAGACCTCCGTTTTGGGCGGCGCAACGTGCCTGCTGATGACACAGGTCAACAAGAAGGCCAATTTCGGCAGATTGGTCCAAAGAAGGATGCAAACCTCCAAGTGCGGGCACAAAGCCCGCTACATCCCTCCCGAGAAAACTCTTGTTAACTTTCAAGCACATCCCCTCAAGTCACCCTTGCTGGGTTTGGCATTTGAGGTGATTTCTTTCAGATTGAAAAGAACGGTTTTGCAGATGAGGCACGGTATTGAATTGCAAAAGCACATCAAGCAAAAGAAGTGCCACTTCCATCCACAGCTTCCGCTTGAATTCTTCGCTGGCGCTGTCCAGTCTCATCGGCTGAAACTTGTGGAAGACGGAGCCCTGTTCCCCTCGGAGGATCATGAAGATGTTGTATGGCACGTAGAAAAGCAGGCCCAAGAAAAGCATCAGGAAGTACATTCCTGCGGAGATTTCACAGAAAAAACACTAGACTGACCACACTCATCACTTCGAAGTCTTCAGGAAGGAACATGACCGGCTAAGTTCTTCTAACGCGACTCCTTTGGAGACGCATGCCACGTTGTGCAGCTGGGTGCTGGTTCGGCACCAGGGCTATGAAAGAAGTTGCCGCAACAAAAGTCTCTCTAGGACACTTGGCGGTGGTCTGGTTTGGAAACTTCAGTCAAGGCCGCCTGTCGAAGCAACGAACCAGATTGAGATTTCATCAACCCAACGAGTCGTTGAGCCGTCCTGTGATGTCTGAGGCCGCTTCGCGGTCCCAAACCATGGTTTGCTTCACCAGCAGCTGAGCCCAGTCAGGATCCGCCAACGGCAAGGACCACGTGGGCGCTGCGCAGAGATACCTCGCCCAGGTCAAAAGCGTCGGCTCTCCGCAGTGCTCCGGCCTCGCCGACCAAAGCACCTGAAGACGGTCAGAAGAAGTTCAGGAATAAGAAGGGGAACCCAAAAAAACACCTCACGCGGAGGGCATCATGCCATGAATGCCATGAACCATTTCCACGACATTTCCATACATACCGCCTAGATCCGCATAGCATCCGCGCATCCTTCAGTCTTGTCCTCGAGGTCTTTAGTGGTGACCGAAACGGAAAACAAACGCAGGTCCCCACGCCCCGCCGCCCTCGCCAAAACGCCACCGAGTCGGTGGAGAAAGATCGAACAAAACACATGGAGGGACCTTCCATGTTTCTTTTGTCCGACCTTCCCCAAAAAGCGACAGCACTCCACCGCCACCAAACTGTTCACATGGTGTGCGCCATGTTTCCACCATGGATCTCTTGGATCTGCGAAACCGGCACCCCATCCCTGGTCGTTCCTTCCCAAGCGGCCACGGCCAACAGGAAGAGGCTCCGCGAGGCCATCAGCGCTCGGAAGCGTGGCTCGGTGGTCAGCAGCAGCGAGGGCGAGCACCAGAGCTGCGTGATGCGCCAGCGCTGCAGACTGAGAGCGCCATAGAGGAAGAGGTGCAAGGGCAACCAATAAACCCACCAAACGACGCCTCACACGCGACATCCGTTCCTTTCATCCGTTCATGGATGGATTTGGTGAACTGCAAACATCTGCAAACCGCAAACAACCGCCCCCCAAAACCCAAAGGGGCTCCAAGGGACCCATTCCAAAGCCGAAGATCAGAATCGCCATGACTTCCACTTCCGTGGCATGTCCCACATATCCCCAGTAGAGCAGGAAGCGGTTCTTCTCGTCCCGGGCGTCCCGCAGCGCGGCGCCGTGGGAGAAGTCCACCACGGGGTCCAGCCCGTCGCGCCGCTCCGACAGTCCGCTCGGTGCGCTGCGCGGCGTCCGCGGCGTGGGCGGCGGACGGTGGAGGAGCTGCTGCGTGTGGGCTCCGAGGGCCAGGAGCTGCTGCTGCGCGAGGGCGGCGCCCAGACCCACCAGTGAGGCCAAGGCGACGATCAGCAGGGCGGGCACGGCCATGGCGAAGAAACGATTCAGGAAGATGTATTCGTTGATGTTGGCGTAGTTGGAGACCTTGAAATAGGGTGTGCCGTTGGACGTCGCGCCCAACAAGTCGGCACCCTTTTCAATCAACAGCTTCACCGTGATCATGTCTCCTGGAGCACGGGCTCGGTCATGCCGCCGCAACCCATCTTTCTGCCATTTCGAGCACGGATCGACGACCAAACCCGGAATCACAGCTACAAAGATGTTGACAGCCATCTATCTGCTGAAAGAAAGACCTCAAACATGAATTTGGGTGGCCCTCCGGCCCCCCAGCCCAACATGGTGTCCATGAGACGCACGATGAACACTTCAAGTACGCCATGGGTGTCTCTCCCGCGCCTGTCTTCGCAGCCCACACCAGGGGGGTGTACCCGTGCTTGTCCTTGGAATTCACCCAAGCCCCATGCTCCAACAAAGCCTCTGCCATCTCAGTTCGTCCTGAGGCCGGATCGATCCGTTTGATCTTGGCAGGACAGTCACTTGGTACCAGACCTGACAGTACTACGTAGCCCACCTGAACGCTAACCAGTCCTAAACTAGTCATGAGGATCTTCGTGTTGAGAAATCGACGCGCTTCGTTTCGCGTCTCCGCGCCGACGTGCTTCGCCGCACCTCGCTTGGCCGCCCAGGCCAGGGCGGTGCAGCCGTCCGGATCCACGGCTTCGAGATCCACGTCGCGCGTGAGAAGCCATCGCACCACGTCCACGTGGCCTGAAAAAAAAAAACACGTGGCACAGCGGTGGTAGAAAAGCGGTCGTACTTGAAGTAGGCACTTGTTTCTAGTAGCTTCTTGTTACTACTATAGTAAGGCATTTGTTACTAGTCGTAAGGCACTTGTTTCTATAGTAGTAAGGCACTTGTGTTCTCTTTGGAGTCGAATACTTGTTGACTTTCCCCGCGATCCATGCGTCAGAGATGATTCCAACCCAGCGTCACCGGTCTTCCATATGCGCAGACCGGCTGGGAGCTCCAAACGAATCGATGCCGCATCAAACGAATCGATGGCTGGGTGCTGAAATACCAAATCGGCGCACCAAAACAGAAGAGTTTTTTCCAGCCATTCACCAAGGAATCGAAAAGTCTTTTTCATCTCTCATCACTTCACACCGAATTCGGCTGGACGGATTTACCGTTTGGCCTTCGGTGCTGCCTGGCCTTCCCGGATCGCCCACAGCAGGGCCGTGTTTCCGTAAGCATCCACCGCGTTGGCCGCGCTGCCGCGCCCGCAGAGCCAACGGCACAGCTCGAGGCGGCCTCGCACGAGGCGCGACGTTCACGTCAGGCCGATGGGGACCTAAGGGCCCCACATGGTCTCGAGTTCTCCCACTAACAGCTGTACACCGCACTCCCTGCCTTCCTTGCTGGCCCAAATGAGAACGGTCTCGCCCTCATAGTTCGCCAGGTCCATCGCGCCTCGTTCGGCTCCCAAAAACCCGTTTGAAACGGACCACCGAGCTCGGGGAGCGGTGCGAGACGCGCCTTGCTCCATGAGCCACACCGCCAAGGTCAAGTGGCCTGAAAACGAAGGTGCCCACACCGCTGCAGTGCCGGGGAAAACGATGTGCTCGAAAGGAGGTTTTTTGGGGTTTCGAAAGGAGGCCTTGGAACGAAGTTCGACCGGAGCACCGATGCGCTATCAGTGTTGTTTAGCTGTCAGCTGTCGTTTGGCCTCCCCCACTCATCGCCCAAAGCCACCAAGGTCAGTTGTTTCTTTCTAACATGTTGATAGAACCAAACCCAGCCTTCCATCACCGCGCGGGCAAAGGGTGTCCATCCATCTGTATCCTTCACAGAGATGCTGGCACCATTCTGCACCAGTCGTTGAGCGAACTCCAATCGACCTCAAGGGGCCGATGAGGTCGGGACCGGGCCAGGCGAAGGGGCCGCGACCTTCATTCGATTCATTCATCTGAACTCCTGAAAATGTCCACATCCTCTTTCTTCCAACATCTCTGGCAGAGCGCCCCCCCAAAAACCTGTTTTGCATCCCTCACCTGCTGTCGCTGCTTCGTGCAGCAGGGTTCCCGCCGTCCACTTCTCCACGCACTGCTGCGCATTCACCGTGGCCTCCGCGCTCTGCACCCCACCCGAGACGACGAGGGACGGTCAAGGCTTGCCGGTCCGGGCGGCGTAAGCCGTGGTGTCAACACGCACACCGTCGTTGATTCATCCCCAAAAAACGGCACAAACATCGCTGGGGACATCCCTAAAGAGGCCAAAAGCCTTTGCTCCAGTCTGTGAGGCTGCCGGGGGTCTGGAAGTTCAGCTGTTCCGGCGTGGAGAGCGACGAACGAATCGGCCGGGCCGAGTGGGTGGGCGCGGAGCGTTGGTCAACACGATCCGAGTGACCAACGACTCGTTCTGGAATTCATGGGAAAGGTATGAATCCAAAAATATGATCCTTTTCATTATGGCATAAATGGAGGTTAGGTATGGAAACGGTCTCCGAAGCTTGGAGAGGTCGAGTCGCTTTTCAGCATGCCCTCTGTCCCACACACCACCGCAACTCTCCTTCCACGCAGTCCCTCCTTCCACGCGTGCGGTGAGCCCAAGAGCTCTACGCTTTGGAGCTGCTCCAAGTTGCCCGTCCGAGCAGAGTGGCAGGCCATGTCCACCTGCTCGAGCGAGTCGAGCAGGAATAAGCGGCTAAGTCGCCGTCGAGCGGACTCGTTTCTACCCTCCTTCTTTGGACCGGGTCTGCCAACTGCTTCTTCTGTTTGCCAACACGAGCTTTCGACGGAGCACGTCTCGACCGTATTTTGTCACGCATTCGGAGATCTCACAAAGATTCTTTCGAACGTTTGAGTCGACATGGCACACCAGCCTGCTCCTGGATCGACAACTTCTTAGCATGCTGCTTTGCATGCGAGTGGTTGTGCTCTTTGGCCTGCACTGTGATGCCGAGGGCCAAGAGAAACCCTACGCGCATCACGCGCATCGCTCCTTCAGCGAAAGGTTCTCATTGCAGCCGAAATGCTGGCGGCAGTCCAAACAAACATGCTTTGCGAGGTACACCAGTACACTCACGCACTCACCAAGCACAGCAGCTTGGATCATTGGATGATGTGACTTTCCCAAGTGGCTATGTTGCTTTGGGATTTTCCAGGCCAATGCACAACTTCCACATTCGAACGAGTGACGTCAGCGGAGTAACATCGTTGATTGAACATCGCAGCGCACTCCTTTTCACCCCGAACGTGCCAAGCTGCACGAGTCTCTACGAGCCTAGGTCTCGATCTCTGCATCAATCCGGCGAAACAAGTAGCTTGACACACTATAAGTGCTCAGAAGAATGCTAATAATCTGAGCTGTGGCCTGATATGCATCTTGGATGCAATACCAATAAGACAAGGAGGTGAGACAGAGCGATGCAAAGGCCTGGAAGCCCTGCCTGAGAAGAGGGCGGAAACAGGCCGCGAAGAGGGCGCGCAAGACCAGAAAGTTCCGGTGACCGTTCAAAAAAAGAAGTCCGACCTCTGTCTTTCTGTTCTTTGTGCCATTTAGACCTTATCCATCCTTTTCTATCCATGTCCTTCTTTTCTCCTTCTTTTCTCGTCCACGATTTGTCCACGATTCGACCTTCTCTTCGCATCCATGTTTAGCTCGAGGCGGTCTTTTCCACGGAGCTCGGTGCGAACCTGGAGCTTCACCGACCGGGACCGACCCGACCAAACCGCCGAGTGGTCCGACCAAACCTCCGAAGACCGAACAACACCTCCACCGCCGCCGCGACGGAAAAACGGGTGTCCGGTGTTTTCAGTTCGTTGCGTTTCGCCCCAGCGGCTCTTCATCGAAGATGTCCAACAGATCTTTCCTGGGATTGGCAAATAGGGTATAGATGTGAACAAAAAAAAGGCCACTGCTTCAGAAAGGCAACTGCTTCATAATCAAGAATAGGCTTCAGAGTCTACAGTTCGCATCAGCAAGGGCCAGGAATTGGTTTGTGGGAAACCGTGTGCACCGTGGAATCCCTAACGCGGGGGGGCACAAACACACTCCGTGGTCATTCCGTGCCAGGTCTCCGCATCATTCCTCTTCGCGTGCTCTCCTGCACAGCCTGAAAACGCGTGACGCCGCGAGCTCAGTCCAGTGGCTGGACCTTTTTGGTTGGCTCCGCTTGCTGCCTGCTTGGTCGGTTCGAAACTAGCGGTGTCACATGGTGACCCACGAGATGTGTTCTTTGGAAACGCCTCGGATTCGCTTCCCTTCCTCGCCCCACAGTCCGCCAGTCCGACCTCAGGAAGCCTGCAAGCGCCAGAGAAGAGCTGTTGAGCCAGGGACCTCCGCGTGGGGTCCCGCGGGTGAGCAGGCAGCGTGGCTGGACATGCTGATCCGTTCCAACGTAGCAGTAGATGGATGGATGAAGGAGATGGAGCGATCAATCACCTACATCAACCAATCATGAACCTGGGGTCACATGGTTTTTGAGGTACATTCCTAAAAACAGCACCCAAGAGAACTTGTAAAGGGAAGAGGCACATAGACTACATAGACAACCCAGAGTCACTTCACAAGCTTTGGTCTATCATGCATCCATGCGCCCAAAATCACTGTTCAAGAAGGCGCCCTGACATGCCCTGACTGAACCTCTTTAGCTAATAGCGAGCATGGCCTCCCCCTATAGTAGCCGCCTTGTTACTGGTAGTAATGGCCTCCAAATAGCGATGGCCTCCACCTGGTCGTAGCGTCACCTTTGGATTTCTGGCCGAAGAGATTGAAGAAGAGCTCAACCACGAGACCATGGCCGACGAGATTGACAACCAACCAGCTTCTCCAGGGAACATCTGTCACAATTCCCAGGCCCGGCCTGCTGAGCACCAGCATCAAAGCAAAGGCGAAGAGAGGATTCCCGGTGAACATCAAGGTGTAGACCTCGGACGTCTTCAGGTGGAGGCTCTTGGGTTGTCTTCAGGTGTAGACCTGTCGGCACCTGCCCTCAAATCTTCAAGCAGCTTCATTTCTTCTCCCCCGAACTGACCGGCCAACCCCCGACCTATCCGTTTTGGTCGCTTCTTGTTCCGCCAGGAGCCGCGCCCCGTTCGGGCCGTTCGGGCCCGCTCGCTCGTTTTCGTCCCAGTGGCCGTGTTCACGTCGAAGGCCACGTCCAAGATCAGCAGCAACAACTTGCCGTGGAGGCTCCGGCCCTTCTCCGGCGCCACGTCCTTCGGTTTTCGCGGCCGACCGGTGGCGGCCGCGGCCACGACGCGAAAGAAGACCAGAAGAACCGAACCCATCCGGCAAAAAGAACTTCGTAAACATGCGGTGAACGTTTGGTGGTAAAGAAAAAAGAACGCTGAACACACGCTGAAACAGGGTGCTGAACCCGCCAACCCACGACCTGTCCTTGGGGAACGTGCTGGGTGCCGCAGCCCTCAAGAGCATCTGCAGCCGCACGGCCTCACTGGGGGAGAGGCCCTGGTCGGTGACGCAAGGGCGAGTCATAGAAGCGAAGCACTTCAAGAGCAAAGTGGCCATGTAAGCGAGAGAGGTCAGAAGCCTCAGGCAAGGCTTAACACGGAGCACGACAAGGGGGATAGGGGGATGCATCAAGCTTGCGGTCTCCAAAGGTGCTCCAAGCACCGAGAGACCAAGTAGACTGATCCCGGAGACCATCGGCATCAAGTGCCACATTTGGAAGGCCTTCGCCTTAACCTCTTTCCTCGTTCAGAGAGAGCATGGGAGGCTAACCGATTACCATCAAAGACCCCATCCGAGTTCAAAACCGACTTTTGACCCACACTCCACACACACTTCGCACCATCACCGCCACCCAGGGTGTTTGTTCGGGTCGCAAGAAGATGAAGAAGGCGGCCGTGAGGAGAAAGGGTCGAAGCTGGAAGCCGAAGAGCGTGACGCCTTCGAGTTGCCACGAAGTGCTGGGATCCAAGAGGAGTTCATACCAATTCAAGCTGGAGAGTTGCAACGAATCCACGTAGAACGAGGTGGAAGTAGCGCCTCAAGACGAAGAACCGTTTCGCGACACGGTGAGACACCACCGTGTGTGTTTGAAGGCCGTCTTCTGGGGGTGTATGGGACATGTTCTCCATCCTGCCTATTCCAGCCTCACCAAAAGTCCACACATGTACCGGTAGAGTGGAAGGAAACGGTCCCGTCGTGTGCCGCAACTGAGGTATATTTTCTGACCAGTTTGGCCTCGGATGCCAAGCCACTACACCATTAGAGGCATCGTGTGCCACCCAGGTGTCCCTAGAAGATTTCTTGAATCTTTTACTTACCTCCCCGATTTACCCCGCTGCAACCAGTTTTGCCCCCGTGCCTCGGGGCTTGAGTGAAACCGTTTTGGGTCTCTAAATGAGGACTGAATCGACTCCAAAATCCATGTGTTCTGAATCAACTTGTGTGCATCTTCCTCTGTTAAGGTCGCCACCCTCCACGTCCTTTCAGGTCCTTCTTCCGACCTGCAGCCATGACCCATCTCGCCTCCGGCCATGGCGCTTTGGTCCCGGCAAATGGGCGCAGCCCACACGCTGGAGACCAAGACGCACTCGGAGCGATGCCGCGCGGCCACGAGCAACACGAGTGCTAAGAGCAGTGTGGTGCGGAGCAGCTGCAGCAGCGGAGCAGCAGCACTGCTTAAACTGAAGGTGAGGAACAGGGCAGGGCGGGTCATTAGAAGATGACAGGGATAGGCGAGAAGGGCGGGTAAGAGATAGAAGAACACATGAAGAGGAATCCAAAAGGCCCACCACACCACGCTGACGCCGAAGCCGAAGATTAAGACCGCACAGGTGGCCACTTCGAGAAAGCGATGGAAGGGAGATAGGCTGGTCTGGGCCAACAGGAGCTTGGCGCCATGGAAGAACTCCTCGGTTTGACGCTGGTCTCAGCGGCTGGTTACTTTAAAAAGGACATCGCAGGCATGCGAGCATGGTGTACCGCTCTTCACGCATGGGAGCTCAGATGTGGAGCTCAGTTCGAAGTGAGCTAGCCAAATTCGATCAAATTAGACACCCGGCCACCTACTTAGTGCCAGCAAACACGTGTTCTGCAGCATGCATCCAAGTACATCAATCCATTGAACAGCTCCAATCCGATGAAGTTTCAAGGCATGCTTGCAAAAACGCAAGCGCACACACAAAAAACACACAACAAACGCCCGCCGAATCAGAACCAGCATCGCTCTGCTCGTCGTCTTCGGTATCTTCCAGGAGCTCTGACTCCACCATTTGCCGTTCCGAGGGGATCTCCACGAAGCTGCTGGGGAGACCTCCCCGAAGGGCGCGCTGCAGGGCGGCCCACAAGACTCCTGGTCGGGGGTCGTCACGGGTCGTCACGGGTCGTCGCGGTGCTCCTTTTCGACGGACGATCAGTGCGCCATGGAAGCAGATGGCGAACGCAACCCTCCGGCTTGGAACCCTGCAAAGCATGTCGCCAAGCTGGAGCACTCCTAAAGCTGGAGCACCCAGCAAAATCCAAAGGAAGCAGGGCTGCGTGATCAGCGAGCGGAACCTCATCTGCCTCGACCCGACCCGTCGACGGACCCGTCGTGGGCGGACCTGGTCGTTGTGAGACCGATTGGAGCGCCAGACGGCGCTCAGAGTGGCGCAAGGACGGCTGGCAAGGTTTTTCCATCGAACACAGCCACCTGGTGAAGCCTTCGTTCCAAATACACTCAAACCATCTCAAAACCTGTCTCCACACGCGCGCGTGTGTGTCTTCACCTACAAAAAACACCCAACGCGCACACTGTCTCCCCGAGCAGCCGAGCAGCTGGCCGATGTAACTCTGGATCTCTGGCGGCCCGGACTTGTAGAAGGCGATGCCATCGTTGCTGCTGCCGAAGACGTTGGCGCCGTTCTCCACCAAGAGCTCCACCATGTCTTGCTCTCCTGGGACAGGGGGGCTATCATCATGCTCAGCTTATGGCTAAGTCACTCCCCTGTCCACTTTGCAAGCCAAATCCTCAAAAAAACGCCAACTTCATTCTTCACTTCTTCTTCGGTGTAACCGGCCGCTACGAAACTCCTTCATCCACTCTCCCCTTCCCACCTTGAATGGCCGCGTGAACCAAGGGCGGTCGGCCCGCGTAGTCCACGGCGTCCAGGTCTGCACCCTCTTGGATCAGGAGATCCGCCACTTCCAAGTGACCTGGAGAGGCCATCGCTGTTACCAAACCACGAAGAAAAGGTCTAGAGTCTCTACAATATCGTTTGCCATTAGGTTCCTAAATGTCCACCCATGACTGTATGACTAGCAGTCCATGACTAGCTAGCAGATGGCTAGCGGCTAGCTAGCACGCCTGCCAGTCATGCGTCACCACATCAAAGAACCTCTCTCTCTCTCCACTCGGTCGGTCCCAACCCACCCAGCGACGGAGTCCGACACGAAAGGAGTCACGTCCCAGCCGCGCCTTGCTCGGCCGCCTCCATCAAGGGGGTTCGGCCCATCTGCCCGCGGGCCTCCATCTCAGCTCCGTGTTGGAGAAGTAACTTGGCCACCTCCACATGGCCTCCGGAAAAGCCGGAGCCTTGAAAGCCTCTCTGATCTGCAGACCAGAGGGGTGCCGAATACAGACAGCAGTGGCAAAACATCCAACCTTTTCGGTCCAACTACCTGCCACCCTACAATTTCCCGTGCCTTCCTGTGCCGCGTCGGAGAGGGGCGTGGCCAGGAACTCATCCTTCGCATTCACCTCGCCAAGGCGGGGTGTGTCCAACCCACCCGGAGGGCTGAGCTCCTGAGTCGCGAAAAAGCTCCAGGTGCTAACCAATCAGCTTGAGTCATGCTATAGAATTGAATCACGCCACCCGATCACTCTCCTAAACTGTCACGATCCCCGTTTTTCGGTTCTTGCCCACCTATAAGAGTGCCATCTCCGCAGCTCCGAGCTACACCACCCCTGGCGGTGTTCCCCCCCCCGTCGCACGCGACGACGACGCGGGCGCCCCCCACGGTGGCGTTGGAGGCCAGGAGAAGCTTCGTCACCTCCACACGACCTGGAGCAGCCGGGGAAACCCCTGATTTTCAGGTGAACATGTCGCTTCTTGTTGGGAATGCCCTTGTTACAAGCCATGCACTTGTTTAGAACACGGGGAGGAACGTAGAGTTGTGACTTGATAAATGCTTCAAAAGATCGGTCATTGAGTTCTCCTCTTCATGTGGTGAGCCAAACACACATTCGACGGGTGGCCATCCAATGCATGTTCGCTCGCCTCGTCTGAATCGGTTAGTCCTTTGTTTGGCACCAGTGCAACGTGCCTCATGTGCTCTGAATTTGTCCTTTCGGGACGAAGCTTCACGACCGTGGTCCCGTCACGTCCGTGGTCCGCCTTTGAGCGCCGCCCACGCCAGGGGAGTCTTCAGAAATCGATCTTTCGCATTGACCGTTTGAGCGCCACCACGGGCCAGGAGCAACTTCACCACTTCCAAATCTCCTGGAAGCGAATTGGAACGTCGAATCGCGATGGCCTCCGATAGCGATGGCCTTCAACTTCAACCTACAGTAGTAGCTTCTCCTGGCAAGCCCAGATTTGGAAAAGGCAATTCACAAGTTCCATTTTCCAATGTCCCACATTGGCTCACTGGACTCCTTAAGCCTTAATCACTCGGGACACATGAGATGATCCGATCACACATCCCCAAACTCACTTTTTCGGGACCTCAAAAGAAGCCTCCAAACGACTCACTTGACTGACAGACAAGCAGTGCAGGTTGCTTTTTGGCCCATTCCGCTCTTATAGTCTTATCCCCTCACCACCCTAAGTGTGGGCCAAAACACCGCGAAGCCCCAACGCCGCTCCCCGTCGTCGCCTCCCTCCACCGCTTCATGCAGCAGCGTTCCCTGCAACTCTCCGCAGCGCACGGTGGCCACGTCGGCCGCCGGCAGCGCGGCCAACGTCTCCAGCGCCGCGGCGCCCAGCGTCGTCCGCCCCACGCGGGCGGCGCGGCACGCGGCGTCGGCCGCGTCGGCCGCGACGGCGGTGAAGGCTGCCAGGCGCAGGAGCCGCGGGAGCCAGGTGCCGAGTGGAGGTGCCATGGCGAAGAAAAGGAAGAGATGGAGGGAGATGGAGGGAGGCTCGGGACGAGGCTCCAAGAGGGGAGGATGGGAAAAATTCAGGCAAAAACAGCCAGAGGAAAAGGCAAGTTCTCTTCCTTGGGAAAATTCAAGGCTACGGTGAAGTGACGTTCACCAATGAAAAACCACACCAGCGTTTCACAGCAAGGTAGTGCACCGTCACGGCGCTGCACCTCCCCGGAACACGGCGCAGCTTGTTCGCCGGAACGCGGGTCATGTGGTTCGGTCGAAGTGCCCGATCTTTGGCAGAGGAACTGAGTGTGGTTCAGAAGCCTCATAAAATCTCATCTGGTTCGGATGCCGCTGCGGGACCGTTTGCCATGAGAAGCAACAAGTGGACCGTCTGCCCAAGCACACATCTGGACCGCAAGCTTTGAACCACACCCTCAAGAATCCGCCAAATGCACGCTCAGCCAGTTGTGCTTGGCTCCTGGCATGGGGCCACGCATGGGCCTTCACTGAATGGTTTCAAGAGGGTGTTGACTAAGTGCTATGTCTGTTGGAACGTTGAGGCTGCAATAGGTGGAGGACGATGCCAACTGTGGAGCGTGTAAAGAAGAACATTACTTTCCATCGGTCGTTGTTCATGGGGCAATGCCTCAAGCAAAGCAGCAAGCAAAAAGGAATATATATATATATATCCCTATCTTCTAAAAATTGCTGAAGCCAGAACTCCCCTTCTGGGGCAGGGCATCGCTACTAGTAACAAGGGCATTACTACTAGTGGCAGGAAGATGCAAGAAGCTACTAGCAACAAGATGTAATGAGTCTAGTCTAGTCAAAAATTACCAACACCTTCATCGCTTGGAATCGCTTGGATGCCTTCTCGACAGGGAACATGGATGGATCAGTCATCACTCAAATTGCCGGTCAGCAGTAGTAGCAACCAGTAGGAACCATGGTCTTCCTATGCGCCAAGTGCTGCTTGTAGGTACTCTTGTAGGTCTCAAGACTCTAAGCGACTCTAGCTGTACACACCACGGTGCAATGCCTTTGCCCCAAAATCAAACACCACGTCCCATTTCCCGCTCCTTCAGGGCTGGCAGCTCCACGGGCCACGGCAGCTCGGTGGACGCCGCATGGACCTTCGTGGCTTTCACGTCCTCCGGGCTTCGATAGACCACCTCAGGACCCCACCCGAGACGAACCAAGCGCCGGCCGAGTGACATAGCGATCCACGCCGACCGGGCGCCCGGGCCATCGGGAAATACTCTGGGGCCTGTCCTTGGCTCCGTTTCCGTCAGGCGCGAGTTGAGACGGCTCGGCTCGGCTCGGGGGTCTTTCTCCACGTCCCGCAGCCCGGAAGACGGATCGACCAAACGGATCATGTGACGGGCCATTGAACGTCGAATTTCCACACTTCGGATCGGCCAAACGTTCAAACCGAGAGGCCATAGGGCGTGGTGGTCGTCATCCTATTCGCCACCTGTGCCGCGAAAACTGAGCGCACAAACAGATATACCCTATACCTGCGTACATCAGGCTTTTTTCCAATACGAGTTCTAGCATAGGAATTGGGTGAGGGGGTTTATGCGGGTTTGAGATCTGCAGCACAGGGATTTCCTTTCGTGGACTGAAGGGTTCTTGCGTTGCAAACGTGTGCCACTCTGCCTCGTGTGGCTCCAATAGATTCGCCCGAGCACACGAAGCACTCTTGTTGCCAAGAACCAACACAGCCAGCCCAAGACTGCTTCAACCATGAACCAAAAGCCAGACTAGGCCCCTATAGTCTTAAAAACGACAGTTAAAACGAAGAGTTCTCCGACACCAGGGTAGGTGTTGTCATGTGTTGTCTGCTTCCTCAGTAACTCCTCACCGAACTCTAAAGGCGAAGAACTGAGTTACTAGGGGTCTATCAAGCCAGCCCGGCGCCACACTTTTGGCACTACTTCGAGCTTTCGCCCTTAAAGGGCTCTTCGGGAAGGAACTTGTGCCATCAAACTGCGGCCATTGCGGTGCAAACATGTGACTTGACATCACATGAAGCACCCGTTTCACACTGCCAAGGAAAAAATTTTTAAGGAAAAAATTTAAAGGAAAAATTTTTTCCTTGCCTGCGCCCGCGTGGCCAAGGCAGTCTCGCCCTCGGCGGGCGGCAGCGGCGGCGACACGGGCGCGGTGACCATCTCGTCGGGGCGCGCGGAGACGCGGCTGAGGCCTCAGCCGACGAAACGTCGGACGTGTGGTGAACGGGGGGAACACGTGGGGTGGCCCTTGCCGTTGGGATTGGTAAACACCAAAGCACTGTGGGGTGGAACTTGGAACTGATGCTCGCACCCGCCAATCGACCGGAATTTAAAAAAAAGGACTTGGAGGTCCTACTGATTTCCATCATTCCGATCATCAAGGACGCTACTAGGAACAAGGACGCTACTGGTAGCTCCTGGCCCTACTACTCGTAACAAGAAGCTACTAGTAGCAAAGGGCATCGCTACTAGGAACAAG
>CAXAMN010028528.1:460281-526608 GCA_963970005.1 Durusdinium trenchii
AGTAGCTCCTGGCCCTACTACTAGTAACAAGAAGCTACTAGTAGCAATCGACCCTGCTGAGTTCACATGGATCCTTTTCTGAATGGACGCCCGCAACGCCTCGCCTGGGTTGGTCACGGAGGGTGCCAGCGTCACGTGGGCGTCGGGCCTGGGAGCCTGCGAGGAACAGGGAAGTTCAGGCCGTCGCTACTAGGAGCTACTAGCTCCTGGGCTTACTGCTAGGAGCTTTCGAAGCCACAAGAAAGCGAGCGCGCAGGTGCCGGCATCGAAAGTAGGTTCCTTGTGCGGACGGACTTATGAGCTTGGAGCGCAGGTGGCCAAGGCCGAAGAGAGGCCAAAGACGACCTCCAAGATCCAAGTCGAAGACCGACCCAAATCACTACTCGGTGCCTAAGACCCTGCAGGACATATCAGGAATAAGGGAATGGATCGGAAAGAGGTATCTACAGGGGTGGTTCCTTCCTGTTCATTCCTGTTTCCCTCAGCCCGAGCCTGATGGAAAAAGGGGACCTCCCTCTCTGCCCCCCCTTCCCCTTCCGTAACCGGAACACTTCGCCTCGCACTGGCTGGCACACATCGTTACGGTGGAGTTCACCTCGGGGCCTGGAGGGCAACTGGCATCAAAGCTCCCCCCCCATGGCTGTGGAGCAAGCAGCTACGTAGCTGATAGCTGATGAGTCTAGATGAGTCCCAAGTCCTCCCACCAGATCCGAATTCGGCACACGGCATCACGTTCTTCTGTGGACCCCATTGGCTCCCCGTACGGCGCTCTGCCTGTCATGCCACTCACCGGGCAATCGATGTTGCCCACCCCTTGCAGCTCGCAAGGCGCACAGGAGGACTTGGTCGCCCCATGCTGATCCTGCGGGAGCCCAAGAAGTGGATGAACAGGCAGGACTGCAGTATAGGCCATATAGGCCTCCAACCTAATAGCGATGGACCTAGAAGCGATGGCCTCCAACAGAAGGTGGATGAACAGGCAGTATGGTTTAGGCTGTCCGGGCTTCCAACGACGCCTGGGATTTTTATCTTCAAGTTTATGCTTCATGGCAGTCCATCGGCGCATGTTCTTATTAGCAATGGCCACCTGTCTTTCTTCTTCGTGGTTCTTCTTTGGCTCCACGTCGGCCACTTCCACTTACGACCCCTCTCTCCGCCGAGCTCTACGCTGTCGTGATCAAGCCCACGAAGGTCCCGTGCGGCCCGTGGCTTCACAGGTGAATTTGGGGAAGGCTTGAGCTTCTATAGCACAGCATGTGGAGTTTTTCCGTGTCTCGGGGCAGCCGAGTTGCAGTGTCTCGGTTCCAATCTCCTCCGTCGGACGGGAACCGCGCCTGGTAGGTGATGAACATGCACTTGGAGCTGGTTTCATCGCCGCGGCCGAAGCAGGACGTCTGGCTATCCTGAGATGCCGAGCGAAAGGGGCTTTGGGCGAAGGTTATGGGGCTTCTTTTTGTCCAGAAGAACATGAGCAAAGCAGTCTCAGGAATTAGGTGACCCCAAAATGGCCCTCCGAAGCCTATTGGTTGCCAGCACTGTTGGCCACTGATTCCAAAAAGGGGCCATCCGAAACCACCGGGACGGGCCCCCTACCGTGACCGGGACGGGCCAAGGGTCGATGCCGGTGAAGTCGGTGCAGGAGTACTGCGGTTGCATCACCCGCTTCTGATGAAGGCAGGACATCTCACACTCCATGACCTCTTCAACGCGGGAGATGGGATGGTCAAAGGGTGTCTCTGCCAACGGACAGCGACCCGTGGTGTTTCTTTGGAGGTTCCCCGAGCCTGGCTGCCACCCAACCAGGCGCCGCTGTTCCAACAGGGCAGATCGACGCCATCCAGTTGGCAAGGCCTGAGAGGCGTTGTGTTTCTCGTGACCACAATCGATGTTGATGTCGTGGGTGCAGTGTCAATGGACCAAAGGAAATCGCCCTGAAGAGACAACAGACTCAAGCTTACGTGTTAGCTTACATGTTCGGATCTGGCTCAAGGTAAATATGGGTTGTGTGTGGCTGTGCACTTCTACGGGACTCATTAAAAGAGGTTTCGAAGCTTCTCGCTGTGTGAGCTGCGCTATGTGGATGTCCTCCCAGCCTGTGCTGTTCTACCAAATAATTGAACAATTACACTAGGAATTCAAGGTTAGCGGCCGTGGTTCTTGGTCAAAAGCCCATGGGAGTGGCCCATGTCAGCCCATAGCTGGGCCATCAGGCATGACCAATCCATTGTGGACCAGGCTCAGCCACAACTCGCCCAGACCCAGCCAGGTGGCATGCAAAAGGCGGTCTCCTTCTGCACCAGTGGGCGTGGATCATGACTGTGAAGCCTGACCCACATGCCTTGCATCGGGCCGGCCCGTCTTGCGGCCGTCTGACGTCGATTTGGACCGTGGCAGGATCAAACCTGAGCCCCACCTGGGCCGAATGAACACTACTTGATCTTAAATCTCCCACTCTGTAAACAGCAATGTTGGCCTGCCATGCCCAAAGATAGGAAACTCCAAGCAGTAAAGCCATCTCTCGGGGTGGCAAAGCTTATATCCTAACGTCAGAACCCTCCTCTTGTGCAGTCAAACTTGTCAAACTTTGACGCCGTCTTCCCCGAAGGCCGAAGTGGCCAGGTGCCTAAAACCAGGCGAGTGGAGAGGACGCATCGTTCCAACACCATGCCGGCGCACCGGCGGAAAACATGAAGAAGAGTCCGTTCGGCACGTCCGTTCGGAGCGTCACCTGAAGCTGCCATCGGACCTATTGGACAAGCGAGGGTGAGGTGGGAAAACCCACCCCACCGACCGTTCAAGAAGGCTTCAACCCAGGGAAGCTGGTGGCCGGACCAAGCAAGTCGAGTCCGTGAGAAGCTCTGAGGCCAAGCGACATTTGCGGTTTTCGTGGGTCAAACACCTGGCACCAAGGACAAGAAAGCTTAACCAAAACAACAACTCACCTTTCTCGCAAGCAGGACTGCCTTTCAAACACTCTTTTCGGATACAGTCTGCGGTGTCTACTAAGTGTACTTGCACACACTAGCCGACAAGAACACGATGAACATGCAACATCATCGTCCTCCAGCCACATCGCTGTAAACACGGGAAATGGATGGAAATGGTCAAAAACAAAACGTGAATCTGAATCCCGAGGCGCTTGTTCTTGCTGGCATGTTCTCCATCGTCGCCTTGGCTTTCGAAAGGCCGCAAGGTCAATCCGATCAAGCCATCACTCTAAGACTCTAAGAAGGATCCGTTTCCTCGGTCGCAGCTGACAGGTGCCTCTCTCTATCTCTTTTTCGGGGCATCGCTCTTGCCGGTGGCCTGTTCGTTAGCTGATCTCTCCGATGCTCACATCAATCGCCGCCGGGCTGTTTGGCCCATATGTTCAAAGTTGGACGACCCCATACATGTTCTTGCTCTTCTACTCCGACCGTGCAAAGAAACATGTCACTGAATGTTTAGCTGCTTTAGCTGCTTTAGCTTCTGAATCACCACCCCAAAAAAGGGGCCCACTCAGTTCAGGTCCAGTTGCAGTCATGTGCTCGTCCGTGCTCCAGGATCTTCGGCACGTTGGACACGCCTCGATTCACCGTGTACTCCGCCGCCATCAAATCCTCCCGTGGCTCGGGGAACTGCGGCAGCTCCGCCGGCGCCAGGAAGGGAGCGCCATCTGGAGCGGAAGACGGCGAGGACGGCGAGGACACCCCCCCGAGCACGGAAGGAAAGAACAGCACGAAACACCGGCCGTCTGGACCCTTTCAGCTTCGTGTTTGGGGCGTTTTCTTTGGACATCGGGGGTTGAAAAGACTGAAAGTCTCCCAGCATTTGGTCCGAAGTCGAAGCATGTGACGCCTACTTCGACGGACGCGTGGCGGTGTCACCCACCAACCGGACCAACCCAACGCGCTGAGGCAACGGCTTGCTGGCGCCATCTGTTCGGACCTCGAGCGCCGCGGACGCGACGGTTGGCACTGGACGAGTCTGCTGAAGCTTTCGGGCGGAGCGTCTCAACTACCCCACGATGAAGTCCGAGCGGAGGAAGTCTCGAGAAAAAGGACTGGCGCAACTTTTTTCGTGGACAGAACCGGAAAAATGAAAGAACCCCCCGCAAAGAAATATCTAGCAACATCTTCCTTGGCAGTGTCAGAAAATGGGTGCGCAGCTACGTCGTGCGGTCCGGTCCGCACATGGCGCATGGCGCAAACTGCCCAGAACATGCTCAAGCAGCTCTAGGTGAGATTACTCGTGATCCATGTTGACACACCCTTGTCGCGCAGCTGACGCAGAGACATCCGCCGAAGCGCAGCTGCAAAACGATGCCATGGGCCAAGCCCAAGAAGGCCCATGCAAACCTCGGTAGCTGATCGAAGGATGTATCCAACACAGGTTGAGTGACCTGAACTAGGACCCTAGAGAGTGGGTACCGAACTGGGATAGTCTAGTTCGGGTTCTTCAACCGATGGGCTCGCCACCCCCAGCCGTCCCGGGGTCGTAGGGCCGACCCACGACGCGATCCGCCCCGGTACAGCGGGTACAGCGGGTACGGGGATTCGGGTGGGACTCACCAATCAATGTGGTAACAAAGGCAAACAACACAAACCTGGTTAGTATGATCTTTGCCAATCCGGTTTCGTGGTGTGCAGGTTGGGGAAACATCTATACCTTCTCGCACCGCTCGCGATCAGCCATCATCTCGAAGGACATTCACCAAACGGTCGATGGCCCTCTTTGGCTCCCCTGGCCCGTTCCGCGCCACAAACGCGCCCGCGCCCTCACCGCTGCCGTCGAAGAGCCACTTCATTAGTGTCATGCCCATCACCCCCGGCAGGGTGGCACCAGGGCTTGAGCAGAAGGAGGCACGAAAGGGCTTGGCAGCGTTTCTTGACGTGGCCCTTTTTTTCGTGGGGCTTTCCGATTGGCCCGCCTCTCTGGCCCCAGGATGGTCGTTGTCACCCAAGGCCCATGCTTTCGATCTGGGAGGCCCAGCTGGATTGGTCTGAGAAAGAATTGAATCGATCCCCTCTAAAGAAGTGAGACAACCTCGGCTGCCATGCTTTCCTCACACGAAAGGGCATGGTAATTCGACCACCGATTTGTAAAATGACCTCCACTTGACCACTTGGCCTCGGTCAAGTGGTCTTTGGAAGATCTCTACCGCCCACCACACCTCCACTCGTCAACGCAGGCTCGCGTCATGCCATCCTGTTCTCCTTTCTCAGTCCCGCGTGCCATTTTGGCCAAAAAAACGAGAAAATCTTCCAAGGCGCATGTTCTGAGCCTCAGAACCAGGGGCAAAAAGAAAGCAAGACTCTAGCGCATGGTGTCTAGATGACTTAGCGCATGGTGTCTAAATGTGCTCAGCTAGTTCAGCTCGGCTGCCCTGCAGCCGGCAAGACTCGGCTAGGCGGTGCAACCGTCTTCCACCATTGCATCGTCTTCCACCCTTCAACTCTCATGGATGAAAGATATGAAAGCCTGCGGACGGCAAGCAACTCGCTTGTGGGTGGGAAGCAACTCTAGCTGCAACTCTGGTGGGCACCCTGCGTCGCCTGGGCTTTGCTCTTTGCTCTCAAACAGCGTCCTCTTTCTCGAATTGGTTGAGGGAACATCTACAGGGAACCCGTAGTTGTTTTTGGGGGTTAAGACAAAGAGTTCTGGTAGATGCTCCACTAAACCAATTCATTGACTTTCTAAACTGTGGCAAGTCATCTGGCATCACTGGCATCGTTGGTAGCAAAGCCTCTGCTCAGAGGGCGCATCACTCTGGACCTTCCAGTCTAGTTCCTCGCTGCCCGAAACACACGTCCAAAATATCTCTGATCACACGCCATCTGATACTCGTTGCATTTCGTGAGTATAAATGTACCAACATCCAGACGAAGCCTGGAAGAATTCCGGACCAAGACTCGGCGGTGAAACCGCTCGGCGTTCCCAGCCGCAAAGATTAAAACCCGCTCGGTTCTTCCGCTGTTGTCCCTGCCGTTGAGCCACACGGCACGCCGAAGACTGAGCTTCATTCAGCCTGAAACGAGCGCAGCGAGGTCACCCACTGGCTGCCTGTGGGTTCGGCCTAGTTTTATGCCTACAAAGTCCACTAGTGGTTCACTGGTTTGGTCATTTGGCATCTGAGAAGAAACCGAAAAATGGGATCCCCAACCGGCCAACCAAAGGAGTGTTCGACCTCACCTCACCTGAGGCCAACACACAAATCAAAGGCACCTTGGTGTTCCTCATGTGGAGGTTCAAGTGGAGTGAGTGGCGGCAAACCTCAGATATACCAAGCACCCGAGCCCCTCACGCAAGCCACTGCACAACCAAAAGCCCTACATCACTGGTTTGGGCAAGGGGGAGGACTCCGTGAGCTTCGGCAATGGTCCTGACCCTCAGCGGCCAAGGGGCTCAGCATCAAGTCGTCCCGTGATCAACAAGCGGACGTAAGGGTCCTCAGCTGCCAAAGATTGCAGCGCCATATGGCGTGCCGCATCCTCAGGTCGGACCGTCGATCTTCGAATCCCGACCGTGCTGCGCGGTGGTCTGTCTGTCCTCCGGTGGAAGAAGGTGTCCACCCATCCGACCGTCCACCGATTTGGGGCTCCGACGTTGGGGCGCTGAAGGATCGCATCGAGCATGTTTTTGTACGTGTCCCGCACGCGCTTGCGCGGACGTCCGCGCCGCTGGTTCGGGACGGCGAGGGTGTGATGACAAAAGGGGCAAGCGGGTGAGGTACATCCATAGCTGCCCGCCAAATAGACACAAGGATTGCACTTGGCATTGTGCTTCTTGTGCTTCTGGACAGCTATGGCAGCATCTGGAGTTGCATGCCTGGGACTTGCGGGATCACACGAACACGTCCGGGACGGGTGACAACACAGCTTTGGCCTCTGGTTCCCGGCCCCTCCCCCCAAAAAAAGGGAAAACTCTTCGCTTCTCACCCATTCCAAGGGACAGCCCCTCCGTAACCTGAGCTTTCCCCGTGTTGGGCGTGTCGGCCGCTGGAAGGAGCGGCGTGTCGCCCGGAGACCACGAAATGCCGCGTGAGAAGGTGACGCTCTCCTGACGTTCGTCCAGTCTGATTCGTCCAAACCGGGTGCAACTGACCCCCTGACAAGTATTGGTTTTGTATATGACTGTATGATACCATCTCCAGTAAGATGAGGCCTTTGACTTGGACATCGAGGTCGCCGCTAAGGCACCCTCGAAGCTTCACCCGTTCACCCATCACAGCGTCCTGCTCGCGAAAGTCCAGAAAGGTGTTCTTGACCTGAATCTCTAGCTCCGGGCACGCCATGCCAGATGGATCTCCCTCTAAAATGGCGCCAGCGTCCCAAAACGCTTTTCAGCGCTTAGAGCGTCCGCTTGGGGCCCAACTGGCTGACACGTGACACGCAGTTCACATGCCGATTTCTCCGGGTCGTTGGGGCCCAAACATCGATGGCCCGGGTCGTCACCTCGAGTCTCGGGCGTTTCGCGTGCCCAAAAAAAACCAGACCTTGCAAAGCACAAAAACCCGATAGGGCCTAAAGGCCTAAAGGGCTAAAGGGCCCAAGGGCCCGCGCGCGCCGGCCGGTGTTTTTCCATCTCGGACTGGGTGAATTCGCCGCACGGCGCGGTGCCTCTGGACCACCTGGAGCGGGTACAGTGCCTCTGGAGTGATTTGGTGCTGAAGGCGCTGGGAATGGGGTTGGTAGACACATATATGGAAAGGACAGTTCTCCAACTTGTGGCTTTCAGGCCGTGCCCTCTTTCAGGCCGGATGCCAGGTCTGGCGGTTGAAGCATTCTCCACGTGAGTGTCTCCCTCCAAAGACTTTATGCTCGATCCATCCACTTTTTCTTATGATGATGGCCAAAAAGGCTGGTGATGGATTATTCACACAATTGATCTTCTCATCTTCTCCTTTCATTTCTTAGGGAAGACATCCTGACACCTTTCGCCCGCGACCTCCGCTGCCAGTCCTCTCTTTTTCTTCCTTTCGCCGGCGCCTTGCCTTTCCTCTTCGACCGCCGCGCGGCCGCGGGCGGCGAGGCCAACGACGCCCACACCGCCGGCACCGCCGGCGCGGCGGCGACGCGGCGCTCCAGGGCCACGAGGGTGGGAATCAGGCGCTCCAAGCCCAGGGCGGCGGAACATCCACTCGCATGGCAGCCCGTGTGGTATGGACCCATGGTGTCCTCGCTCGTTTCGGTGATAAGGCACGAAACGGACACGACACGGGGTGCAGGACCAAGACCGACCTCCCGGATCGGATCCCCAACGAAGCACCGGGGCAAGGGAAGCCCGTTCGCCTCCGTCCCGTCCGGGTGCGGTTCCAAGTGTCCAAGAGCCTTGGGATCATTGGAAGGATCTGCTCCTCCCATGTCAAACCAGCCCTGATCCAATAGAAGGATCCGGCGATGATCGTCCAAGCAGCTGCTGGGGGCAGCTCATTCCCCGCTTGGCCGGGGGGCTTCAGCAAGGACCACACCTCGAAACGTGGCAAAACCAACGACGGTTGGTTGAATTTGTCAGGATGCGGGAGCCTCTGGCCCACTCCTGCACCGCAGCCAAGACCAACACAAAAGGAACCCCCCCTGCAATCTCGATTGGGCCGTAAGTACAGAGCTTCCAGTGTTTCAAGGGTTGGTTTCTCCGAAAGGTCCTCGATGGGCTGACGGAACACCAAGCTCCACCCCGCGTGGGGCATTTCTCGAAAAAGTTTCCGACGGAACTTCTGTAACCAACCCTTTGACCTTGGGGGCATCTGGCCACCCCGAAATTGAAGACCTTGCGTCCAAAAACTCGTGTGGTCTTTGGAGAACTCCGAATGCCAACGGCTGGGACATCCAAACACCCGCCACTCGAAGAAACATCTCAGAGAAAGAAGTGGGTGAACCGAGTCACCCGCCCCACCCGGGTGCCAAGGAACAAAGTTCATTTCTCTGAGAGCATCTGGGTCAAAGCCAAACTTCGCTAAGTCGAAGGCGACGTGCTCCGTTGGCCCCTCCTTTCTCCAGGTCAAATTCGTGGGCCCCATCATCCCCAGCATCCGGTCGCTCTCGAACTGCTGGAGGATCGATTGAACCACCTGGAGCCACCGAACCTCTCTGGCTCCGAGTGTTTGCCAAAAAGGTGAATCATGTGAATCCCTTTCAACCACCTCTTGAACTCTTGGACCAGATCCCCATGCGTGCCCAGCTCTCAGCTCTCAACCACTCCACGCACCCCCCAGGGAACCGCGCCGGAGACCGCGTTTCGGTTTCGGAAGGACGGAAGGACGCCGCCGCCTGGACGCTTCCGCACAGAGGTTCGATCATGAGATCCCGCCAGGCTTTTCTCTTCTTCGTGTGCAGTTTGAAGATCACATCACTCTCCAAGGAGAGCTCACGAGCTAAAAGCAGTTGCTGTAAAAAGATTCCTCGCATCGTCGAGGGAGAACTACGTCTTTCTGAAAAACGTGGAGCTTGTCTTTTCAAGCTGCACATGGGACCAAAACTCAAAGTATATATAAGAATTGGAACCTGTCATCCCAACCCAGAGAGCTGCTGACCAAGTTGATGTCTGCAACTGCAAGGCCCAAAAAAGAAATGTGAAAACGAAACACGTGAAAAGAGTTCAAAAGCATAGAAAACAACAGAAAAAAAAACGCCTCGCAGCACTCCCAAGCGTCCGATGTCCGCGCCGCGGTTCTCTGCCCGCGAAAGGACGCTCCAACGAAGAGATGCAAAGGCAGCTGCGCCCGAGGTGTTCGCTCTCACTTGGGCCAGCGGTTCCTTCAATGCTTCCAGTGGCTGTGTTGTGGTCAGGAGCACATTGACTGTCTTCTTCCTCGGATGCTCTCATTCAGAACGAACGTCACCAACCGTCTAACCAACCGACCAGTGAGGATCAGGCGGGAGCGACCCCCCCGATCGGCGAATCTGCAAGCATCTGCTGGTGTTTCGGAGGTGAACTGGCGACCAGAACGCCTCCGTCCTGAGAATGAAGGACACCTCACTTGGGATGAGTGCAGGGACCCCCTTTGTGGGCGTGTTTTTTCCGGGTACAAGTAAAAACTCCCAAGATCTTCTCCACAGCTCCAGGTGTCCCAGCTGCTTCCAACACCGCGCGGATGCATGGCCACAACTGATCCCAGCGACTTGGATCGTGCAGCTGCGCCAAGACGCCCACGCGAAGGCGTCCAGACTCTTCCCGATCGGGATCGGGATCCTCGGATCGCTTCCACGCGACCGGTGCCCCACACCTCTAATGTAGACTCTCGATTAATAACCCCACCATATGAAGAGGTGTTTCAATTCGGAGGGGGTCATCAATCAAGAGTCTACTTCTACATTACTGAGCTATAGCCCCACACCTCCAGCTACATGAGCTGAGTAGCCCCTCCACGCCAATTTCGTATGCCCAGGGGCGCTCTCCTCCAGGAAGTCCACGAGCTGCTGGACCCTGGTTCGCACCAGCTCCCCAAAGAAGCCACGGCTGCGCGCCAGCTGCCCGCCCGCGCGGCCCACGGCTGCGCGGTGGGAGAGCGCCGGGTCGTGCTCGGCCAAGGCGCTCAGCAGCGAGGGCCAGGTGGTGTCGTCCAAGGCGAAGAAATCCACCGAAGGCCTGGGAGACCACGGACAGGACGACGCTGGTAAAAGACATATGATACTTGATATATATACTATACCTCTTTGTTAGGGTAAAACTCTTTTTGCCACGGTAACTCAGCAACTGAGACCAACTCAGTTTGCTTGTTCCCATGGGGTTTCGGTGGAACCGAGCCGCGCGGCCGCGGCCAGGTCGTCGCGGGCGTCGGAGAAGACCGGGACGTCAAGCGCCTTGGCGAGGAGCACGTCGCGCTGGGCCCAAGCGGCGAAGGAGACCTCCAGCGGAGGAGGAGGAGGAAGAGGGACTTCTTGGATTGAGTAATGAATTTGGAGCTTTTTTTGAAAAAAAAAACATGACTCAATCCAGATTTTTGTTGGCTTTCGATTTGGATGAAGGACGCCTTTTTTTGGGGTGGAGGCCATCGCCAAGTCGGTTGGAGGCCGTCGCTACTAACAAGAAGCTACTAGTAGCAAGACTTGATGGATGAACAAAAGATATAGACCAAATCCTTTAAAACACAAGTGGAAGAGAAGAAGAGTGTGCAGCGTGTCCGACTGTGTCTTGCAGGAGTAGCAAGGCCTCCAAATGGACGGGTGGGAGGGTTAAGAAGCTAGGTTTGGTTGTGGTTACTTCATTTAAGTTTAGCAACTCTAATCACAGGCAAGAGGTCACCTGCACCTACCAGCAACATGCGGCATATTCCTTTTCGCACAGCACGCCCGCCCCAAGAGTCCACAACCCCGCCAGTGTAGCTTGAATAGGAGACGCAGGAGACTCACCCGTTCGTCCAGTCTGACCCAGTCTGACTACGTTCGTCCAACTTACCTCCTTAAGTCATGTGGAACGTCCAGTCTGACCACGTCCAGTCTAGGTCTAGGTCCGACCTGTATGCATCCCTGTGCCGCAAAAGGCGCAGAAATATCAACCACAAAAAAGACAACAAATGAAACATGCAATTTAGAACTAATCACACGATTTTAGTATATAGCTCCTCAATATGTATCAATAGTATCTTTCCATGATCAGCTGCAAGCGAACGGGACGGGACATTTCGGGAAACTGCTGAACGATTGAGTTGGCCTCCTACACCTTCGTGCGCTCTCCACGCACCACTCACCGTGTGTCGAGATCGCTCCTCCGATCGCAAACTCGTGAAGTCCATTTCACATCTCGGGTGTCAGGCCTTCTCCGAAGAAGAAACATCACTCACAACGAGTTGGTTCGGGACTCGAAGGGTTCCTTTCCCGTTCACCAATGGGAAAAAAAACACGCCGCCCGCCCCTGCGACTGGCCACATGCACGTCGGCAGCCGACAAGTACTTCAGCAGTTCCGCGTAGTCTGTCAAGAGTAGAATGTTCTCATGTATCTTGGTGCCATGCTGGTCTGGGTTAGCTCCAAAAATGGCCACCAGCCAGGACGACGCAAACTTCTCCTCCGGCAACTGCGAGTCAAGCTTGAAATTCACAAACTATGCTTTGTGTGGTGACCCTGTTGGCTTTCTCCGGTGGCACTTACAAGGAGCATTTCTTCACTTGTGGAGGATTCCAGTTCTGGCGGTAAGTGCCAAACTACCAAGCCCATTTCCCTTCGGAATGCGATTTTTCCGATCATCCTTCTCCTGCAAAATGGCTGCCAAGCGCCCAGCCGTATCGACATCCAGCTGTGTTGAGCAAGACTCCGCTGCCATGATGGTCATCCTCACTGGACCCGTTGAAAAACATGAGAAAGCACTAAGGTTCAACTGCAGCTGCAGAAGCAAAGAAAAGACAACAACACGCACACCTGCGTTTCACAGTGTTGCTCTACCACTTGTTGGCGGATTTGTTAAGAGGGGCTGAAGGAGAATGGATCAAGCCGAGTGGTTACTTCCAAGTTCGGTTTTGATTCAGAGAAGCCTCCACGCAAAAAGAGCAAGTATATGTCGTCTTGCTTTTGTCTATTTGGACGGCAAGACTCAGTCAGTCACAACCCCTGGCAGCCCAGAAGCCACAAACCCGGTGTGTCACGAAAAAAAGCTCAGCAGTATCGCTTCATTCTTTAAAAAGCTCAGCAGTCACGGCGTCTTGATATGGAGCAGTATGGAGCACTCCGGTTCACACGCTTTGTTCACATGCTTGTTCTTTGGGTGTCCGGGTGGACTTCATCGCACCCCGATGTAGAGGGGTCGGAAACTCTGGAAATGACGCAGACAAAGACGCCAAAAAAGATTAAACAAGGAAGGGAGACAAACAGTTCAAAAGCCAAAAATCATTGGTTTGTTCGGGATGCCTTCGTTGTCGTGGGCCCCAAAAGTCTGCCGCTTTGCGCAAGTGAGGCTCACGAAGTCCTGCTTCAGGCCCATCTGCTGGCGCACGTCCTCGCGGCTTGATCTAGGCAAATCCACCTAGGCACGGCATCTTAATTACGGGCATTCAGAGGAGATTCTCATCCAAAAGATTCATGTTCATGTCCTGCAAGTCTTGGGCGTGGATCGCCGATCGCCGGCGAAGGACATCGATGGAAGCTTCACTGAGGGCCCGGCACTGCGCAGGAACGCTCGGAAGGTGGTGACACGACCGGTCGCTCCGCGTCCGCGCGGGGCGACCGGGGCCCGACGCGACCAAACCTCTCGGTCCGCCTCGCGCAGAAAAAGCACCTTCAAGGGCCAAGGGGAGATCAATGGAGATCGAATGCGCGTCCGTTTGGCATCCAAACACGAGAAACAGCATGCAACGAGAAGGGGCAACATGTACATTTCATGGTCCCATCATGCCCCATCTACTTCCGGAAGGCAGGATGATGAAAGTATATCAATGGTCGTAGATCACGGTTCGGGGTTACACCGGGCTCGGCCGCATGTCTTGAACCTTGTCGGCGTTGGCCATGGCCGCTCCCATGTCTTGCTTCTGCCCCCTGTCCTCAAAGCAACGCCAGGCATTCTGCCCCACATGGTCCACATGGTCAGCTCTTGGAAAAACCACGAGGCCCCCACGTGGTCTGCCCTTCTACTCCGAAATCGGCTTTGTCTTCGTGTGACAGCGATGGATGACATGATCTTTAGGTCGGTCGACGTCGTCGCGTTCCGAGTCGAGGCTCCTGGACGCACCGCACCGCGGGCGCCTGGTAGACGTACCACATCCATCGCACACCGGACGAGCGAAAGCTCGGCGTCGCGAAGAAACGGCTCCAGCGGCTCGAAAAGCAAAGGATCCAGCGGCTCGAGCCCTCGGTCCCAAGGCTCGGAAAGAGGCTCGGACCGTCGCCGGAGCGTCCGTCGTCCAGGAGCGTCTTCAACTGGCCGTTGAGGCGACACGGCAAGAACTCCTTCAGTGCGTCCAGCTCGGGGAAGTCCTCGGCGCTCTCCACGTGGACCTCGTAGCCCAAGCTCTGCAACTCCAGCCCCAGATTCAACACCAAGTCCTTGCACCGCTCAAGGCAACCTAAACTAAAAACAACATTTGGACCCTGCTCAAGAACAAGAAAGGCCCCCCTACTGAACATGAGTGATGCGTACGCTTGTTTCTCTCCCGGCTTCGAGGTTCACCAGCCGTTGGAGGATTCAAATCGACTCGCGTCCGGACCAAACTCAAGACATCAACATACTCCCTGAAACGATTCTCGAAGGGAACAAGGTTCGCTACGTTCGGGGCTTCTGGTCATACTACTAGGAACAAGAAGCTACTAGTAACATGAGAGATTGAAAAAAGAAAGGGGTGTCGCATCCGAATTCGCCAAATCTCAATCTCTCCGCGTTCCATCGCTGTCACCCAGAACGCCACGGACCGCCGTGACGCCCCGCCCCACCGCGCGGGTGGAACACCGCGCGGCGCGGGACCGTCGGCGGCGCTCGCGGTGGCGCTGGGCGTTCCGTGGTCTGCCGTCCACAGGACCCAAGAAGTCCAGAGCAAAACCACGGCGACCGGCAGAAGCAAATAGAAGAAGAGCCGCGGAGCGCATCGACATGGTCGGGCCATGGGCGAGTCATCGTGTCATCGGGTCAACCCGAAACGGTCTTGCAAGGACCCTTTGGAATGCTTTCAAGGCGCTTTTTGCCACAGAAAGCCTGCATGACTCCCATATAGGTATCAGTAGGGTTTGGAAGCAATTGCATGACGGTTCAGACTACGATTGGGGCCACATGTTGCGGAGGCTGCTTTGAAAACCTCAAGGCTCATTCGTTGGTTCTCAGTGTTCCCACCGGTGATTGCATGTACAGGCAATGGAGATGAAAAAAAGGGGACCTACTTTGGGGTCGCACTCATGCCGAGCCATGTCTACGACGCGCTATGCCCTCAGCCCAGACTGCTCAAGCTCGTCCGAACACGGAAGGCCGACCAAATCGTCCAAATCTGAGCAAATCCAGCCTTCCAAAGGTCACAGGCGGCGCTCGATCCATAGCACCGTGTGAGTCAGTGGGCAGAAAAAAGGAAAAAGAAACTAACGCCCGCTGCTGCGCCCGCTAGTGCTTGAGACTTCTACTCCCAAGAATCTCAGCTGTCATGTGTGGAAAGCCGGTTCCCTTGGAACTCCACAAACTCTTGGGGCATGGAACTTGCAGAAATTTCAAGATGCAAACGGAAGATGCTGCATCCCAGCAGCGAATTCTTTGCCGTGCTGTTTGGGTTGATTCAGAAGGCTAGGCTGGCCAAATTTGCAGTTTGCATCGCAAGTGTCAACAATCCGAACTGTAAGCATCATAGTTTGCATCGTCAATACTTGGATGACGTTACCCATTCGTGTCTTCCCCTCTCTTTCTCCCCTTCTCCCCTCCTCCTCCTTCTTACTGCACATGAAGCATCGAAGTTCGAACCTTTCCACAGCCCCCTGCGTCGGCCCACGGACCGACCCCAGGACCTGACGTTTCCAGCCGTTTTTCTGCTGACAGTTGGCCAGTTCGATGGGTCCAGCGTTTCTGAGACACCACCGGTAGAGCAGAACTCTCACGCCGTCAAGTGACCGTGTCAATCAAATGATCCTCTTCATATGCGAACCACATGAGTCCAGGCCCTTTGTCCTGGGGTCGGAAACTGAACCATTCACAGTCACATAAAAGAACGCGCACGCCAATCTGTCGACACAGAAAGCGATAGGCCGTCGAAGCCAACCAGTGGTTGTAGAGCCCATTCTTCCGCTCCACCGCCTCGGTCCCCCCCCGTGCGGTCCGTCGCGCGCGGGCTCGACCTGGGCATCTTCCAATGTTTGGTGACGCATGTCTGCCTTTTTCATCCAACATCAGCCCAGACGTTTGGCAGATATGATTGGAAGATCCAGGTCTTTGAAGCGGAACCTTCCAACCCATACCCGGCAGCTGATCTGCCCTCCTCTTGGGGGGGTGAGGGCTAAGTTCCCCAAAGTGGCAGTGAAGTACGCTGGACCTGATCGAAAACACCAAGTAAGACCCTCTCTTGTGTGGCTAGTGTGCGAGCGGCGGCGAGCACACTTTTCTATGGCACAGAGTGCAAATGAATTAAGCAGCAGCTGACTGAAGAGGAGGTATGTACAAGTAACTATGGACAACAGGTGCTACACACATAGCGTAGTGCTTAGCGTAGACACGCCTAGGGGAACCTAGGACAATACAAAACACAAACAGACAAAAATTTTCTTCGTCGAAGCTTACGGCTGCAAAAGCACAAAAGGGTGCAAATGAATTACAAAAGTTCTGGCATCGCAGAACTTGACCGTAGATGCCATTCTGGCCCTTAAAGTAAGTCTATGACGTCAGACAATCTAAAGTTCTCATCGAAAGGTAGAGTGTACAAAATCTACGAAAGGCAAAATTATCAAGCTGTGAAATCTCCATAATGTCGGAGGATTTTCAAGTTCTATCTGAAATCTTTAAAGTCTGTTCGAGTTCAGAGGCTAAAGGAGTTTTCAAAATCTAGTTTAAATCTCATCTGCTGCAACTCTCTCTATGCTCAATTGCCCGAATGTCGACAATTTGGACGTCAATTACCATCTTCTATAATACCCTCGGTATCCAGTGTCCCAATGGGGCTGATGCCATGAGGAAGAAGAGGCAGAGGATTGGCACCAATCTTGCCGTCTCCACTGGGACCGTTCTTTGTCCTTCTGTTTTCTGTATACTGTGCAGAAGCATCACTTCGGACTCGAACGATGGATCTTGCAGCAAGCTGGAATGTACACTGAAACGGATGATGATAGGCTTCGTCGCTGCTCTTTACGCAAAAATCTAAATGGTTCAAATGTTTCAGGTACTCATTGACCTGAATGAGGGCTTCTTTCTGACGCGGTGGCCCTTCGTATCCAATACGGGCCTTTGTCTTCCGGAATGTCGGATGACCTCTTCACTAGCGTGTGCATGTCTTTTTCATAATTCAGCACAATCTGCATAAGGCAGGCTGCATCGGCATCTCGTCCGGCTAGTGCCGAAAGCTGCTCGGTGACAAGTGTGGAGACCTCCCAGTTGCAGGTAATACATTGGTGAGGTTCACGCAGCTTATTGGCAGAAACTAGGATCTGGTCTAAAATGGTAAGGACGGAGCCTGTCGCCGGATCGTAATGTCGATCCTGCTTGAACTGCCTATGAGTGAAGAGGTTCGCGTCACAAACTATGACGTCCACCTGGCCCGCAACTGCCGTCACCAGAATCTTGGTGAGCACGCCCTTCCCTGCTGTGATGCAGCCGTCAAATGTGGCGGAATTCAAATGGGAGGCGCAAACCCTTAACTCAGGGAGATGCATTCGCTTGCAATCAGACAACCTACCAGTCCGTCGGCCTTTCTCGGCAGGATCTTCGCCATCCTCAAGCGCCTTGCGAAGATCTGCGCGGACTTCTTTATTGGTCGTAATGCGCCCATGGGTTTCCTCATCGACCTGGCCTCAAATAACTCTAAAAGTTGCCGCGTGCGCAAGCCAACCAAGGCGATCTGAATCAAGTTGAATGCGGCGCAGAAGCTCAAGCCTGGACGTAATGTCGTCCGATGAGCATACACAAGCGATCGGACGCGCTGGCCCGTCAGGCAACAAGGCACATCTTATTATACTGTTGGAAAAGATCGCTGTGTCTCTCCAGGCGTCCTGCTTCAAGGAGAATCGTGACATGTGCAGTATTGCGAACCAAATAGTGTGGCAGAACCACATATTGGTCGCCTTCCTGGAGACTTCGGGGCAATTGCTGCTTCATTAAAATGAGGAGGACGGTTAATGTCACCCAAATTCAACAGCAAAACAGGTTGACCGCAGGCAGTTTCGCGTCCTCCAAATTGAAGTCGCCTTGGTTAGCACGAAATCCTAAGGTCGACTATGTGACGCATCTCATCGCCAGAATATCGGCGGTTCTGGTCGTAGAAGCAGCTAGGTCGGACAATAGGATATGGGGCGACCTCACTCTGGGTTATTCCAGTGCTCAACGATGGATGGCACCTCGCTCGTAAGGTGGATTATTACTGTAGTGATACTTACCGAGCCTTCCAAAATGATCCGGTCCATGCAGTGGAACCACCGCCGGGCACCAAATTCTTCATCTCTCTCAGTCGTCGGCGGGTGCAGCCAATCTGTCCAGAGGAGTCCATCCTTCTTCGGATTCGGGAGCAAAAGGCGTTGTAAAACCGATCTCTGCGGTAATGTCCTCCCGTTCATCCTCGCCCAGCGGCGCCGGAATGTCGGCATCTGGGGCTGCGCTTACATTGGTTAGCCTTGTCATGGAAGCAGTCCAAGCAGGTACCGTGGCCACAAGCGCGACAGAAGAAAAGAACTTCTTCAAGACTGCAAGTTGCACACATAGTGTCTGGCTGCCTCTAGTATTCAATCGGTTGCTTCTGGGCATCGGCGATCACTTCACGCGCTCGCGATGTGGCCTCTGGTTCATAATATTTTGTCTCCGGACTTTGGAGGACAAGGACACACGGCGTCGACCTGCTGAAGGCGAACGGCTGGGTTCCAAGAATCGGTCTGCTTTCTTAAGGACAGTGCGCGTTGGCGTGCGAGACCGGGCACGAGAGGCCCAAGTTCGGGAACCTGCCTCTTTCTCCTTCTTGACTGCCTCGGATGCTTTTCACCGGCCGAAGGTGCCGAAGAACTGCCCGGAATGATGTCGGACTTCTTCTCACCTTTCTTGGCCCAAACTCCTTTCTTCCTGGCCCCCGCGAGGTCGTCCATCAATTTGATCATCTAGTGTGTCGATGACTTGTTGGTCATCTGCATCGTCGGCCGGAACGCCAGCATCGACGTCCATGGCATCATCTTCCGTAGTTTCGGAAAGAGTCCTTTTCTTGAGGCGACGGAGATATCTGTCTCTTGATCGCGCCATTCGTCGTTAACACTGAGGTAATTAAGCCAAGTCTCGGCAGCGATCTTCGACATGCCATGGCGCTGGTGGCTGTCAAGCTCATCTTGCTTCTGAGAGCGCCACTTCTCGATCTCGCGGATCTTGCAATTCTTAAAGGCCAGCCTCCGGGCCTCGATGCTAAACTTGTCATGGCCTTTAGTGGTGAGCCTGAGGACCTCACAGTAGAACTGACTGTAGAAACGGAGGTAGCCCTCATCTTCAACGCTCATTGCCAATCACTGTCTGTCTCTAATGTTCCAGGTCAAAGAAAAAATGCTTGCTGGAATGGCTTCTCGAGTCAGGAAATAACGGTTCTTGCTTATTAGGCAGAATTGGATGCGACGGTTTTGCTCGAGAGTGGCCTTAGAGAGGACAAGGGCCACGTTGGCAGTTGGACGAATTGTGTTCCTGACTCAAGAGCAAAGCATCAATCGGAAGGAAGTGATTCATGTTTCGCAGCTTTGTTTCTGAAGTGTTTCCTCCCTGGCATAATAGGCCATTCTGGAAAATTGACTTTAGATGGCGGAACTCCGTCATGTGCACAAGACTGACCGGAATGTCAGACATCTGGCACTGCTCAATCTTTAAGGTGGGCGCCGGACTGTCGGCTCCTCCAGAGTGGATGGATACAGCTTGCACGAAGACGTGAGCGGCTTTATGCTGCTTATATGTCGAAACAAACGACCGCCGCTCTTCGGCATTGCTAGAAGCTGGGTGAATCCATGCACTTGTCCTATCAATACGCCTCTCGCCACTCTGGTGGTCGCTCACCGACAAGGGTGCAATCTGGTAGCGGCCCTTCTGGTTGTGATAGATTGTGAAAACGAACGGAAGCAGCATATTTATAGTCCCTTGAGAGTTTCCATGCATCGCTACTTCCACTCACTCAACAAGAACTTAAACCGGGCTCCTGCCATCAGTTCAAAGACGGTTAAGGACTTGTCATTATCAATGTCAGAGGATCCGACTGAGTTCCTTGAGATCTTTTCGTAAATAAAGTTTGCTGCGTTTTGCTTCGTTCGCTGTATGGCGGCTTCACTGAGATTAAAGAAACCCGACCAGATCCGCCAGAGAGGTGCTGGAATCTTGCGGCCCATGGTCTCGTATTGCTCAAGCTAAGCTGATCTCTTCTGTTCGTAGCTGGTGGAGCTTGAACCATAGAATTGCAGTCGCAGACACAAATTTTCTTGAGACAAAAGTTAACAAAAATCATGTTGCATATATGAGCGAATACACATCGCCTGAAATATCTGCATCAAATAATGTTCACTCGGTTGAACGCCTTGTGTTTCACGAGTGTACGGAAAGGTTTGTGTGTATCAACCTGTCGGAGTATACCTGTCTCAATACTTCTTACCAGTTCGTCCGGTTTAGCAGTATGTTTGGTAAGAGGGTCAGCGAGACAGAACTCGCTCGCAACGTGACTTAAATCGTCGATGTTACCAGTGTTACTCTCGTGTCTGAGCATTTGGATAAAGTGATGTGTTTCTTTCTGCTCTGAAAGATGTGTAGTTTGCGCAGTGGTGACTAAGTTGTTTGCGTCCGTTCTAAGGTGAATAGTAGGAAGGATCTGACCACTGACATCAGCCCAGAGAGCACGAAGAAAGAGACAAGTACCAAAGCACTTCATCAGGGCTTGAAGTACAGCGACCGTGGTGGACTGAGTCGTCGTGGTAATCTAATGACTCTATGATGGAACCACGTGTTGCTGCACTATCCTTCTTCTCGTAATGCCAAGAGTTGTACTTTCTTTGCCTCTGGACTGTCTTCTTGAATCTCTGGCACAATCTCCCCTTTGCAGGAGAGAAACATGAAGTCTGCGCAAACCGTTGTCTCCAAACCTCTGTTCGTCTTCCGACGATGCTGACTCACACCTTTCGCCTTGATGCAATCTGGGCAACTCGGATGGAAAGGATTATGTCCTTTAATCCGATGGATCTGCAACTCCTCCGCTGAAAGTGGTCCCACAACCCTTTTCAAAGCATTCAATTGAGTCCCTAAAGACGAATCTTCTGTTTCCCAAACTACTTCAGTTCCATGATATGGGAAAACACGAACCCAAGGCGTTTCACACCACATGAGGGTATCAACCAATTGAATCTTCCACTTGTCATGAGACATTTCAATTCCTTCACCAAGAAAAATCTTCCAGCCCTTCTTACCTAACTGGCAAGTAGAAAGGATGTTATACGGGCTGTCTCCAACCAGAACCTGCACCTGGAACACAGCACTTCTTTGTTTCCCGTTTTCATCCTTGACCTTCACCCCAAGAGCGACATTGCACGAACCGTCGAATCGAACTTTCGAGCCGTTTGCCGCCTGAAAAACCTTCTCAACAGCCACCACCGGGGGGATTCATGAAATTCCTGCAAACATTCTCTGTTCACCACATGAGTTGAAGCTCCAGAATCGATCCACCAAAAATGCTTGTCCAATTCCCCTTGAAGAGAATGTGAAAGAGGTTGTATCGAACCCCCAGTCCGCGACGAATTCCGAGGGGAACCCGACACCGAAAGCCAAAACCTGCGCGGTGACTCCGATAGCGACCCCGAAGGTCCAACCACCAACTGTTCTCCCACACATCGACTCGAGGAACCAAACTGCATCGTTTCATGGTTAGACTGCAACTCCCTTTCATTCATGTCTTTGAAAAACACAGGCGCCAACCCGTTTCAAACTCGTCATCAAAGAACCAGTAAAGCGGGTCCCAGACACATGTCTCCTCAGTGTTGGCCGGACCCTGCACATCGCCCTCCAAAGCTCCCCAACACATGCGGGCTCAGCCATGCCAGATGTTTCACAGGGAGAACCCCCCAAATGGCTCTCAACTGCATTATCGCCCGCAGACATGTCGAAGAACTCAGGAATGGATCTGTGATTGTCACGCGTATTGGGCTCATTCATTTGATTCACATCACAGGAGACACAAGCTGTCAACATCATGACCTCATGCTCCTCTTCAATCACAACAGTGTCACCCGCTTCCGTTTCTTCTTCATCAACACTGCTGTACCACCATTGGTCCGTTTCCTCATCCCAAACACAAAACAGTTTGCCTGTCTTGGATTTTCCACCTTTTCCTTTTCCTTTGGGGGAGGGAGAGCCTTTTGAACCCTTACCTTTAGCACTGCCTTTCTTCCACATCGACGAATCGTTGCTCTTCGACGAACGAACCGAGTCATCGTCCTTCCGTTTCTGCTTACAATTGAGGGAGATGTGACCTTGTGACCCACACTTGAAACAGGAAACCGTACACTTACTGGTCTCGTGACCTTTCTTGTCACATCTAGTGCATTTAGCACCCTTACCAGATTTATCCCCGGGAAATGTCGCACGCAAGTCCCCGTCCAAGTCCTCCCAACAGTCATCATCGTCCCCCTGTCCAAACTGCTGTTCCTTAGAACCACTAGGCTGTTCTTCCTGAAGACCGAACAACCGCCTGTTGCCTTGAAGTTCCATGAACAAACGATTCTGTGTTTCAAACTTTCGCGCAGCGCTACGATATGCACTATAGGATTCACCAGAAGCATGCATCAAGCAATACTGTTTCACCTCCACCGGAAGGCTTCGTACCAACAACAACAGTTGATCCGAATGGCTGATAGACAAACCGGGCACGTCTCGAGGATCCAACGTCGACACCAAACGCTGAAAACGTGCGCAAGAAATCTCAACCTGCCGAATCACATCTGACACCTGTGCAGAAGACCTCAAAGCCAACTGAGAAGGCTGATACACTTTCCCCATCAAGGAAGCACGCAACGACAAAGCCTCACTGCGAGACCTCAACGAAAACTCACGAGTCAACTGCCGCAGCAGTTCAAATCCATTACTGTTGTAAGCCGTCGAACTTCCAAACGAGTCACTGTCCGAAGGAACGATATCGAGGCCCTCTGAAAAACCTTGGATCCAAAGTGCAATCCGTCCATGATCTATACATGCTGTTTTGATAACCGAAAACAGTCTTACAGCTCTAATTTGCTGGTGGCTCGACAGTACCGACCAACTGATAGGGGTCATCCACCTTGAACTCTGATCAATTTCCCTTCCAAATTCTGGGGATTCCAAGTTAGCCCACGAAGACAACTCTTGAACATAACTCGACCACCCCAAAATCTCATCTTCTCTGTTCTTCCATTCTTGATGGCTCAATTTTGGTGGGGCTGAAAGACATTTTTCACTTTTCGCAAAAACATCACGTTCATCACCGTGATTCCCATTGCTACCGTTACCCATTCCAGGCCCCGGCACTCGCCCGATTGGCTCAGGCACCACAAAAGGCGCTTGCTGTCCCTGCTGAACAGGGTTCATCTCTCTCTTCGGCCAAATATATGACATGTGTAGGCTGACTGGACTTGGCACTATTGTTCCGCTACTACGTTGATGACCCTTAAGAGGCCAAAGACGAGCATCTACGTATTGGCTCTTCATGGTGCGGACGACCTTGTTGATCTCTCGAACATCTTGATCTCTCGAACATCACCGACGGTTGGACTTGAAGCGGCGGACGCACATCGGGAAAACTTGTAACACAAGTGGACTTGCATTCGACTCTGCAGCCAATTAAGTTGGCCTAAGACAGAGCGATAAGCAGTATGCATCTGAGGATTACAAGTTAGATTGTCCTTTCGATGTTTTTCATTCTTGATTTCCTCAACAGCACCTACAGCAAAGACATGTATGGTCCGTGCTTGTCATGAGTCTTCCATCGACTGCGTTGACCAACAAACATGATGTCATTCTTGTCCCCTGACCCTACCTTGAAGTCCTTTCTAATGTTAGCTAGCACCTCGTCTGCAAAGACCTTGTCTCCGGCCATGAACAGGTCATCAACATGGAGACAAATAAAGCCATGTTGCCTTTGGCCTTGTGCATTGTTCTGTGCTACAGGATCTAACAACATGTCAAGGGCTTCTTGGACTGGATGAGACGAAGTGGAAGATCTCCGGTACGTCGGAGTCTTCTCGGACAAGGACGAATCCTTTGACGACATCGATCTGCACATCGATCTGCACGAGTGGGCACAAGTCCATAGCTGAGGAGTGCCTCATCGACAACCTGCCACCATCTACGAGGCGCATCGTTCAGCCGTAAGCGGATTTCTTCATCTTCGCTCCTATGTGCGGTGGATATCCGCATGCAGCTGGGATCTGGCATATGACATCTCTTGTTTCACCATATGCTTCGCCTTGCAGAAATGCTGTCTTCAGGTCCATGTGATATAGATCCCATCAAAGGACGAGGGAATCTTTGGCGTCATTCTGACAACTGGTGCCGGTTGTGTTTCATAAGTCCGGAATGTCGAACCTGAGGATCTGGACTGCTGGGAACCTTGTGCAGCATAAGCTTCCTCTGGTTCCGACTCTTCCTGACTATGCTCTGATTCGTTGTCCGTAGCTATATTAAAGGTCTGGACCATGGTCAACTACTCTTCAGACAGGTGGGCTACTTGGTTGTCTCCTGTCCGTAATGTCGGACAAACCTGCACGAAGCAAATTTGACCGTGGCGAAGCAGGAGACACAAGCTCTGCTACCACTTTGAGGGGTAAGTTCCCCACAGTGGCAGTGAAGTACACTGGACCTGATCGAAAACACCAAGTAAGACCCTCTCTTGTGTGGCTAGCACAGAGTGCAAATGAATTGAGCGGCAGCTGACTGAAGAGGAGGTATGTACAAGTAACTACGGACAACAGGTGCTACACACGGATAGCGTTGACATGCCTAGGGGAACCTAGGACCCTACAAAACACAGGGGGGGCCCAACCTCGTCCCCCAACCCTCGTCCGCTCCCTCAGCTTCGTCCCCCAACCTCGTGGAACCGGGTCGTCTGCGACGGGGAACGCCCGGGCCTTGGAGTAGAGCTCTCCCAAGAGGCCGATGTAGACGTTCATGGCCACCACGGTGACGACTACGCTCAGGACCATGAACTCCTCGGCGTTGGAGTCCAACCACCGGAGTTCGGTCCCGGTCGCTGAGGTGGACCACCGGGGGTGACAGAGCGGTCTGGGAGGCGTTTGGTGTCTGACATGCCGGGACTCGAAGCGTAGCCACCGGTGGATATTCGTATGCGCGTCCTCTCCAATCTTACCTGGCGGGGAGGAGACTTGTGGCTTTCGATAGTCTTCAGACGTGGCTTTCGTAGGTCAGTCAGGAGTCCACCCACGCCCACATTTGGAGACAGAAGCGGAGCAAAACGATGCTGGCCAATCACCCAAAAACATGGCAGAAAGAAGGCCGCCCCCCCCCCAAAAAAAGAACAAACAACAGAACCGACCGCGTCCAAAAAACGTTCCACTGGCGACCGTCGTCTTCCGTCCGACCCGCGTCCGACCCGACGGGCTCCGCCGGGCTCCGCGACCGTCGTCGTCCGCTCGCCTTTGAAATAACCATGGGTGAAGTTGCCCGACAGGCGCTCGCCCAGGCCCTCGAGCTCCGCTAGGTCGAAGTCGCCCAGGAGTTCCAAGCGGAAGATCTTCAGGAAGCCTGCTGACTGGCGCGGCGCGCCGGCGCGCCGGCACCGGAGGTGCGGAGGCCAATTCCAAAAGGACCGCGTGGCTCAGTGGTGCCCAAAAAAGGCCACCTGGTTCCCTGTTCCCTTTTCGCTCGCTCGCCCCCAGGGACGCGCCGTTCAACACGTTGTTGATGCTGCCGACGTTCTCGGAGATGGGGAAGACGAAGTAGGCATGGAAGGAGGCCATCACGCCCAGCATGAGGACCAAGATGAAATTCACCCTCAGCCGCTGAAAGCCGCAGCGACTCGCGGCGACGTCTGACCGGACGTGGAATGAGTCGGGCGAATCGGTGAGGACCAGAGGGACAGGAATCTGGGGAGTCACAGCTGTTGCAGTCACAGTGGTGAATGTGTTCGTGGCGTGCTGCTGTGGCCCATGGCCAGCTGCATGGTGGCGAACTGGGGAACACGAGGTGCCCCATCTCCGTGCCCCATCTCCGGCCATTTCTCCAACAAATGGCGCACATGGACATCCAAATCTTCTGAGACTCCCGCAACAAAAACACCACACAACAGCAAAAAGACAAGAAAGACATCCGACGATGCGGAAGCCAACACCTCACAGTACCAAGGCTCGAGGCTGGGCGGGTCACTGCGTGGAAGACCGGGACTACGTTCGAGCCAACCCCCTCCAGCTGACAAACACTGAAGAGCACCTGACGGTCACAGCTGTCAAGCACGGGGCACCTCTTGGTCAAGGCAACGAACAGCTGTCAAGCTGTGAACATGGAATGGGCATAAAATGGGGTATTTGCCATTCCCTGTAGTAACAGTGGATGCTGATGGTTCAGTTGCTGGCCTTTCCCTAAAAGAGTGGCAATGGTTTAATGAGACCAAGCCAGCGCCAGCTAGAGCCTGAGGTCCCAGAAAACAGACGTCACCAGCACGCGAACCCAGCCGAAGTGGAGCTTGGAAGGTGAAGATTTCAGCTCTCCGCAAGCTGAGACAAAGGGAACGCAACTGGAGGCCTAGGACCTAGGCATCGAGAAGGCCGGGAGAAGGGTTCCCAAGGTTTCGTCAGAACAGTTGAACCGTCGGCTTATGGCAATATATTGGACCCCTCCTGATGTTCATGTATTTCCCGGAGTGCCCATCTGAGTTTCACATCACAACGCATCTTCGTTCTTTACGACGCATCGAAACGAGTGTTTTCGGCCTGCATCCAGCGTGTGAGCACCAGAGCTGATAGGAAGCCAGGATGTTTCTGGAAGAGCTCCTTACGGTTTTCAGCGAAGCGCGGTGGCTTTTTTGCACGGAGGAAGGGAATCATCTCCTGACCATTCTCACTGAGTTCATTGAAGACACTGTAGCTTTGCTCCCATGTCCTCCTTCGCCTGTTTAACGCCAGATTGGTTCGGAACATGTATTGGGCTCCAGAAACCCAAGGTCGTTTGAAACCCACCAGCCATGCTCTCCGGCTGACAAACACGTTCTTCGGACGGATGGACTCCACGTGCCGCCGGAGGAGACTTCGGCTCCCCCAAAGGGACACGTTCCGACGGAGCCGTTTCCTGCCGTTTTCTGGTTTTTGGGCGACTGAGCCGCAAATGGTTGACACGGATTGCGTCAACCCATGTGGACAGGCCTGGCCAGGCTGTGTCGCGTTTCGTCGCGGTTGCTTCGGGTCGAGATCGGTTTTTCACGAACGCCGTGCGGCCCAGGCTTGGTTCGTTTGAAAGCCGTCGCTGGTGCCATAGGCGATGAAGCGACACCTCGGTCGACATGTGGCATAGGCTGCTGAAGAGGTGGGGCCAAAGCAAATAACATTAGGGGCCCAGGGGGGTCTCCAACCAACACAAAAACAGAGATGTCAGAGGTCAGGTGCCTTCATCTACTTCGTGTGGAGCTCGCCACATTGTGGCGGTGTGGACACCCGTGTGGACACCCATGTTCGTTCCCCTAAACGAGCTGGTCGTTCTCGACGTATGACCCGATCGACCGCCTATCAGGCCCAACTCGTCAACCGCCCCGTTTGCTCCATTCGAATCCCGTTGAACTCCTGCCATCTAACTGTTGAACTCCTGCCCCGTTCGCTTCCCTTGTAACGACGCTTGAACCGCAAGGCGGCCGCTTCGAATTCTGCCACTTTACCGGACTCCGTGACCCAGTCACCCCACGTAGACGGAGAAGACTTCAATCGCAGAAAGCGCCACCGTATAGAGGTCCCTGAGAGCACGGTCGCAGAACGAGCTGCAAAGACGAACGTCCGTCAAAAGGCAACTCCTCAATGACTTTGGTTTGGTGTTTCTTTGGCGAACAAACGGAGATCGTGTCGCCCTGGCGAAGTTGGAGAAACTGTTGCCCGCAAGTTGGAGAAACTTATGATGTCCTCTCTGCCTTTCAGACTTTGTCTTCTTCCCTCTCACTGTCGGCGGCGGACCGGCGCAACCGGCGGTGGTCTCGCCAAGACTCAAGTGCTTCAAAAGGCCCACGGCCAAACCAGCCCTCGTGCCGCGGAAGAGGTACATCCCTGACGACGTCACGAGCTGGCCGTGACCCTGTGGGGACCACTGCGGACCTGCTGTTGGCCGGTTTTTTTTGCGGCATCTCGTGTCATGACACGACCGGACCCCATGCTGCAAAAGTGGGATGATGATGGATGATGCTTGACGCACGCCTTTCCACGGCCATTCTCTCTCAAAGACTCAACTGGAATGGCACAAACAGAAATGAACAGAAATGAAACCATGACATTTTTACATGAGTTCATCACAAGAACAAGAACACCACACATGTCCTTCAACAAGAAGCTACTAGGGGCTCCTGGCCATACTACTACGAACAAGGTTTGCTATTAGAAACCAGAATGAATCACTACCCATCGGAATCGGGTCCAGCAAGTGCCTCCGCCCAGCTTTAAACAGAGCGATCCAGTGATCCAGACACTCAACGCTGCAAAGAGCTCGATCAGCGGAGTCTCCGGGTACGTGTGATTCTCCAAATTGAAGGACATGCCTGGGGCTGGGAGGGACATCGCCGATTGTTCCATCAAAGGATCGCCTGGAAGCGGTACAAACACCCCAGCCATGGCTGGGGATTTAGGGTTTCGGGAGGGTCAACCTCTGCTCGTCCAACGGCCGACCTGCAGCGATGAAAATTCAGCTGGGGGACGGATCAGAATCGCAATGTACATGAGGTCCAGGAACGTATCCTGAGCGGCATCGCGGCGGCAAGCGCGGTCAGAACGTGCCGCGCTACGAACGGAGCGATTCGGACGATGTGATGATGTGATGGGGGCCCCGGTGGGGGTCGAACACCTGGTCGAACGATGTAGACTTGGCTTTCGCACTGGAGGTCAATGAGGAAGAACTGGAATCTGCCGGAGAAGAACATGAAGCTTTTGTTTTTCAACTCCTTTTCGACAGCTTGGGCCCGGCACCCCTCTCCGTAGCAGGGACATTTGACCCTTTGGCCTGCATGTGTCATGGAGAAACTGCGCCAAACACCGCAGACCGAAGTGAAGCAACACTCACTCCGGGTGCTTTCGCATCGATCCGCAGAACGAAGAGATTTTCATCGTCCCAAGTCTCCAAGAGATTGCCCCAATGGGTCCGTCGATGGGTTTCGGCCAGGATGGCGCGCCCCACCACGGTGTTCATGCATTGGCTCTCGTTGCCCATGTCCACCACGACCTGACCCGGTGCTTGTTACGCGGACCGGACCGGACGCCACCGGTCCGAAAAAGCATTGGGTCACACACAGCGGAGGCGAAAACCTAACTCCGAAACCGAAACCGAAACCGGTTTGGAGGCCATCGCTGGTAGGTTGGAGGCCATTGCTGTTAGTAGCTAGCTAGAAGTAAGTAGCTAGCTTGGGTCATTCGGATGTGGCTTCTCTTGCAGTTCGTCTCAGCCTTTGCTGAAAGCGGTAAATCTCTCACCGCCAGTGGGACCCAAGGATTTCTCCGATTTCTTCAGCCTTGAAACTTGTCCCTAGCCTTTTCACCCCGTGATGATTCAGAAGGTTCTCTCACAAACTACTATGAGAAGGAAACCCATCAAGTACTTCTTGCCGCGGAATTCCGCTTCAGCTTCCTCCCTCTTCTCTCTCTCTCTCTCTCTCTGTTAAAGCCATCGCTCCATCGCTGGACAGCCATCTCTTCATCTCTTCATATCTGTGACATCACATGCATGATTCTGATTCCTGCCCCCCCCAAAAGTCCTCCTTTTTGACCTCAACTACTAAGCCTCCTAAAGCATCCGCATCACAAGACACGGCTTCCGGCACCGCGTCACGGATCCGGCACGTGCCTTGAGAAGCAAAGCTTGGTACTGGTTGCGGCACTGGAAGAGTTGGACCAAAGGAGTGATGCTGTAGCTGGCTTTGGCACACGCACGATCCCCTCAGCCCCATCGAAGCAGCGCAAGCTCAAAGCAGCGCACACGGTGGGGTGGGGGGAATCCACGCTTTTGCGGGTGTGCGAGAACGCCCAAGCCAGCGGATCAGCTGAAGAACTGAAGGAAAAATGGAGATGAAACAAAGAAAGGACTTCTGTTGTTGGGAAGGCGTATGTTTTTGGGAGAGCTGGCCCCCAAGCTCACTTTCAATTCTGCTGAAGAATAGTGACCAGTGACCAGTGACCTAGCGGCATCAATGCCACACATGAGTGGCAAATAATTGCAGCCAGCCACCGGTGGCAATCTTCTGCTTGAACAAACTCCATAGCGTTTGCCCCATGTGAAAGTCCGTGAACTTCTTGCTGCTCACTGTGTTGAAGCCTTGCAATTGGAATGGTCAACAAGCAATAGTAAGAGGGTTCCTGTTCGCCACAGGCCGGTGAACATGCAGTCAGTCAGCCTGGGTCCTGGCGTTTGAAGCTACCTTTCCCTCATGCAGCGGTCCTGGCGTCGTCCGTAGAACACAGCGGCAAAGGAGTTGCAACAGGAAAACCATATGAGTCGACTGCTTCGCCCTGTATCGAAAACCAAAGTCCAAGTTGTAAAGAACTTATCAGGAACTACCGTGGATTGGCCCTTGGCTCTTGGATTCGAAGCCTCCTGCAGACCGAGATGAAAACGGTCAACCCGAGACTCTTTGCATTCCATTTGCCACAGCACGGCTTCTAGGTTGGAGGTCATCGCTGTTGGAAACCAAGACCCCACCAAAAAAAAGGAAGAAGAAGGAGAAGAAGGGGAAGAATACTCGGGAACCCCCGAGGTCCCTTCGTCTTCGTCTTGCGTCCGGAAGATTCTGGTGAAACCTGCCAGGCAGCAACTCTCCACATCATCCCGGTGCATCTGGGCGTTGCTTGGCTGGTGAAAGAGCACCGAGAACACCGACCCACCAAGCACCTCGGACCGGATGCAGCCAACAGGCCGCTGGGGCTGCCGCTGGCACGGTGGCTCAGACCCACAAAGAACGGCATGCTGCTGCAGCGGTTTTGGGGCGCTTCATCGGGAGACCTTGAGAACCACCCTGGAAGACCCAAAAATCCTTCCACATCACACGACTTGGAACAAGTCCGTCCAAAGGCAAATCTCGACCCTTCCACCTTGGCCACGAAGAGCTTCCATCCCAAGGGACCCTTCACCATACATTTAGCTGTTTTCCCTTCAGGTCGTGGACCGCTTCCTCGTCCTTCACGCGTGGGCCATTCCGCGGAAGGGACGTCGGACCGTCTGACCCCGCCGCCACCCGTGGCGTGCCCCCGGGGCACCGGCTTCCAGTCGCAGAAGTGACAGCCGTGCTCCAGCTGCAGGCGCTGCCGCACGGCGGGGATCTCGTAGAGCCGTGCTTCGGCGCGAGACCAGGTCAGCTCCAGAGATAAACTGCTCATGAACCTCGAGGTCCAGGCGGTTTGGTCTGAGAAGATGTGGAGAAGAAGTGGAACAACTATAACGAACGAAGGAACACACCGCTGAACCCTTCGGAGACCGAACATTCGAAGCGCCGTGGAGGCGGTCCGTGACCAAAACGGCACCGGCGGTAGTCTTGCCCATCGGCGCCTTCGAACAAATCCGAAAGGAGGATTTGGACATGTCCTACCTGCATGTTCGTTCGGTCACTTGCAAGCAGGTGATTCTGGTCTCCCGAAATGCTGCCACGGCTGTGGCTTGTTTGGAGCCTAGACCAGGAAGCCCTGTACTCTCCAAATGTCTATCGATATATCAGTTTTCAGGCTAAAAGCCACGTCCACAGCGGACTCAGCAGGCTTGAAACAGCGGCCTTGGTCCTTCGAAGTAAGTAGTCGAACTTTGGGTCGGGACTTTAACTTTTTTTGGGGGGGAGTGGTCTGTGTGGTTCTCAATGGGAAAGGCAGTAGAAATCTTGTCTAGAAAAGTAATCAATCATAGAAAACTCATCAAAAGAGAGATTTCAATATAAAAGTTATATGTAAAGAATAGCGATGTTATCAGAAAAGTTATCAAAAGCACACAGAAGCCAAAAGCCACAAAAGCCCCAAAAAACACCAAAGCCACAGAACTGGCGGCATGGAAAAGATGTCTCGCCCCACTCCTTCCCCACTCCGCACCCGGGTCGAAAGAGACCCGTTTTTGGAGCGAACCGTGCTCGATGGCGGAGCGAGCCCGAAGCGATGCAAAAAGGCCACTTGTACAAATGCTCTTGGCCCTTCTCAACGCTGAGCACCGTGACATATTCCATAAAGGCAGCGGGGGACATCCGGTTCCTGGAACCGGACCACTCCGGGGCGAAATTTGCAGATCGTGGGGTCGTCCAGGTGTCCTTTTGGAATGTGTCTCATGGTCCATGATACCTTGTAGGATGACGAATGAGAGTGATTCTTGGAAGACCGACTGCTTGCCATGCCTGGATAGGAAGTGTACGACGTACGCGGTAAACTGGCTCCGGGTACTGGAGGATGTGCATGCCACAACATCTCTTGAAGGCTCGCGGCGACAAAAAGAATCTCCAAATGTTTCCCCGACACCCCTCTAACTACCTTTGAGATCGAAAAGCAGGACCTGCGGAGGATGTCCGCCACATCTTCCAAGTCTCGGTGCTCGGCCTCCGAACTGTCCACCACCACGGTCCCTCGAACGGGGCTTTCTCCCAACTGACGCTGGAACTGACGCTGGACCTCTCAGCCCCCGACCCTTCCGAGCAGCGCCGGGCGGAACATCCAGGAGCCGAGTGGCAACTCCTCGACCCACTCGTCGCACCAAGAGGGTTGGATCGGCCCATCCTCGCAGATCTCTGCCTGGAGTTCTTCCGGCCAACCGGAGGAACTGGGTCGTTGCGCTCCAGAATTCACCGATGGGATGTTGCGTTTGGACATGTGGAATGCTGACATGAACCCATCCATGTTGAGTCGGGCGAACGCCGCAAGGTGCCTGCAACTCTTCGATGAGTTTCTTGGCATGCTCCTCCTCCTGCTTGAAGCCCAGAACAACCTCAGGTCCTCAGCTCGGGGCACCGGGCACGGGACGCCTAGTAGAAAAAGCCACAGCTCACCACAGTCGCCCCTGACTCAACCTTCAGCCAAAGCCTAGGTTTTGGTCAATAAAACTTGGGACTGCTGTGAATGATGACACTTGACAAACTTGACAGGGGTCTTTGCCGCGGTTGGGCCAAACATGGCCAAAACCATCATCTCTGAAGTGGAGATTAGACCATCGCACAGCGTTGTCTAATTGCAAGCACCTCTCTTGCCGGAGGGTTCTCCATTTTTGGGTCGGCCATCCTCCGTCTTCGGTGCCATCTATTTCACCACAAATCGCCAGCCAATGATGGCCCAGTTCCTCCCTCTCTCTCTCTCTCGTTTGGGTCGCCATTCCGTTACAGCTACATTCCCTGCGCAAGCCAACCCGTGTGGATGAATGGCCGAATGAACAAATTGGGACTCAACCAAGCGCCACCGGTGGCACCATGCAGCGCGGCTGCCCAGACGTTTGCCGCCCAGTCGCGCTGCCGGGCCGTGCGCAGATCGACTCGCTCTCGCGCTTCCTGGGCAGCTTCCAAGCTCCTCACTCCGCTCGCAGGTTCGCTGTGCAACTGAGATTGGGTCGATAGGGAGACCTCCCAGTCATCAGGAGAAAAGTCTGAGGTGAACATATGGGTGGGTCCTACATATTATAATAGGGAGACCTCCCCATGTTACCCCCCAAAAAAGGGAAAGCCACACCAAATCCATATGAACCTGGACACCAATTTGATGTGATAGAGCCGCTCAATCCTGCTTGCCCTCCTGTCCATGACGTGTCACGCAAAAACGATCGACGCGAAGCCCAAAAAACGTTGGTTCCCATCGGGTGGCGTTCGGCGACCGCCCATCTGCGCTTCTCACCACTCATCAAGTTGGAATTCGCTCAGAATCATTGGAGCCTTCCAGGTCAGCACCCAGCTTCCTCCCTCTCGTCGTCCACACCTCCACACGCCTAGTGCAGCCGAGGCGTCTTTTGCGCCTCGCTGAGCCTGGCTTTCTTGTGCATCAGCCAGATCCGGTCGGCGTAGTCCCGCGCCAGCCTCGGTCCAGCGTCAGATCCCGTCCCGCATCCCGGGAGCGTCGTCGGACGTCAACGAGTCCTTCCGGCGAATCCTTCCAGTGAAGGGGGATCCCGATATGAGTGTGGATGAGGACTTGTACACAGTAAGATCTGGAGAAAATGCCAAGTACTGGAACAGGAGGCTTGCATGCCTGGCCATGTTCCAGACCATTACATCTGCTTCAGAGATCCAAATTTCGCCTTTCTTGCCAAAGACCCTTCAGAAACCCATCGCCACATCACCGAGCTATCATCGATCCACCGGTCGGTCCACCGTACCGTTGGTTCCGCGGCCGCCGGACGGCGACCCCAAGACCCAGCCCGAGCCGCTCCCGGAAGGTCTCGCCGCGCTGGGACGAGGACATCAACTCCGCCCAGCGGATCCGGCTCACCTCGTCCACCGGGAAAGGCCTCGATTCGTCGGTGTGGCGCGCCGCCTTGGCGCTCAGGATGACCCAACTAAGATCCGAAAGGGTGATTGTTTGAGAACGAGCAGCGGGTGGTGTGCAATGTCTACGTCCAAAACATGACACGTGCTCTGTCATGAGCAGCTATCAGGATAGTCGTCAGTGATCAAACATGAAGCGCCTATACAACCGGCACCCCCTCTGCAAAAGTGGGTTGCAAAGGGCTCCCCCACAAGAAATGGTGCTGCTGTGCGCACTCATGCGAGGTATACCTTGCATCTATATATGCTGTGCGCAGGAATTTTAGTAGATCAAAACGATGGGCGGCAAACCAGCTCCTGATTTTGCATACTCCTAAGTTCTTCCATTGTAGAAGTGAAAACCCAAACCCCTCCGCTGATGCATTTTCTTAGACAATCTTCTGGCTCAACTCAATTTCTCAGATATATAGATATATAGAGCTACGCTTGATTGTGGGCATGTTACCCATGCACCACCGAGCTCATTTGGCAGTCGAAGACCGGTCGAAACCGGTCGCCGACGGGCCCCGCCGACGGAACGGTCACGCTGAGGTGCTCATCCCCACTGGCTTCGCTGTCCTCGCCGGACTCGCTGGCGGGTTTCATGGCGTCATAGTCTCGGGACATCTGGCGCGCCTTCATGTGAAGTAGTCTGAACATGCCCTAAGTGCCCTCACTTGGCGCATTCGTGGCTTGAAGACTACGCCAAATGACCCGCAGCCGACGTCGAAACTCTTCAGTCGAAGGCACTCGTTTGTGCTGATCGGAGCCACTCAACGGTCTGCCCCCGTGCGGTCGGCTCGGCTCGGCTGAAACAGGTCCGAAGAGTACGAGGACGGGAAGAGGACGGGTACACGGACATCCCCCCGTGCTTTTTTTCCGTGAGCCTTATATCTTTAGAAGTCAAGCATTAACCTGGTGCACATGGACGGATCCACAACAAGTGAGTTGACCCTGAACTGTGGACCTGGCCCGGACCGCACGGTTCGACCAAGTGTGACCAACGCCGCACGGTTTGACCAACGCCTTTCTTCTCCGCATCATCGATGTCAGGACAGCGGTCGGGGTGAACCTCTCCTTGCCGATGTGTAGCCCACTGAGGGACTCATAAAAGCAATAAGCCTTTCAAAAGGCCTCCGCAACCTCAGCGACGCTCGCAGCTGCAAAGCTGTGCCGTGGCTTCACTTCGGGGAAGCTTCTTCCACTTTCTCCTCGTGCGCAGGGTGCGAGCGGATGCGACTCCCGGGTTGCACCTGCTTTTAGAAGGAGCTGGACGCATTCCACATGCTCATGTTGTTCGGCCATGAGGAGTGGGAATTCGCCCTTCTTATTCACCTGATTTGCATCCACCTTTGCATCAATCAAATGCCGAACACATTCTACATGCCCATCCTGCAGTAGTGGGAAATCGCCACGGTGCTCCCCCACTCGTTTCAGGTTGGCTCTTGCGTTGATAAGGATCTTGACACATGATGCGTGGCCCTTCCGGGCCGCTGCAAGTAGCGGAAACAAAAAAATAGTTCTCGCATGATCTAAGCAGTGGGGCTCTGTATGCTGCCAAAACCTTGGCAAAGCTTGATTGGGAAGGGTTTTCTGAGCATTGCAAACAAAACCCTTCTCCTTCATGCTGCGTGCGGCATACGCATGACACTCCAATCGCATGACCCATGGCAGCATCACTACATATCTTGTGGGCGTGTACGGTCATTTGGGAGCTCTTGCTCAAGAAACAAAGTGAAATCTGGCTCCACCATTTCCAAAGGGCAAAGGTCCAAAGGAGGCACACTATTGACATCAAAGCACTCATCCCCCAGAGGCACATTAGGGGAAGTGTTGAGTTGACTTTCTGTAAGAAATGCAAATGTGAGCTACTTCTAACGAAGCAGCCAACTTCCAATGCTGACGGCAGCCAGTGCGTTTGTAACGGCACAGGCTTGCTTTTGTACACACAGCGTCATCAAGAATGTCGCTCACAACTGATATCGACCTTTATGAACTGAAGCCCTTGCCTTGCTTACTTGCCATGTTCACTTCTTGTTGCACTTTCCTCACAACACACCTGCTGGGCTGCAGCATCTTGACAGTTGTAGGCCGCCTGCCTGCCATCGGTTCGCTGGGTAGCTTCCGGAAGTTCTTCACCCTCACTTCGATGAAGCGGGTCTAGTCAAACCTAGTTGGTTCATGTTGCTTCCAACAAACTTCAACAAACATTTCTTCGTTCATGCCCTTACATGTTTTGCACTGGTGGCGCAAAGGATTGCGATGACTATATCTTGAACCTTGAGGACTGCACTACGGTCTGCGGCGTCCTTTTCATTCCTTTGCTTGAGTCTGAGGCCCGCACGAGGTGCCAAAAGGAGAATTCCGATTGTGCCGTTTTTGGGCCGGCGGATCGTGGGGCGGCGGATCGTGGGCACTGATGGGCGGCGTCTGTCGTGGCCCCTACATGGAAGAAACAGTCGGTCGTTTTTGAAGCCAAACACTTCCAGCATCAACGTCCTAACTCCGCTAAGCAAATGGATCGATCATGCATCAGCCACTGTACAGACTGTGAAGGTGCTACATTCACGTGAATTATTCCATGAATTCCCGCTCTAGGCTCTCGTGGTGGATGATCCTTTCACCAAACATGGTGTGTTGCTCTGACTCCGGTGGGATCCGTGATATCACGGATCGCTCATCAACTCCGAGCACGAGAGGGCCCCCCTCACGGTTTCCCTTCTATCCCCACAGCCGAGAGGCCTAGAGCTACACCGAACGACTCCGAAAGAGGCACGTTTCGCGCCCGCGGAACCGGCAGGTCTGTAGCCCGAGCAGCACGTCTGTCGGAGGCCGGGGCCCTCTGCACACACCCCAGGCCGACAGCTGTCGACCCAAAAGCCTTCCGACTGGGAACAGCTCAAAAGGCAGACCCCAAAAATCGACATTTCGACCACCTGAAGAGGCCCTAGCTACGTGTCCAAAACATCCAAACCCAGCTGGGTGGGATGTGCCCAAAAGATACACCAAAAGAGAAATGCAAAGCGGACGTGTAGAACCCTGGCTGACAACGCCAGCGGACCAATCCGCCTTCACTTTCCTCCACTGTGTGACCTTGTGTGACCTTGATCACTGTGTTTCACGCTGTTTTCATCTGAGAAAGGGTGACAACCACATCATTCGCGGATAGTCTTGCCCGTGGTCGCCAGCTACCCTGATCCTTGTTCATTCGTTTCCGTTGATGAGATCCGAGAAACCTGGTCCCTGTTTCAAGAAGAAATCAGATTCATAAATCTTACTTGGGATTGTGCCTGCTAAGAGGTTTGAAGAACAGCATCCTGCTTCCTGCAAGTTCCCAATACGTGAAATCAAACCTGAGTGACATGACATCATGACATGAGTGACATGGCTTGTTTGGCATCTTGCAACCCACCAAACCTCACTAACCTCCCAGAGATGGTCGTCAAGGCAAAGTTCGAATTCGCCGCAACGTGGGTGGCGGCGGGACCGAGCCGCGCGCTCCGCCACCCGAAGTCTCAGTGTCCAAAGGCTTTCCAGTCTTCAGCTCCCGGCGTCCAGAAGCTGGCCTCGCCTGTCGAACGAAAACGGATGGCAGCTTCCACCGGTGACGCTCTGTGACTTTCAGACCGATCCCCAAAAGATCCACTGTCAATGCTCCTCCTTTTCTCGGGACCTTTGCCAGGCCGAAGCTGACGCAGGGTTTCGTTTCCTGTACCAACTGGGTGTTGGCAAGGCTTAGCAGATTTACAGACGCCCGTAGCTGCTGGCTCGCCAGGCATTTGGGAACTACCCTGGTGACAGTTGAGGCCTCACCTAGCCGCCTCCACTTTCCACGCCTTGTCCATGGGGATCTTTTCATTGACCGGTGAAAGGAATAGCTCTGCATCCTCCTTGCGGTCTGATCTTCCCAAAAAACGGCGAACATTCGCTGTTCTCAGCTGTATCGACCAACACACCCGTATGGTCAAACAAACACCTGCAGCGTCTCCTGAACAAACAGCCATGGCCACGTTCGGCTATTTCAGTGCGCGGTGTTTCTGGAGGTCTTTCTGTTTCGCCCCGATCGCCTCCTCCAGAATCGCCTCCGAGGACGTCGTCGTGTTGAGAATCGGCGTCTCCGCGCTCGGCCGCCGGCTGGGCACCTGCCGAGGCGTCGACCGACGTGCCATGGATCCAACCGGTGTGCAGGAGCCCCACAGTAGCGTCCTTGCTCCTAGTAGTAAGGCCAGGAGCCCCTAGTAGCGTGTCATGCAACCTAGCTTTCTTTCTATAGTGATCCCCAAATAGATAAGTGGCACGAGAAACCCCATACATCTTCGACGTGGGGATCTCCTTTTCTCTCCGCTTTCGGGACTCCTGAGAGCTCTCGCCTCAGCAGAGACTTCCGTGGCCGAATCCGCGGTCTCGGTCTCGTCGGCGAACTGCAACTCCCAGAGGAAGCGATAGATCCCATGTGCCACCTCCTCCTCGCCCGTCGTGCTCCTCGGGTGGAGGCCATCGCGGCCAACGCCTAGTAGGTCTCACATGGTTTGAGATGACGGGACACTGCGGAGCCCTTTTCTGGGAGAAAACGAGGGGATCGGACCATTTCAGGCGCCCTACAACCAGACCCAGCCAGTTCCGTGCCCTCCAATGAATTCTCTTCATCGTCCCATTTCTGGGATGTCAAGTAGGCTACAGTAAATAGAGGTCAACAACAAATTCAGCTGCGGCTTCACGGGGAACCTTCACGGAACCCTTGTTCGCTTCATCGAGTAGCACCAAGCACAGGCCTGCGACAACCTATTTGGGGCTGTACCGTGGGTGTAACGTATCCCAATCCTTGTAACAGTGGATGATGATGGTTAGTGAATGCCTTCCTCCAAAATAGTGATGATTGCACTGACCCTGACTGTGACAGGGAATGGGACAGCCCAAGCTGTACCTTCAGCCCCTTTCCCTCACGATTCTCTATGCGCCCTCATCCCAGCAAAAGACCCAAGGTTCTTCTCTCGTTGGATGGGTAGCTTCAGGAGCTCCTCCAGCAAACTAATCCGGAAACGAAGAAAATGATCAAGAACGCTTCACCAAAAAACACAAAGCCTTGTTGTTGCAGGTGAAATGATTTTCCTTTTGGAAGCTTCTAGTTGACTGGGACAAACAAATTCCGGGTTCACCTGTGTGTCGGTTCATGTCGAAGCCCAACACATGAAATACTGGCAGGGAAGGTGCAGCAAGCAGGAGAAAAACCTAACTCAAAAGACTCTGAGCAAGACTCGTCACCGGTGAAACACATGGGGGCAAACGGTCAACGACGGGCACCCACACATGGGTTTCCCTGGCATTTTGCATCAGATGCTTGTCGCTAAAGCACTAAGTATGGTGTTTGTTCTTCGCTCCTGATGTGTGCCAACCTCTGCCACTTGGCCCTTTCGCATGACCACGATCTTGTCAGCGTCCTCGCCATCCGTGTTGCAACCGCTGAAAGGAGGCCATGGAGGTCATAATTGACTAGTTGTGATTCGAAACTCAACACTAAATGCTTTACGATCTGATCCACCACCACTCAGCAAGAAACCATACAGTGTCCCACTGTCCCACTGTCGTACTGTCGTCCCCCATTCTTTTTTCGTCCCCCCATGTCCCATGGTCCCACTGTTTTCCCATGTCACGGATTGGTGTTTTTCCTTCGAAACAACTGGGCGCCCCAAACTGGGCACCATGGCACCGACCGTTTTGTCGGACCGGACTGAGGTGGCCTTGATGGTCGTGAGGCGGTGCGCAATGACCAGCGCCGAGCCCTGGTGCGCCAACTGGTCCAAGGCAGCCTGCCAACTGGTCGTGCGTTTTTGAGCCGAGAAAAGAAGGAACCAAAGGGAACCAAGAAGAAGCACATGGAAAGAGATCGGTGCTGGTTCCAATCAGGAATAAAAAGCATGGAAGGAGGGAAAAGAACCAACACCTGTTGGAAGAAAATACCATGGTTTTGAGATCGGAAACCAAACAAAAGAGATCAAACCAGTTGAACCGGTGCCTTCCTCCGTCCCGATCTCGGGCGGAACGCCACGGCTCGCGGTGTTCCGGTCCCAAGCACTTCGGAAAAAGCCATCGAAACGGCAAGGCGGCCTGGACAATCTTCTCATTCTTGTTGTCCAGAGCACTGGTGGCCTCAAGAGGTGGTCTCAGGCATCAAGAGAAGCTCATATCGATGCGGACCTTCACCACCCAGAGGATGCAGCGAATCATTCGTCACCAATATGATTCTCTAGGAACAGGTGCATCGCTATTAGTAACAGGTGCATCGCTAGTAGTAACAAGTGCCTTACTAGTAGTAACAATAAGAATTTATTTAGAATTGCAATTACTAGCAAAGGACTCACGTCTCAAATCCGGCCACAACTGCCGATGGCGCAGCCACAACGACCAAGACCGCAAGACTCCCCCCCCCAACCCATCAGTGCAACGCTATAGTGCTATAGTATGCTATAGTGCTCCAACCGACGTGCTCACGTGCTCCGACCGACGTGCTGTGCTCTCCGGTGAATCCCGTCCCGTCCGGGGCGCTTCATCCAACAAGATGATGTCCGGCTTCCGGATCATCACCCGGGCGATGGAGACCCGCTGCATCTGCCCGCCGCTCAGGGAGATACCACCGCTGCCCAGTTTGGTCAAGAGCCGATCCTGAGAAGGTCAGAGGGAAGGTCGGGGAAGTCACTTACGACACAATGAAGGTCAAGAAAGGTGCAGAATTCCTTGGGTTCTTTGGCATTTTACCGAAAATATTCGATGTGGGAATACTATAGTATGTGGTGTTTTTTAATGGCGATTGGTGGGAGGTCATGGCTGGACAAACTGCCTTTTGGCGGGATCTCCTGGAGATGGACTTGAAGCAGTTAGCTGGCAAACACCTGTGTGGCCTAAAGCATTCACATGTTGTGGGGGTTTGATATTTTGTGTGACATCAATGTATGTGTGCATTCACTGAGGAGAAATATCCGTGCAGTCATTTGCACAGACAGAGGGGTGGGAGAGGATCAATAAGCCAAAGGCTAAAGCCACGGGAAGCCGAAAGCGACAGAAGCCAGAGAAGCAACCACGACAAGCTAAAAGCTAAGCCAGTGTGTGGGGAGCACACCACAAGAAGCAGAAGCAGGCGACCCAGCGAGCAGAAGCAGGGAAAAGGCCCAAGTGCCAACGGGATGCGGCCCTGGGCATCCCACGGTAGTGACCATAGACGAGACCAATCTGCTGAGCTACGTGCTTTGTGCCACACACAAGACCGCATGCAGTCGGTTTGAGGAATACTAAGGTTGCAGGCAACGCCTTGCAAGAAGGAAGGGAAGGGGCCGAGGGGTCAGGAAGAAGAACGCCCAAATGGCATCCGTCCGGAACCTCCCAGCCTGGCATGCACACCGCCGGTCGGTCGCTGAGCCCGGAGCGACCAACCGGTCCTCCACGTCTTCGGTTGAACTGGGCTGCACCCAAGGAGCTGCCTTGCTCTTGATGCCGTTGCTTCCGTCCCACAAGGAGGCGGCCTCGGATGGGGATGCTGCAGCAAGGTCGCAGCAAGAAAAAAGCCGCTTCGATGGTGGGGGGGACGTTTTTGCTTTCATGAAAGCAAACAATATAGTTTCGCAATAGGTCATATCCTTCGTCATCTTCATTGTCATCCCATTCCAGAAGGGCACTGGTGACCACGGGTCACTACCCACAAACATAAAACCACCTCGCAATCTCCACCAACCTCAGCAAGTGGGCTGCTTCGCGAGGTGAGTGTGACCGGGAGAATCCATCGATTGGTCCAGCCCCCGCCCCCGCCGCCTGTGCCGTTCGAATCCTCGGCGCGAACCGCCCGGCCTGCAGCACCTGGATCACCTCCTCGTCGCTGACCTCGGGTTCCGCGGACGAGGCCCACGGAACAGGGGCAGTCGAAAGCGACGACCTGGACAGGGTGGGAGGACACACTGAGGGGGTATGGTGACCTCCCGCACTCTTCAGGGGCTCGAAATTCACCGGCTTGGCTCGAAATTGCTTGGGCTCGGTCGGTCCAACCGTGTATGGAAGCTCTTCAGAGCAACTATACCCGCATTGTAGACATCAAATCGTCACATAGTCCGCCACCACCTTGTGGTTTGGATCATGTTTGCTTCACTCCATTTTGAGCCAGAACCCTGCAACACCTGCGCCTTCCCACACGGTCGACCCGCTTCGCGCGCCGCTTCGCACCTCGTGGCGCAGGCCGTAGGTCACGTTCTCCCGCACGGAGCTGGCGAAGAGCACGGGACGCTGGTCCACCACGGCCACCCGGGAACGCAGGACATTCACCTGAGACGTGCTGCGGGCCGAGCAGCCGCAGAGCACCGCGGAGGAAAGGGAAGGAACGGCGCTTGTTGGTGGGAGCGAAGCAAGTGACAGGTGACTCCCCAAAAGTCTTTTTCTAATTGAACAAGCGACAGGGGGTTGGAATGGAACATCATGGAACCAGTGACAAGCGACTGTGGTAGGGGTCGGAATGGAATGGAAGAGAGGCCTTCCAACGGAGGCGCGCGTGTCGCCTGAAACCCTTCGGAGCGAGCGCCAAGAGGCTGCGACAGCAGTGACCCGCGGAGTTCGAAAAGGATCGGACCATCCGGGAAGTCGAACATCACCAGGACGAAGCCAATCCAAGCAATGGGTGCCGAATCCATGTAACAACAATCAAACGACCAAAACCACCCATGTCGACGAAAGAGGCCTGGCGGCGTCTGGTGATCGACCCTCTCCACCGGCTGGCAGAGGCCTCACCCGAGACCACCGACCCCGTTTCACTCCACCGAGACCCGACCGGTCCCGGTGGCATTGTACTCGCGGAGGTCCACTCCGTCGATGCGGATGCAGCCCTGGGTGGGGTCGTAGAAGCGCTGCAGCAGGGCCATGCAGGAGCTCTTGCCACAGCCCGCTTCGCCCACCAACGCCACCTGGCCCCGCGGGCCCACGGCCCGCGCGTAGCGCACGGCGGGCAGTGGGCAGCGAAGGCGCGACGTAGGGGTTTCGCCACCGTGAGCAGTAACTCATGACCGGGGGGGAGAATCCGGTGGTTTCGGACTCCGTAGGCCCCGCCACGGCTGGCCAACCCCAGGCCACGGCTGAACGGCTCGCCTTGGTCTTCGGTTCCACGGTCATCGTAAAGCCATTCAAGATGCCGTTCCGCAAGTCGGTGGGATATCGAAAATGAACGTCCTCGCACGGTGCCCCCGAGTCGGACGGGCCCAATCGTCGGGGCTGCCAAACTAGAATGCACCACATTGGAACGACGGTTCACCATTGGGTGGGGGGCGACATGTTACTTTGGGGAGGTGTACTGTCAAAGCTGGTCTAGCACCCTTGAGCAAAGAAGCTCATCACGGAACATGAACCTAAAGCATCGTTGTGTAACATGCAAATAGCTCGGAACATGAACCTTATAAAGCATACAAAACCAGCTTGATGAGACCTAGGTATGTCATTACATCGGACTTGCAGCCGCAAACCACTAACAAGCAAGAATCAAAAGGGTGTTGGACTTGTCAACAATTGGCTACCGACCGTCTGTCGCACCGCACGTCCGTGCACCGCACCGGGTCCGTTCTCCTCGAAGTCGATGCGGCCGACGAAGTGCGCCGGGACTTTCTGCACGCTGAAGTGCAAGGTCAGCGGAAAGGACACCTCGTACTACAGTAGTAGTAACAAGGACGCTATTAGTAACAGGTGCATCGCTAGTAGTAACAAGTGCCTTACTAGTAGTAACAAGAAGCTACTAGTAACAGGTGCAGGTGTCGCGGTGGCGCGACGTCTCCGCGTTCGGGGCGAAACGGATGGGCGTTCGAACGGTCGCTTCGTCGACCACGCGCGCGCCCTTCCGTAGCATGGACGACCGTGGCTGAGAAGCAGAGACGTCCTGGGGATGAAAAGGAGGGGGGCGACCCAGGTGACCAGAGGCCAAGCCCTCAAATACCAAATCCATCCCTGCACCGCTTGGTTGGACATCGAAAGGGTTCGGCCACGAGTCCTTCAGCAGCTCTGGTTTGGCGGATGGGCGGAGGCGCAGTCTCCAAGCATTTTCAGGGGGAAAGCTGAACCACAAAACGAATTGGATCTTCCACATTCTCCACTTCATAACGTCCCTGTGGGATCAAGGCACTTGGCTATCACCGTGCTTTCCATAGACCTTCTGGGTCTTCTGGGTGTCTCTTTCAGCACCCGGCCGGGCCTCCTGTCCTTGAAGCGCCGCTGGGCTGGAGATGGCGTGTTCCCACGCTCCGCACTCGAAGGACAGCAAGGCAGAGCCCCTGGGAATCGGACGCCCGTCGTGCAGCACGTCCAAGTCTTCCGTCAGCACGGTGGATCCCGGCGACCGCCGCGGTAAATCCTCCTGTCACAACTGGAACTGGTGAGGAAGATGAAGGAGAATACTCCAAGAAGCTTCAATCTCTTCCAGTCAATCAGCTTATATAGACTATATAAACTGATTGGATGAAGCAATTGAACATCATTGAAACCTGGATGCAAGAGATTGCACGAGGATGCCGCAGACGTCCAAATTCAAACACTAAAGAAAACTCGCCAAGTGTTTTGGGCTCAACTGCAGCCATCTCGACTGGCAAGTCGTGATTCTCGGGCGCATGACAGCATCCCATCATCCCATGCTCCAATGGTCAAACGACGACGTACGACGACCAACGACCATCTCCCTTCCGCAATGCCCCCAGATATTGTTCAGTGATGTTTCAGTTCTCGTTCACCACGAGAACTGATGACTTCTGAAACCACTACTCCTAGCCGCAAAACCAGCCACAGCCTGATGTCCTCCGACCCCCACGACCGGTTGGCCTCAGAGGCCTCGGCGTCTCTCTCCGCTCGTGCGCTGCACTTCTCCAGGATCGCCATCAGCGCGGCGCGGTCGGCCACGGGCACCGAGTGCCGCTGACCGGCCGCTTCGATCTTGGGCGTCGAATCCAGCAGATCGCAGATTCCTCCGGCAGAGAGCTTGGCCCTTGTTGAGCCCGGCGAATAGAGGAAGTGGTTCTTGGGAGTTGCCGGAAGGAGAACTTCGATAATTTTAGCTCTTGTCCTTTTTTTGGGGGGGAACGAAAGTTCAAGTCGGACCATGGCACCATGTGTCAGGACATCTTCATTCTTGCTAACTCTCGCTACTGCCCGTTTTGGTGGGAAAAGAAGGAACAGCTTAGGGCCTAGGGCATGAAGTTCCTCAAGAGGGGGAATCGTCCTGCGGTTCGCCGGCCATGGAGGTTCGAGTCTGGAGGAAACGTTCAGGTTCCTTCAGGTTCGAGTCTTCAGCTGTGAGGAGGCAACATGGACGTATGAATATAGGGTGGGTGGTTCTGATGAATGTCTGACCGAAAGGTCCTTTTGGAAAAGGGCTCCCCTCTACTGTGGCTGGTTGCGGCTGAACTTGAACGCCTGAGATGCTGCGCCATTCAGTAGCCCAGAAAGCGTGCCTGACTGCCCTCTAGCCAGTTGAAAAAAGCAGGTCTGCACATGACAATTTTACTCTTGTCTGCCAATATGCCATCAGAACTGGCTGTAACGATGACCAAGATTGGTGGGTTGCATCTCTCTCTCTCTCGCTCTGATCAACTTTACCTTTGGTTGCACATCACTGTTCTAAGATCCTTCCATCCTCTATCATGGTGCTCTTGGATGCTCTTGGAAGAAATCCACTGCAATATTCAACAAGTATGCTCCTGGAAGTTTCTGCGATTTGCGCATCCGAAACCTAAGAGTTATAGGCTCTAGGCTCATATCCGCCTAGGGCTAGGCACACCCCAAAAATGACTTGCAACCGCAAAATCCCCTTTCTCTCGAACCCTACCCCACTTTCAACCTGATCCTTCTCCACGCGACCGAGACCGAGCTTCGTGCCAAAGGTTCGAAGGCCTGGCGCAACTGTGGCAGGAGATTGGTCAGGCGATTGATACGATCCACGACCCAGAAGTTCAACTTGATGCTCACGTCAAAGAGCAGTCCCGGAGTCATCCTAAGCAGAGACGCAGGGGTGCGTGTGCCGACGCAGTGCGCCGCAGTGGTCGAGTCACTGAAGTCAAAAGAGTCAAAAATCGGGAAACCCAAAACTCTGCTAAGCAGTGAAGCATCATTCCCTCCTCAACCAATCCCGCACCAATGTACTGAGTGTAAGACAACCCCGTCACAATCACCATGGTGATGGGCAGGCCTGCGCGGTCTGCACAACACCGCGGGGCGACGTCGGGGCGTCGGTCGAACGGTTCGGGGCGGTTCAGTGGCGCCTGCCAGCGCTTCGAGGACCTTGGAGTCTTCCTGGATCTGGCCGCGCGCCGCTTCGGCGTGGCTGAAGCGCAGGGATTCGTGGCGTTCGTTGGCAAATTGCCTCACGGTCTTGATCTCCTTGAGAATCCTTGGGGTGAGCTCTCTGTCTCTTGTGCCGGTCAGGCTCCGCCAGGAAGCCCACGCTGGTCCACATTGGAACTCTCCAAAACGGCTTGGGATGGTCCACTCCAGTTCCGCCAGGCTGAGCTGAGCTGACCTCCGGTCCTTTTGGAACTCCTCACCCCACCCAAAAAATCAACAGAACTGAGAGACTCTGCAGCGTTGTTGGGCTAATAAGCTTTTTTAACCATCATCTTCTTTTGAATTACTAAGACCTCCAACCTACTAAGTGATGGCCTCCTCCCTAAAAGAGATGGCTTCCAACTCCAACCTAGGTTGGTTGTGTCCCATAACAGCACAACGACGTGACGTTCCAAGTTCCAACTTCCCCTTCTGTAGCCGCTGAGCATCTCCGCAGTCCCCGCGGCTGCCTCCTATGTAAACAGGTCCATTCTTCAATCCAGCAATGGTGTCCATGCATTGAAAAAAACACTTCTTCGACTTCTTGAGGAGCATCCAGGTCTTTTCTTTCAAAAACCTACCCTTTTCATAACCACAACGAAGAACAGCCACGGTCTGATGGCCTCTGTGAGCTTCCGCCCGCGCGTGTTCAGGCGCCCCACGAGCTTCTCCAGGTGCCAGCGCAGCGCGGCGATGACGGGAATCGGCGCGCAGGCGGCGGCGAAGAGGGGCAGCGGACAGACCAGGTAGACCTGACCCGGTCGGCCGGACCGAAAACGAAAAGGATGCAGAAAACCAAGCACAAAGAAAACAAAACAAGACCCCGTGTGGTGGTGTGGTTTTCACCTTGTGTTTTTTCCGGTCTGTTTTCGAACAGGGCACAGGAGTTCAAAGCGTTCAGGTTCCTTTTCACATGTGTTTTGCTTCCGGTGTTCCAAGAAGTTTTCGGGACCAAATCGTGACCAGTGCCTGACCTGATTGCAAGAGACCTTCCATTACCGAAACCACACCCAAAGGGAAACTGCCCGTGTGGCACTGGTCGATGGGCCGTGAAGCATTGTGCCACAACGTTGGCTGCTCGATATTTGGTTCGGGCCATGCCTCGAAAAGGGTCAGGATGATGACCACCACAGCGCTCAAGGCTTTCTCAGGCACCTCAATGATGTTGGAGCCCAGCTGCTCGGCATCGCGGTTCAGGCGCTCCTCCCACGAAGGCCATGACCGTGCAGATGATGTGGCGGATCAAAGTCCAAAAAAAATGAACGAGTGAGTCTTCCAAAGTGGCGGCACCATCTACAAAAGAGGCCTCTTTATGGCGGATATTGATTGACTACCCCACTCCTGCAGTGCACCGGACGCATTCTGGTCGAAATATGCAAAGTCCTGCGGCGACAACCACGGCCGTTTGGGCCGCTTCCTTCCACCAAGCGACTGGCGGCATCCCTGATTCAGGCCGTTACCATTCTCTAGCTCCTGGCCAGCTCATGGCCGACCAGGTCTAGCCAGCATGACTTACGTCCGGCCATGAAGGGGTGGGGCTTCCCAAGGACGGACCTCCCAAATCATCCACGAAATCCATTGGCCAAACCAGACCACCAGCAACCCTTCCGTTCTTCAGACGAACCTGCAGCACGATCGCTTGCATCACACCGGAGCGAACCCGGTGCAACAAAGTGCTCTGGGCTCGGGCAGAATAGCACTTGCAAATCATCCGGAAGAACCTGGGCGACCCGGTCCCGCTCCCAGAGCGATCGACGGAGCGAAACCCCCCGCGGACAAAGCGGCGGCGCACCGAGTGCTGCTGGAGGCCACCACCGAACCCCCCCTCCCCCTTGGGGAGCTTTCGGGCGGGGCCAACGGCGCGCCGAACCGCTGACAACGGCGGTCACGATGGGGTGGAAACCACCCGTCGTCCAAGGAGCTCGATGGCCAAGTGTCCCAGGACCAAATCCACCAAGAGCCACAGCACCTGAGACCTTTCCCCCGCCGCAGCGGCTTCGCCCACGGCCGCCCAGCGCCGGACCTGCGGCTTCACCCGCTCACGCAGCGAAGACGCTGTCCCCTTTGACCATCAGTTGGGTCCATGTACCCATGCGGCTTGACCTAACCACCCTGATGTGGCATCTGCTGTGGGTTTTACTTAATGTGCCAATTCTTGATCGGTTCAGGAGCGCAGTGCGCATGGTTAACATGGCACATGATCTTTGTCAACGTGTGAAAGCTTCATGTCGACCAGGGGTTCTTTTCAGCCGCCCCCCTCACTCCGAACATTGGAACCATTGGCTCGTCGCCGCTCACCTGGTGATAAATCACAGCTAAGCTATCCGCCACCATGCTGGTTGCAATGGACAGCACCAGCGAAGGCATGATAGGCACCATGAACTCCAGCAATTTCCACAAATTTTTCCTCAGCGAATCGATCACACCAACTGCATTTGTCGAAAGCCCTGCTGCAAAGCAGTTCTCATTAGGTGGCTGTTGGCTCTTGAATACATTAAACAATTTAGATATGTCATGAAGAGAAACCCAAATCAACGCAAATTGTGGAATGCTTTGAACCCCATCGACACCTTGCACCCGTTGCCGACCACAAGTGCTTGGACAGGCAAGCTTGGCAACTACCATGTGGGGTGGAAGTTTCACTACTCGCAACTCAATGGCGCCGGGAATCCATGGAGAAAACCTGGGGGTGAGTAAGAACCCCAGGGTGGAACATACATATCTCTACTGGGAAACATGTATACCTAGAAAATTAGAGGTGTCTATGTATGTATGTCTGGTTTCAATTAATTAGAGGTATGTATGTATGTCTGGGTACTGGGAACATACATACACAAAAACCTATAAGTATGTGTGTATGTCTGGATTCGTTTTGCTGGGGGTGTACTTTTAATTTTGGATTTGTTTGTTTTTTCCCGAAAGCACTGCGAAGGGTTCTTCCGGAAAATCTCTTGAACACTTACATTTCTCTTACACTTGAACACTTACACTTCTATACTTACAATGACACTGAAGTATCCAAGTGAAAGTTTGCAAGTGAAAGCATCCAAGTGCAAGTATGCAAGTGTAAGTATCCAAGTGTAAGCATGAAAGCATCCAAGTGCAAGTATGCAAGTGCAAGTGTAAGTATCCAAGTGTAAGCACGCAAGTGTAAGTATGAAAAAACTTTCACGGGAGACATCCTAATGAAAAACATTCCCCCACTGTCTAAATTCTCGGCGGAGGGTGGGACAAACAGCGTCAACCGAGAATGCAACCCTCTGCAGAGATCGTGCCTGTGGAGTGCGCGAAATGCAAGCGAGAGTGCGATTTGTCCCATGCGCGCGCAAGCCTCTGCGGAGATCGTGCGTGTCGAGGGCGCGAAATGCAGGCGATTTGGCCGGTGTGCGCGCAACCCTCTGCGGAGATCGCGCGCGTCGAGCGCGCGAAATGCAGGCGATTTGGCCGGCGTGCGCGCAACCCTCTGCGGAGATCGCGCGCGTCGAGCGCGCGAAATGCAGGCGATTTGGCCGGTGTGCGCGCAACCCTCTGCGGAGATCGCTCGTGTCGAGGGCGCGAAATGCAGGCGAGAGTGCGATTTGTCCGGTTCTGGCGCAACCCTTTGCGGAGATCGTGCGTGTCGAGTGCGCAAAATGCAGGCGAGAGTGCGGTTTGGAGACTCGCCGCTTCACTTTTGGAGGAAGTCTCCTACGAAACGCTCGTTTGGGAGACTCGCCGCTTCACTTTTGGAGGAAGTCTCGCACGAAACGCGCGTTTTGGAGACTTGGCGCTTCACTTTTGGAGGAAGTCTCGTACAAAACGCTCTAGTGTGTGGACAGAAGTGGCCAGTTTGTAGTGCAAAAGTAGTACGGGAAAGAGCTTTTTGGAGCTGGACTCAGAAGTGGCGCCAGTTTGTAGTACAAAGAAACGTAGTGCGGGAAAGAGCCCTTCAGGGATGGACAGTTTGTAGTACAAATGTAATCCGGGAAAGAGCGTTTTGGAGATGGACTCAGAAGTGGCCAGTTTGTAGTACAAATGTAGTACGGGAAAGAGCGTTTTGGAGCTGGACTCAGAAGTGGCCAGTTTGTTGTGCAAATGTAGTGCGGGAAAGGGCCTTTCAGAGCTGGAGTCAGAAGTGGCAGACGGTGTGGCGAAATCACGTCCGTGATGTCGCTGTGCCTTCTAATTGTGTGGACAGACCGTGTGGCCAAAGTACGTTCGTGATGTCGCAGTGCCATTGGGATTTGCGCGGCCTTGGTGGAAAATGCGTTTGCGTGGCGCCGTGCCAGCGCAAAACATGCTGGCGTAAACGCGGCGTGTGGCTGGTGAGAGGGATCATTGGCGGTTTCATGTGGCATGTTTGCTTCTAGTGTGTGGACAGACCGTGTGGCCAAAGTACGTTCGTGATTGGGATTTGCGTGGCCTTGGTGGGAAGTGCGTTCGCGTGGCGCCGTGCCACTGGGCAGCGCAAAACATGCTGGCGTAAACGCGGCGTGTCGCTGGTGAGCAGAGAGAGCGCGCTGCTGCGTGTCACCTCAAGCTACTTTGTCACGTTTTTGTTTGGGACAGTCGATTAGAAGATGACAAGCATAGTGGTTGGTTAACTACATCTAGAGTGAAGAAAACGTTACCTCTGACCATATGTCGATGTGCAATTCTCTTCTTGATGTCACAACTTTGCAGGTCAATGCTTAGCCAAACTTGTTGCGTAGCTGGCTCAGAACTTTTCTATTTTCCATTCCAGCTCGGTTTGTTCTGCGAGAGTTCCTGGAGGCGTGAACGCTGCTTCCATTCCAGCGAGGTCCGGGCTCCCAAAAAGAAGAGATATATGCTTTACCATTTCCCCGTACCAGCAGCTCGAATGCTCACGAAGTTGAGCTGAGCTGTCACCGCTTGGCCGCCGGTGAGCGGGTAACAGCTTTGTGTCCTTGGGGCCAACGCACCATTGGTGTATGACAGCAGAGGCAATGCGCTAATGCGCCCTGCTGGGGACACACTGGCCGGTAGGGCCAGGTTACATCAGCGACGTGCTCCCTGGCTTCTCAAGGAATGGATGTAAAAAACATCGAACAAACTCGATTTTGGTTTGTGACATCGAACAAACTCTGTGCTAGCTTCAGAACTGAATGCATAACCTGGCGTCAAATGTCGAGCTTCAAGCTTACTGTCTGGCCACTCACCGGTCTTCTCACTTTGCTTGTTCTGCGAAAGTTGTTTGAGGCGTGGACGCAGCGCTACCCAGATGTCGGTGGCTTGCGAGAGGTGAAGAACTTGCAGAAAAAAGGTGTTCCTGCGCGTCAGAGAGACACACATACAGAGAGAGACATACAGAGAGAGAGACACATACACACACAAACATAGATACACACATAGACACACACGCACAGAGACCCACACACTGACTCAACACACTAGACTTAACACTTCAGACTGAACACCTAACACACAACTCACATTCTAACTTCACACGTGGTGAAAAATGCTTTCGGGAAACTCGTCGTCTAGTTCGAAATGTTTTTTCGCGACGCCACAAGTGCAGTCACTGCATGGCAGCTCTAACCCAGCAGCCCGACTGCGACTGCGGGACGTGGAACAGCGCATGCTGAGAGAAGCAAAAATGGACACCAGCATCAACCAAGACACAGAAAAGCACAACAGCAGCAGCAAAAGCAAAAACGCCAAAAGCAAGAAGCAACACACAGCTACTAAAGCCCAAAACAATGCAAGAAGCCACAACAACAAATGCAATGCAGTAAACAAAATAGCAACAAAACCCAACAGCCAACAAAAGAACATACGACAAGCAAAACACGTATCAAGCGCAACAGAAAACGAGAGAAAACAAAAGATAGAAGAGCAACCAAAAACAGACAAAACAATAAAGGCAACACAAGTAAGCAAAAACACAAAAGCAAACAAAGATAGACAGAGCAAAAAACAGCAAAAACAAAAATACAAAGCGAACAGCTGCCAAAGCAGAAAAACAACCACAGCAAAGAGCAAATAATAAAAAACAAACAGAACAACTGCAACAGCAAAAAACTGCAGCAGCAGCAGCAGCAAAGCAACAAAGCAAGGAGCAGAAAAAACAAAAACAAAGCAGAAAAACATAAAAAACAACAAAGCAAAGAAGCAGCGTCAGCAGAAAAGTAGAATCTGAAGCAAAAAAGAGTCCCTTAAAGAAACACCCCTCCGAAAACAAAAGGCCATCGTTTTCGTCGTCTTTTTGCGCCGTGAAAGAGCCCGGAGGGCCGATCTGGAGATGTGCTCCATGGGTTTTGGATGGTCTTTCCCATGGCAGTGGTCACCTGCAACATCTTCAGGCTGTGGGGGATAGGGGGCTCACCACGGGTGACAGAAGGTTGCCATGGGCGCAACACCAACACCCGTACTCACAAAATCTCCTCCAAAAGAAGGAGCCAACAGGCTCCACTTGGGGTTGTGGTTTGCGAACTGAATTGAGAGAAGCGTCTTGAACTGCGTCTTTGCGAAACTCTTGGCGAGCCTCTTCTGAAGATCTTGGCACCTCCGCCGTGGGCAACGGTCATCCACAAAACGGCCCGAATCAAAAAGAAATCAAGAAACATCAAAAAACGCCTTCGTTACGTGCAGGTAACATACCTATACAACGAGCATGGGAGGGGCGTTTTCAACGGTTTTCCTTCCTCGTTGGCGTCTTTCCTGGCCTCAGCTGAAACGCCTGCACATCCAAGTGGAGATGTGGAAGCATCTTGGACACTTTGCCGCAAAAGTCCAAGATCTCTTGAAGCCGACGCCCATCCAGGGCTTCTCGGTGCGACGTCTCGTTCGACCCATCTGCCCACTTTCCGGCACGCTGAGCGGACAGCGCCTCTTCGGTTTCTTCCATGGCTCGGGTGAAATCCTTCTCGATGACCACCTTCAACAGATCCTCCACAAAGTTCACCGCGGGGTGCGTCTCGGAGATCCCATACGTGGTGGTACGAACTTCCTGGCCCAAGCGGACGAAGCAACCAAAAAACCTTCTGCCGCAACGAACCGGAGAAAGAATTCGACCCGAACGTCTGTCCTTCACGTCGTCCCAAAGCAAGCCGAAGAGCCGCTGGGCCTCCGGTAAACCCTCCATGTTTGGCGCGTCCATGTCCGACAGTTTGCTATCGCCACACTTAGCCTGGACGTCATTCATGACCATGGTCATGAGGTCCAAACCTGTAGGGCACCACACTACCCAAATGGCACGGGTTTGACGGGGAATGGTGTCAGTTACACAATGTTTGTCAACACGCATCCTGGCCATGGAAGGCAAATAGCACTCGAAAGCACACTGGACAGCACCCAAACTCCAAACAAATGAAACCTTCAATTATGGCGCTTTGTTGTCAAAAGCCACCACACAACCCAAAAAAGAAGAAAAAACGTCCTAATCATGGCCCAGGAACAAGTTTTCCCCTTCACACGCTCGGCCTGCAACACTGCAGGGCACTTCTTCTTCAACATGAAATTCGCTGCAAACAGGGTACTCATGCCAACCAGCACGGTAACCCAAGCCGCTGCAGTCGCTGCAGAGAAGACATTGCGGATGACGTCGTCATCAGGCACGGCACGTGTCGGGCAAAGAAGCACTGCCACAAGCAATGGCCACATGGGAGGTTGGAACGTTGGACGGCGAATTGGAATCGAACCTAAATGGCTCGGCCGTGCCCAATGCCCTGACAAAGGACCGGGGTCTGCGAGACAACGTCGACCTCACCCATCTCTACCCGGTCTCACCGGCTGCGGCGGCTCAGCCTAAGGCAAGCGTTTAACGGTCAGTCTCGTGAGGTCAGCATTGATTTCTGCCGTGCCGTGCGTTTTGCTATTGGCATGTCTTTCCTCAGCTCTAACAAATGCCGCCAGGCTGTGCCACTGGGCCTGCGCCAGCGGCAGGGTGATTTTTTTGGACGTGCACGGCAACGCCGCAATTAAGAAGCGAGATGAGGAAGGTGGGGAAAGAAAGGACCGGCCGAAAGATTTGTGCTATGGCAATGGCATTGGCAATTGCCAAGCCACCGCTGAAAGCCGTTTTAGTTGACCACAGGTCCGCACCCAAGTTTCCATTCACACCCAAACAATGAAATACCGATTGGTGTTTTTTTATCTAGTTAATGGGATCTTAGTCTTGCAAAGGCTAAAAAGCACCGAGTCAATGAAATCGGTGTGAATCCTGCACCTTGATATGCTGCAGCGCCTTCTCGCCTTGGGATTGCGAGGCGCGGTCTTCCAGTGGAAAACTAGATCGAATTCACCAATGCGCATGGATAACGGAAAAAACCTTGGCAACTGGCTTGCACAAGCGTCTGAATGAGACAGTGGCACAGTGGCCTAGAAACCATGTGTGTGGCTTGCGTCACTCCAGTGACTCGAGATGAGCAACAGGGGGAGCACGTGTGGATAGCCAGCAAATCAAAGGCAGGGAGGGGAAATGAACTGTGCCAATCACAACCCAAACCTGTCAGTAAAATTTAAAGTTTTTGTCCAAAAAGGGTGTTGCAAGACTGGGCTGCGGGACATGCAGCAACACAACAGCTCACAATCGAAAATTATGAACACATTGTTTTCCACCGTTCCGTGCCACAAAAAACGTGTTTACAAAAGAAGTCGGAACCGGTGAGTTTTTTTTCCTGTTGCAGACTGCGTCGAAATGCATCCTGCATGTCCCCAAGGACAGAAACGTGCACACAGTCTACCGAAAGTGAAATGGGAACCAAATGAAAAGGTACGATCCATGAGCCAACCTCATATCCAAAAACCTGGGACACCTGCAGCCCTCGTTTGAGTGTAAAAGCGCTGAGGCCTACTCAAGCCTTGTCAAAAGGCTGGCTGTTACGCCCGCTGCTGTCAAGCCCCCTGCTCCTATAAAGCATTTCAGCTCTCTCTGGGTGAGGACACAAGCCTTTGCTCAAAAACCACGTCATACATTTTTGGGGGCACCGTTTGAGTACATCCTGGGCTGGCATAAGGATTCAAAGGCCAAGGTTCTTGTTCAATACACGGTAACCATCTCTCGCACACAGGCGCGGCATGCGTCCAGATTGAATACCACAGCAAACTTGAAATGCCTAATTGAATGCAGAGCGCCCCGCTGCGTTCCGGCGACGACGGGGCGTGACCAGGGCATTGTCATTTGAAGTAAGAACCCCATAGATTTGCTATCTGGGAATTATCCCGGCAAGAAACCCCAAACAGTGTGTGTGAGGTCTAACAGCAGAAAGTCTATAGATCTAGACGCATCGGGGTCCAGAGAGGTGATGGTGGTGATGAAGGTGGCGATCGTGGTGACGGCGGCGAGCGAGCGAGGGAGTGGGTGAGTGAACGAGTGATTGATTGAGTGAGTGAGTGAGTGATTGAGTGAATGAGGCGCCAGGGGCTTCCAGCATTGATGACAACAAATGCCATGCACTGATCATGTAAAGGTTTGCAATATCGAATCTGCCAGCCGCAGTACACGGCGCCGGTAGGGCCACAACTCGCATGTAACAAACATTTTGTGAGCATCATTTTGGTTTCGCACAAGGTCGTACAATGACAACACGACCTGCCAACGGATTATTAGATATTGTTCGATCTTGTGTTGTACACACACCTTGGGCTACAATATGCCCTTGATCCCTGCAAATGAAACAGGATAGCCAAAACAAATGGACCAACCCTATATATATCATTAGCTGTTGCTTCAACAGTGTTCTACTCAAATAGCGCTGTGGGAAAACATTTTTTGGATGCCACATCAATATGTGACCCAAATGTTGCCCTTAGATTGCTAATACCGAACTGTTTTTGCCGCTGGTTTCACACCAATGCCGCACACACACACACACGAACCCTTCAAGAATGCATTCTTTGACAGTTCTGGTAGCTCATTTTTGTTTCAAGGTGGGAAAATTTTCTAAATAAAGAGCAGCACCGAAGCTGAGAGAGACGGCGGGGAGCTATGTACAAGGGAGCTGCCGTGGAAGAGGTTTATTCTACATTTTTTTGTGCTTCGGACGCCCAAAAAATATCGTGGTTGTAAAAAGAAGATGGGTACCCAACTTCACCGTTTTCTGAAATCAGCTCACTGTACCTGGTAGGAGGCTAGGGCACAAGCAAGCAATTGCAACCAAGGAGGCTCGGTGCTTCAGCGGCTGCCGCATTTGCGTGTGAGTTGAGAACGGCCAAGCAGCAACAAGCAGCACCGCCCCTCAGCAGTGAGTTCGGAGCATAATCGGTCGTTGCCTTTGCTGCGCGGGCGGTGAAATACGCCACTGGGACCGGAGTGGGCCGCATACCAAGTGGGACATGTGATTTTGACCACTTGGGAAGGCGACGAAAATTCTTCGGATTTGTGCCGCAGGTGCAACAAGGTTTGTTTCTGATGCCTGGGAATGATACAGTCCCTTTGCTCTGAGTCCATGTCACCGATCTGCGGCTGGGCTGGGGCTGTGGCATTTTTCGCAATTGATTTTTTCCAACGAGCGAGAGGTGAGACGGTGAGACGGCGGGGAACTATGTACACGGGAGCAGTCGCGCGTCTTGCGTCAGGTCTGCCAGGACGGCGGGGCAGGGCGGCGCGCCGCCCCCCGTGCGCCTGCGCGCGACCGGCCGCGAGGACCCGGAGGAAGTGCTCACAGTCGTCATCCCGCCGGCCGCCGGTCTCGAGGGCGAGGACGGCGAGCTGGGGAGCCTGAGCAAACTCGGGATAGATCTCGGAGCGCTTGCCCGCGGCGGCATCGGTGGCCGCGGCCCCAGGTTCGGCGGCGCAGCGCGCATGGGCCGTGCCATCCCTGGCGACCGGCGAAAACAGGGTGACGTCGACGGCGGCCTGCGCGCCCTGCTGTGCTGGGAGGCCGTTTGCAACGACCTCAGGCGGCGCCCGTCGGTGAGGGGTGTCCCATGTTGAGGTCCGGGAGGAACACATTGGTTGCGACGCACGCATCGGCCTCACGACAGATCTGTTATGATGGAACCACAACAAAATTGTATCTTGTGGGATTGCGATGAAACATGTTCCGTGCATTCGCCCATTGCCACTTTGACACTTTGAACCTGCAGGCCTGTCGGCAGCCCCTTTGGGTGCAGGTGGGACAAGTGAAGCCAACCAGATAGGGTTCTCTATATTACGATGGCCTTTCGTCCATAACCACAAAACATGCAAAAATCATCCAGCAATCCATGCCACAAATCAGGATCACGAGCCAAAACCTGCCAATTGCCCAAGTGTCGGTAACGAGTGTACGAGACAAATTTACTTGGCCAACTTGCCCGGGGGCAACCAGAACGACGACGACCCAAAGGGTTCCAAGCAAGCACCCGGTGGATCCAACGCTCTTGCGGGAGATCGGCAACATAGCCACCCAACTTCCAATAATGCTCCACACAACGGCGGGACCAAGTTTTGATGTGGAAAAAATTCGCGAACCTTTGGACCCGGTCATTCCATAAATGAAGGATGACATGCCAATCGCTGGACCAATCAATGCCAGCAGGCGGGCCCACCACGGTACGAAACAATTCTCGTAAATGTTAAATCCATCTGGTGGAGATCTCCTTGGTGAAGCGCGCGGTGGCCAGCACCAAACAAAACAACTGGAGAAACGGTGGCATCAAAAGCCGCAATGCTCATCACCAACAAAGGCATACCCGTTCCCAAATCCTTACTTGATTCATGTGAAAACTACATTTGGAACATCGAGCCACCTCGCTGCGAACTTGTTGGTCGCGCGCGTGCACTTGTCAGGGTTGCGCGTGCATTTGCCGGTGGCGCTGCAAACGCGCTGATGTTTGGTTGTGTAGGCAAAGTCCCCCCAACGAAAATTTTTCTGCATCAGGCGCTGAGGAGCGGCACTTCCCCATCGAAATGTGTCGCTTGGCGGGCCGGGGCAAGTGCAAGGACTCTGGACTTCGCCCCCGGTGATGGCAAAGGCTACCCGGCATCTGCACCCAACTGCTCTGTCCAAGACGGCGCGTAGGGCCCCGGAACGTGGACAGGAGGCGCCGTCACCCCTGGTATAAACGGTCTAGTTACTAGTTTGCCCCAGCAAAAAGCAATGAGACTAGCTCAAAGCGAGGGGGGCCGGAGGTGGTGCAAAAAGAACATCCACAAGGCTGAATAGTCCAAAACAAATTCGGGCGATGTGGGTTGCATGGTGATTTGGCTCGCTGGGCTTATGTGTTGCTGGGTTTGGGCAAGGGTTCGTCGTTCCGGCCCCCCGTATTTTTGAGGCGATTACAGGGGCAGGGCTCATGGCCGATGGCTACGGACAACGGCCCAAATACTCGCGCAGAAAAATTTACTTTTCTTTCACCCCCTGGGAGGTCTTGCTCGGGGAGGCTGGCCTTGCCGCTTTCCGTTGGGGATTGGCCTGTGGCTACTGCCGGTCTGCATCCATTCCTGAAGAAAACCGGTTCCATGTGTTTAGCGCGGAGTACCTCCAAGGAAGCCTCCTAACCTTTCCTATCCCACGCGTCTCCGTCGCTTGCGTGTTCCTGTAATGACCCAACAACAAAAGCCAAATGCCGACAGTATTGGGGACAGCAGTCCGAATAAGACTTGCCGTGGCTGTGCGAAGGGCTTGGGCCACAGGAGGTGGGCTGCTTGGTCTTCGGCGCAGTCTCTTGCTGGAAAACCCGTGCTAAAAATGCAGGAGCCGCGCCGGAGAACTTGGATGGCGTCAGGCCAGGAGGCCCACTCAGAGGCGTTTCTGTGGTGTTCGGGAGGCCGTCGGAACTCTCCTTCGTGGCCTGCCGTGTCTTGGTGCCGCATGCCTCACCCCGAAGGTGTTTCAGAACTGGTCCAAATTATTCCCGCACCCTTGTCATCGAAGAGTCGCGGTGACTTAAATTGGGCTTTGGGGGGGGGGCCAACAGAAGCAGGCGCGGTCTCATGCTATTGGGGCCTAAGGCCCGCCGAAAAAACACTGAGTCGCAGCTTCGGAGACGGGTTCCGGTCCCCAAAAGCTAGTTCACTGGCAAAACGCATGGCAAATCGCTGGGTTTCGTTTGAGGATTGTTCCTACGTTTGCCCACGTTGATGTCCTGGCTGGTCAGGCGCTTTGATGCGGAGTTCGCAATGGTTCTCCAGTGCGTGGAAAGAACCAGGCCTTCATCCACTAACATGATATAGCATAAGACCAAAAACTGGCTCTGGGAGCATGAGGGGAGCGGCAGTCTGTCCCAAACCTTGCATTTCGATTACTTTTTGCACATGAAAAATCGTGTCCCTGCCACCAGGAAAACCATCCCCATTTTTGCTCGCCCCGACCCTGTCACGGTGCCAGGACAGGCAAGTCACTACAGGCGAGCAACTCATGTTCGAACTGCTTTTTGGGCTGGGTGCTTCCACCCATGGGCACGACCGGAGGGTGCGTGACGTGAAACCGCGCAGGCAAGGAATCCGCGACTTGCGCGACCTCCCACGACTGGGCGGAGGGGCCGGCGCCCGGAGGCGCAACCTAACTGGCGTGGCAGATGCGACAAATTGGTTGTGGAGGCGACCGTGGCGCAGCAAACAAAGTGGGACATGGCCGCAGGTTTAACCGTGAGATACCGGAGCTGAAGACTGACCAAGCAGAACCATGGCGTGGTCGAACATACAGTCGTAAAACCGCGCCACAGCTCACCCTAGCCACATCAAGAAAAACGATACCAAAACGTGGCAGCTGCAAACCCAAGGCCGAACCCTGTGATTGGCGTACCTGCCAAATCGACTTGCAAAATTTCCGACGACCGTGTAGCCAACAACAAAACCTTGCCATTTTGCATGCGGAACTCAAACCGTTCATAAACCAACCATAACTTGCACCAAACTGAAGCACTCCATGCAGATCTATGGTGCACGAACCGCAAACTGGTCAGACAAAACCGCGACGTCCTAAAATTGGTTCAAAAATTTGTCGCCGGTTCGGCACGTGGGGCATTGCGATGTGGTGTGTGCAGGGTTTTGGGACACGAAAGGCATTAAACCACTATTGGTTGCAAGAGGTTGTGTTCCCCTTGCGTTGATATTTTTCTGCCTTGGTGTGCAATCAACGAGCCAGCTGTATCTCCAATTCATCTTTCCCAGTGTTGTTGCACTGCCGTCCATGTTCATGCTGATGATTGATCAATAACACCCGCGCAGCCTTTGTCAACACAATCTAGTTGCAGCATTCAAGTTTGGATGTTGTTGTGTTTTCCTGATTTAAAACAATCATTGGCTTTGTTCTACTCACTCAAAACACATCTCAATCCATGCTTGCAAAACCCCGAAACAAAAACATAACATAAACTATTCGCTACAAAAACCCGGCGCCGCTGCCCACGACAAGAATGTCCAACCGATGTTTGTTAGAACTTAGAACTTTTAACTCCCAACTCCCAAAAACAAAAAACCCGGGCAAGCGCCGGTCTGCAATCACGCATGGCCCGAAATGTGTGCTGGGTGGATGAAGTTCTGAGATCTTACGCCTGTTCAATAAACCGTTTCAGCTTCAGTTTGAAAAGTTGGCAGGGACGAGGGCAAGGGCACTGCGCAAAGCCCATTAAAAACACACGAGCAGCAATGTTGCAATGAACTGGATCAAAGCAACAACGACACGATGACTTGGAAAAAGAAACCATGATTCCGAATGTACACACGTACACAAACGCAAAAAGGCCAAATGGTGTTTTGCACTCCTGATTGATTGACGCTCCTCAAAAACATTTCCAAACGTGAGCTGTCTGCTGGCAGAAGTCATTAACACGCAGTCAGAACCTCAGGCACTGTTTGCCCATTTGTTCCCCACTGTTTCTTCCAAACTGGTAGCTCCAAGGGTCTTCATCAAGAGCGGGTTTGGTCCAGTGGAGCATTGCATGGACGCGTGGTCGCCGCTGGGCTGCGGCTGCCTGCCGTGCAGATTTCGTAGCAGGCGCAGCACTTTGTGAACCTGGAGTGCAAATTTCGTGGCAGGCACAGCACTTTGTGAACCTGGAGTGCAGATTTCGGGGCAGGCACAGCACTTTGTGAACCTGGAGTGCAGATTTCGGGGCAAACACAGCACTTGCAGATTTCGTGGCAAACACAGCACTTGGTGAACCTGGAGTGCAGATTTCGTGGCAGGCGCAACACACAGAGTCTTCAAGAAGACTGGGTGGACACGTGGTCGCCGCTGCCATGCAGATTTTGTGGCTGGCACAGCACTCTGTGAACCTGAAGTTGTGAAAACACGGCAGCACAAGCTTCCCTTTTGATCCCGCTCCTTGAGCCAAAGTCACAGTCGGTTCTGACTGTCTCAAAAGGTTCTCAAAGCTTCTCTAAAAGTTGTCAGCTCTTCTTAAAAGAGTCAAGACTGTCCACAGTCATCTCAAACCTATACCAAACTACAAAGAACTATCTCAAACAGTCTCCATGTACACGCTGTGCTACCAAAAGGTTTTCTAGGCTTCTCCTAGCCACGTCTAGCCACATCAAACCTTCTAAAAGGTTGTCCGGCCAAGGAGGTCAAAGCAAATCGCCAACAAAGGACCACAAACCCAAGTCAGCTCCAACCCCAAAAACAATTACTCCAGCATAGACCCCAGATAGCAAAAGCATGCGAAAGATTTTTCTGGGCTGCACCCTGCATTGGCAGCAGCTCCAATTTTTTGCGCGCAATACAGCGTGGCGTGTCATAGCTACTGTGGCATCATCAACCGTGGTGCATACGCCCACACAACGCGAGGCATCCCTGGATGCAGCAGGCGATGTTGGACCACGATGGTGCTCTTGTTGATGCAAAGCAGACCGTGTGTCCAGAACAGCTGGGTCAGCATCAAGGAAGACCTGGGTACCAAGTTGCCACTTCTCTTCATGCTCTGAAAGCCAACGCAAACCTCTTGCCCATCCACCGTAGGCACCACAGAACAAATGCAAAGCGTTTCGGTGGTTTTGGGACACCTGGACTCGCCTCTTTTGGAGGCTATTTGAGGCTATGGAGGGTCCTGGATGGTCCTGGTCTGTCTTTTGTTTTGCACGGGTGGAGACGCCATGTGTGCATGGTGCACAGGTCATCTTGGCTAAAGTATGAATCTCTCAGTAGACAAAGAGAGGCAGACACAAAGCAAAACAAAACACCAAACACCAAACAAGCCAAACAAACACAGAAACAAAACAACCAAGAGATTCAAAACTGTACATGCGAGGTGAAACCAGGGTGAAACCTGAGCTATGAGCTGAGTTGTACTTGGGCATTGAATTCGACAAAGAGCTCAGGGATGAGTCATTCTTGCTTGTTCCTTGTTGTTAGTTCATTCTGCGAAGGCACTTGAAGGCCTGCAGCAACAGGCTTCAGCATGAGCACTGATTGAGATCAGTGCTTCATTCTTTGAGCAAAGCTCTTGGACAGTAAAGCAAGCATCATATCCTTGCACTGGCTGCAAGATCCAGCGCACAGGTATTCACAGGTGCAACATTGGTCTGGCCATGGAAAATAGCAGGCTCACTTCTCTATCGTGACAAGCGAAGGAGAGTGGGTGTCCGCTCTGACCTGTGTTCGGTGCTAGGCACAGTGGTTGTTGTCGCTGATCCAGTTTGCTTCAATTTGCACAGAAGTGCTGCATCAGTGCTCCCTCATCAATGCAGCACTGCGTAAGCATACTCCTACAGGAGTACTGGCAAATATGCATCGTGCAGCTTCGGTTTGATTGAAAGCTTCGACATGCAGTTGCAGGCTTGTCGCGTTCGTGCATTGCCCGGGTGAAACCTAGTTGTGGCGCCGACTAATCTCTATATACACGGTTGGCAGGGTACGGACCCACCCCCAGGACAAGAGCTAAGGCGCTCGCCTGGGACCCAACCAGCTGTACATGAGGTCTACACTCACTGCCTCAGGACAAGAAAACTAAGGTTCTCGCCTGGGCCAGATCGTAAAGCATGGTAGTTCGGTGTGGGCATCTGCTGGGAATTTGGACATGACTGAGCCAGCTCATCTCTTTAGTACATTGGGGAATGATGCTCCGACCTAATGTTTTGGATTCGGCTAAGTCCTCTGAGCGATGCTACGTTCGTTCACGCCCTGAGTCTGGGATAAGATTGAGCCACGATGGCAAGCAGAATCTGGGGCAGAGTGTGAAGGCAGTTTCTTCAGCATAAGGCCCCCTCCACGTTGTTCTCTCCCCTGGCATCAGGGTGAAATGCGCTAACAGCGCGCAATCCAAGAAAGCTTTGCTGGCAACATACAAAAGCGTTGGTGGGACTGCCACTTCCTAAAGGCTGCGCATGGATGGCGCGAAGCATATTCGGAAGCCAAATGTTCTGCAGCTTGCTGCAATGAGCGAATGTAGACTCTTGAATTGCAGCGATGGAGGTACTGGATAGGTCTACGAATGCCAAAAGCTTGCAGTTTTCGCAGGCATGCATGCCTAGGCAATCGAAGTCCAGTGTTAGCTTGAGGTCGTGAAGGCCTGAGGAGCTAAAGCATCCTTGCGACAACTCCCGTGGCTGTGCGGAGATCAGCCGATCTGTATCCTTGCCGTCTTGTAGAATGGTTACGCGGCTAAGATTGGTGCAATTCTTGAAGAGGTAGGGAGCCAACTGGGTTGAAGCAACAAGGGTATTGTCTTCTTGCGCTGTAACTACATACTGCAAAGAGCAACAGTCCGCAAAGGCTCTTGCCCCGAAGATTACACATCCTGGGGCTTCCACACTATTGAGTGCATGGCAACCTCGAAAGGCAAATTCCTCAATGCGCAAAACGGATGTTGGCAGCCTCACCACTCGCAGTCGGCGACAACCTTTCCAGGCATTGGTTCCTATGGTACGCGGGCCTTCTTCAACAAGGACAACCGGGGGACAGCGCAAAAGGCACCGGCCGGGATGATGCCTGAAACGGTAGCAGGAACCTTGACCGCTTTGGGGCAGTCCAGGTACTTGTTCTATTCAAAACCTTCTTTGGACTGGTAGGTCTCTAGAACTACCATATTGAAGCTCGTGCTGTCTCGTAAAGCATCCCATACAGGGTCCTCCAGGTATCTTTTCGTGTACGGACAAATCAGGGCTACCTCACATCCGAAGACGTCAAGACTGGTGACAATGTAGTCCTCGAGGTCCTCAAAACGGTCATGCTGAGCAACGTTGAATGGGATAGATAATTCGTTACCAGCCAGGGTGGTGAGCAAGAGTTGACAGGTCATGGAGGCTTCGCTCACGGCTGGCGTGCTAAGCGGTGAGGTTGAATCAACTGCCATCAGTGTTGGGCCCATGTGCACTAGCGATGCTATCTTTGTTGCCTCTGGTTTGAGCCAGCGCCTGAACAAACTGCCTGAGACTTGTCCACAGTGATTGACTTGCTAGGTACCCATCTTACAGCTACCATTAGCTTCCCTAGGACAAGAACTAGGGTTCTCGCCTAGGTTAGGATTTATCTCTCAATCATGCATTTGTGCCAGCAACTTGACACCCTGCAGTTGTGGACGCCCACCCGGAAGCTAGCTGACTAGTGTAGTCCTTTGCGTGATTCTTCGTCGAATTTATCACACAAAACAAAGGTGTTGCTCTCAGCGTAAGGCCCTCGCCACCTGGTTAGCTCATCAATCTTGACGAAACGGAGGAGTTGCTCACAGCCAAAGAAGGCTCGATGGGCTATATAGTGCAATCCCGGCGGGGTAGACACCTCGTGGAGGGAGGCACAGGCCATGAAAGCTTCTTTGCCAATGCGTCTCAATTTGGGTGGGAGCCAAATATGAGCAAGGTTGACACAGTAGGAGAAGGTAGAACCCCATATGGCATTGGTGCTGTGCTGGTTAGGTCCACTTGGATGAGATGTTTGCAGTTTTCACAGGCAAGTGGCCCTAAAAAGTTGAAGTCTTCTGGAAGCTTCAACTGCTCGATGCCTGACCCGCAAAAACTACCTTCAGGTATACACCGCGTTTCCCCGGCGGCGGTTGCCCTCGCTTGTGCAAAATCTACTGTCGAGAGTGCCAAGCAGCTCTCAAAGGCATCGCGAGAAATTTAGGCTCCCGGGGCAAACGTATTTGCGGGCTCCTCACTGGCTCCTATGCAGCTTAGCGAACAGCATTCGGCGAAGGCCCATCGTCAGAATGTTACGCACCCAGGGGCTATGACTTGCGTTAGTGCATAACAGCCTTGGAAGGCTCCGTCTTTGAGACACACTACTGTGGGTGCCAATTTGACGATTTGTAGCTGCTGACAGCTTTGAGCCACGCCGCAACTCCTATGGTGTGGAGTCCTTGCGCTACCATAACATGGCGTTTGGGGCTGCGTAAAAGGCCCTGTCTGGTATCGCTCCCACATCATTGGCGGGGACCAGGACAGCTTTAAGGTAGCCTGGGCGGTCTGGAAGTGCCATATATTGCGCCCTGTTTCAAAGCATTGTCGAACTACCACTTGGAATCGGCTAAGTTTCCGCAACGTGGCTTGAATTGGATCCCGGAGGGGCTGTTGGGTATCCGGAATGAGTTCTGCTTCGCAACCAAAGACATCAATGTTGGCGGCCGCGGCAGGAAGTTGAGAACATCATTCTCCAGCTCAGCGAGGCTTTCATATTGCGCCACATCCGTGACGTGCCAGGCGTTGTGCACAGCATGGATAGCAGCGCAACCAACCAAGTATGCTTGAGTATAAACGTGAACCCTGTGGCTGGCTTGATCCCATGCTTCAAATCCTGCCGTAAACGGTTCAGAGGGTGTCATGCTACGCAAAGAACCTTGCTGCCTACAGAAAACCATCCATCAACCCGTACACCAGCTGATTCTTTGTGGCTGGTGTGCAGTGTACACACACCATGCTGGAGAGCGGATAATACCTGTGTGACACCAGTGAGCCGGAATGTTGGATTCGTTTCTGGAACCCTTCTAGGATTCACTATG
>CAXAMN010028528.1:541608-565032 GCA_963970005.1 Durusdinium trenchii
AAAGTCCAACTTGAGCCAAAATTGTGGGATCAAATGAAGTACCCTCGTAGAACACCAGTGAACAAGTACACTAAACGTTATACGTTGGACTTTCATTTGTCACGAAGATTTAGATAAGTCTATCTAAACAGATAAAGAAACATATAATAATTCGAGCACTCTTTATATTATATATCTCTTTTTCGCTTGCTGGAAATTATGATTTCTGTTTTCAGGATTTCCCTGAAGGCCAAATCAACCCCATAGAAAACTTTCAGGGGGAATTCTGTTCTCGCCAAACGCACCCCCAAAAAACAAGTGAGGACAAAATTTCCAGCAAGCAAGAGATCACGTCGGAAGTTGCCATAACAGATTGGTGTCTACCGGATGAAGTGAAACCGAAAGCGGTGCGGCCCACAGAGGTATTGAGAATCTATCGTCAAGACGAAAAGAACACGGAGGATCTGAGGTCAAGTCCCAACGGCTCAAAGCATCTGCCTCTTCATTGTCTGCTCCGGGGATGTGGGAGACATCCATTTCCGTGCAAGTGCAACAGCGAGGAGACACAATTTCTCCACGAATAAGCACTGAGGGAACTCTGCGCCGGTGTTGTCACTCAAAGTTTGAACACGGAGGGGAAGACGGAAACCCGGAAAAGACCTCGAAACTAGAAAAAGCAGCGCCATCTGGGCTAGAGTCTCAAAGCATGTGGTGTTGCGTTGTAGGTCGGAAGCAATCGGGATTTTTTGGGAGTCAAAGTCTGTTTTGGTCAATCGTTCGGAGAACCAGTAGGTACGACCGTCCGGTGTTCTCACAAAACCCCCGATTTGACATTCGGAGCCGGATGCACAGGCATCTGCTGCTGCCTCTCCTTGCCAAAGAGGTTTGGGAACTAAGGGACGAACTGGAGACAAAACCGATAACCAATCGGAGAATAAGGTGATTATACGATGCGAATCTGTAGAGATACGCCGACGAGAGGAATCGGGATCCCTAATGCGCATCCTTATTCTGCGGTCAGACAAATGAAGCGTCCGGACATCATCCAGAGTTGTTACTGGTTGATGTTTGACTGGGTCTTTGCTGTAATGGGAAGCAGGGATTGAGTACAAGTCCTTATACAAATAATGCAACCAAATTCGCATGTATGGAAAAAGCTGTGTCAACCACATAGCAAGACCAATGAATTTCTCCAATAGTTTGCGGGAAGGTTTATGGGTTGAGGCAAGCTCTCTTAGATACTTACGAATTTTTTCAAGCTTATCTGCCGGGATTTCGACGAAACCGGCGGCGAAATGGAAACGCCAGCCAAACCATGAAATAGTGCCTGAGAGTTCACATTTGCGCCAACTGATTGGGATTTTCAGGATTTGACACAAAATACATAACATGGCTGCAGAAATGGGCATGAGATCACGGTCTTGAAAGAAGAGAAAATCATCTACATACAAAAAGGCTGCGTGGGGCAGCCAAAGCATGTGATGCATGCAGCGGAGGATCCAGCCTCCCAAGCGTGACCACCAAGCTGCTGAGAAGATGGCTCCGAAAGGGCAAACTCGGTAAAAGAACAGTTTGCCGTCCAAAGAGAAACCTACCAATCCCCATTCCGACTCGCGAAGAACAATCCGTTTATGGGCGGATTTGATGTCAAGGCTAAGTCCCATCATGGATGCGGAGGAATGTCGAAGGGGAAAACACTGAAGGACATCCTTGGCGGTGGGCAAAGTGGACTTTTCCGGAATCTTGCAGCGGCTATTTAGTCCGCAAATCGAGCTGTCGACAACTAGGCGTGGCGGTCGAGTATCGGAGGTAGCCACACCGAGCTTTCCGACCGAGACCCCAGTAGGGTATGCAGCCTGCGCCTGGGAAAGGTCTCCAGGGAACTCAAAGACCCATCCTTTGTCGATTTCTTCTTGCACCAACTCGCGAGTCAAGTCGAGGTCAGCTTCCGCTGACTGCCAGTTTTGCATATGCCTGATGCCCAACTCATGATGGCTCATGCCCGATCGAGGTCCGCTTCCATCCGGAAGACGGGTTTCATCGAGCTCAGTACCAGGATTCTCCTGGTGGGTCCGAACGACCCTGTCCATCTCGGACTGCATGGCGTAGACCATTTCCTGAGCATCATGGGCTGCTCGGTGCCAGCGTTCCGATTCAGTTTCGGACACTTCGAAGCAGGTGTTGGACACCAGGTCATCCGACGGTTCTGCTGCCCCCATGTTGAGTGCCAACAAACTGTCAAGTGGCACCTCCAAGAGTTCAAGATCAACCATCAACGGTCCACTGACCGTGCGACCAGTCTTGTTGGGTTCTCCTCCTCCCATAGCAGTCGAAGGTGAGGCAGGTGGACCCGCAGGTTCAGATGCCTTTGGCGAAGGAGTTCCGCCAGCAGCTTCATTCAATCCACCCGCGCCCGCGGGAGCAGGCTCCTCTCCGGACACAATCTCGAGTCCTTTCTTCCCAGACGGAATACTTCCCGTGCGTTTGATCTTCCAGATCTTTTGAAGAGCGCGCAAGAAGTTCTCACCTCCTTCAACGTCATTGCTTGCAATGAGCAGGTCGTCAACGTAAACCAGGACCAACAAAAACTGAGCGTCGGTCTTCACTCTGAACAACGTTGATTCAAAGGTCTCGTCTCCGCCCAAGTCACGGATCGTCCTCTGAAGCTCTAAGAACCACAACAAAGGAGCACGTCTCAAGCCATTCATGGCCTTTTTCAGCCACAAGATGACTCGCTGGCCCTTCACCGTGATGTTCGCAGGAAGCAAAACCAAATCACAAGCATCAGCTTCAACAGGCGCATACATGAAGGCCGTCGACACGTCAGCTGTAAGAAGGCTCATGCTTTCAACCACTGAGAAGGCAAGGACCACTCGCAGTGAGTCTAAGCTACTTGTTGGGGCATAGATGCCAGATCGAAAAGCGCTTTCAGCACCAGAGGCATAATCGCGAACGACCAACCGGGCACGACAGAGGATCGCAATCTTTTGGGTAAAAACCCACCTCGCCGTGAGGATTTGGACTTCGTGTTCAACTGCGATGGTGCGACCCTTCTTCAGGATAGGTGTCACCAACTTCCAATGTCTCCAGTTGCACCATTTCTGTGCGAATGCCTTCGACCACCTGGTCATGCGCTATGGGGTCAATTCATCACACACCCCTCAGCGATCTGAACATCGATTTGGTTTCCCCCAAACTGGACAGAGATGGAAGAACCTTGACCTTCGGCCTCGACATCACCCCCAACCTCATCACACCTCGAGGTACCTGCCAAGAACTCATTCATCACCTCGTTCTGGGCATGCTGGATGACTCGATCCAAGATCACATCAAGGTCCATAGGTTCTCCACCCCCTTCTGGAGCTAAGCTCCCATCTGGCAAAGGAATTTCGACCTCCATGTCTCCATCCCCTTCTTCACCTGGAACCTCCCCACCTTCACCACCTGCAACCTCAAGTGGCCTTTTCACTGACCTCTCCAGATCATGAACTGGTGGCGGAGGAAGAGCTTGTTCGCCACTTCTGGGATCAACATAAGCACCCGCAAGCAGAGGAAACAAGACGTTCACGTCATACCATGGTGATTGGTCCCTAACTCTGAAATTGTGACCCTTGATCACTTCCCTCACTCCCGTGGAGTCAACAGAAACAGGGTAAACCAAACAACCACCACCTGTGCTATACCTGGCCCCCAGATAAGCACCAAGCACCATCCTCTGACCTTGCCATTTCTGTGCATGAACTGGCTTCACAAAACCCATGATCCCAAAAGGAAAAGTTCGTGGTATCTGACCTCCCCTCTTCTCTCTCAGAGATTCCAAAGGAGTGCCACCCCACTTGCGCTCACAAGAACCATTGAAAGTCCTATAGGTGTACCCCACCAGATACCCCATCAGAGGTGATTCCAAAGCTAACCTCATGCCTAAATGAGCTTCCAAAGCCAACCAATTGGTGAACAAACCTTCTTTGAGGATCCCCACAGCACGTTCTACACCCTTAGCCTGTGGACGATTCTCTGAAATGTTCCTCCAATGGAAGCCTCGACAGTACCTCTGCATCAGGTTCAGCAAGTAGGCTTCATTGTCAGTGGCCACTTCCAAAGACAAACCTCCAACACCGATCTCATTCAAAACAGAGACAGTGGACTTCATGCCCTTCTCCCGGTCACCACCTAAAACCACCATACCAATCATGCCAGTCTGAATCATGAGCAGAACCAACACCTTCCAGTGCCTTCCACCTACAAACATGATGTCAGCTGCAAGATCACATGTACTTGACTCCTGGTCCTTTCGTCTCCGTGCGGGTGTCCGACCTCTTGCCTGAACACACGCATCACACCCTCGGTCATACGGCCAATGTCCTCGACACTCGTGCTCATACAACAAACTGCCCTCCAGCTCGGGCGATGGATCCTCCAAATCCGACGAATGTGGACCCTCAGGGTCGGGGATGGAAGGAGTGTACTCCTCCATGTCATCACTCTCCAAATCAACGGTTTTCGGTAACCCACGGAACATCCGGACCCGCTCGGACTCCTCCGAACCTCCCGGAAACCCTTCCTGGTTCCTCCAGAACGCAAGCAAAGAAGCAAAATCCGTCTCATATTTCCCAAAAACCTCCGACAAAGCCTCCGGATCCTCGTCCGGACCTTCGGAAAAGAAGTCAAAATCCAAAAACTGGCTTTCACAGCTCACAAAAGAAGAGTTCGATCCAACCTCCCAGGTGTCAAACTCAGAAGTGAAAGAGGCAAAATCTCCCTGATCCTCCTCTTTCCCCTTCTCAAGCGTATCGGGCTCACAATCAAAAGACAAAGTTGGAAAACAAACAGGCTCATCACCACAAAAACGAAACATACGACAAACATACGAAAACGACTGCAAAGAACCAGGCTGAGTGCGCATCACTTCTCGACCCTTAGTTCTGGACTTCCCTGCCTTAGAAACTGGTCGTGCCTGTTCAGTCACTGCATCGTTGTGCGTTTCACCGTCGTTTCTGTCGTTTCTGTACTGTGTATGTGGTGTGACTGTACTCTCAGCGCTTCGTGCTTCAGGGGTCTGGGTCTCTCTGATCTCTTCTTCTGGGTTCGATGGGGGACCTTTCACCTCATCAACCTCCAGTGGAGCAGGACCTTTGGTCGCTTTGCCTCCGCGTCTAGGCTTTGAAATCAGATCAACCTTCAACCACCAAGCACGTTCACAGATCCTCAGGGGAAAGTTGGTACCCTGACCATTCTCGAGGACACTCTCTCGTGCTCCTCCTAGGCGAGTCAACCAGCCTGTCCTTGTAAAGCTTCAACCATTCCTCAGCAACAATGTGACAAGTGGCACCTGAATCGACAAGCCAATGGGTCTTGAGATCCTTTCCCAAGCCCTGAGTACTCAGCAAGTACTCGAGAGGATGAGTGACACTGTGAACTACCGGCTCAGAAATGGAAGCATCTACCCCTTCAGTACTCGAACTTTTCGAAGTCACTACCATTGCTACTTGGTCTTCATCTCCAACCAAGCCTTCCTCGGGGTCTTCAAACTCCCATTCGCCCTCTTCATCTTCGTCCTCAAGCTCTCTCAACTTGCCTCCTTTCTTTCCTTTGCCCTTGCCCTTGCTTTTGCTCTTGCCTTTTCCTTTTCCTTTGGATGGAAAAGACTTCTTGCCAGGGTCTGCTCCAGTGTCCTTCTTGGATGGTCGCTTGTCAGGGTGTTTCTCCCAACAATCTGAGGCCAAATGGCCGCTCTTCCCACAGTGTTTGCAGCGCTTTGGTTTGGGGCACTCTGATTGCATATGACCAGGGTCTCCGCAGTTGAAACAACCCTTGCTTCGAATGGGAGAACCTTGAACAGCATGCGCCCTCTCCATTGTTCCAGTAGCACGACTGCGAATGTAATACTCTGTCACTGCTCGCCAAAGCTGTTGGACAGTCCCTGCACCGCTGATGAGTTGGACATGTTCTGATACCTTTTCAGGCAAACTCCTCAAATACAGCAAAAACTGATCCCCCTCGTTGATCCTCAAATCAACCAATGCTCTGGCCATCACACTTGCCTCAAGCATACTGTGAAATGATTCGATCTCTGTCTGAATTTCTCGAAGAACATCAATCAAGCCATCAATTTTCTGTTTCTTGACAGTTTTCTTCAAGACAAGCTCTTTGTAGTAAAGGGCCTCCTGCCTACTGTAAATTGAGAACTCGCGTCGAATCAATCTGAAAAGTTCATAGCCAGTCGCATCAGCTGCCCCACGGGCCATGATCTGATTTCTGATCATGTGTTCAATCTTGGGGTTTCCTGTGAATGCTTGCTGGATGAGGTGGAACAACCGCCTTGCTCTGAGCTCTTGATCTGCTCCTTGCAAGATGATTGGTTGTTCCAGGCGCAGTGCCTCTCTCAATTCTGGCCCATATCGGTCGTGAATGATACGCAACCAACCTCCTAGCTTCTCAGCCCAATCTCTGAACCCTGAAAGTTCTCCAGACCTGCTCACCCACTGCTTGAACGAAGGCATGGGCATTGCTGGTATCCACTTGGTGTCCATTGCAAGCAAGTCGTTCACGGTCTTGGACACCAACTTGTGGTTGTTGTTGCTGGGCTTGCTGCTGAGGTTGTGTTTGTTGCTGTCGCCTCAAAACCTCCATCATTGCTTGTCCCAATTGCAGTTGTTGATTCATCAAACCAGTCAACAAAGGATCAACTGGAGGAGACCTTGAAGGTCCAGAAAAAGGCAAACCATCAGCTCCTACTGTTGGCACATTCTGATCCCATCCAGGTGGCAAGCCAAAAGTAACACCATGTCCACTATCGTTCTGTCCAGAAACCCCTTGTCCAGGCACAAAACTCGGCTGCTGAAATTGCTGCCCACCTTCTTGTTGAACAGGCGCTCCCAACTGATCCTGACCTCCTGTCAAGACACCTCCAAGTGGCAACCTATCACCAACATGCGAACATGACTGTGGCAAATTCAAAGTTCTCGGCATAGCTGCTAACTGTGTAGTAGTAGGACCATAAGTTCCCCACAAAGCATCTCTCAACGCTTGCTGACTACCAGGCCCAGAATAGAAAGACAACCAAGGATCACTAGTCTGCAAAGGATCGGTCTGTTCACCACTTCGTTGACACTCATATGGAGTAGTTGTCAAAACCGGTGTGTTTGCAATCAGCCTGATACTGTCCGAACTCATAGGCAGGGGTATCACAACGTAACAGCTATGGTCTTTGGTAGTAGCAAGATGCCCTCTATACCGTGAGTGTAAACACATGTGCCCATGACAGCACCGAAACCACCCCGATCGACGCCCAGCCATCGGCTCAAGAGGTTGCCCGCAGAAACAGCAGACTTTGGAGTCCGCCGTACATTTGTCCCATCCAACCGAAAGGCAGAACAAACATGGCCCAACCTCACGCACAGGATAGTGACTGGGACGACCCCAGCTTCCTTCGCCTGAATTTAACCACGCTTGCTGGCACGGTGATTCAGGTTCAGGTACCAGTCATGTGAGATCACCTTGTTTGATGCAGATACCCATATGGCACTGCAGGACCCCATACAAGAGGATCAATGGTGGAACACCCAATTTTGTCTTGTAGTACACGAGTGCTTCCAGACAGCAGCAAACAACAAAAAATTCCAGGGGCTTGACTACGAAGACTGCCCGAAGGCAATTAGGGTCCCTGCCACCGACTCAGGGATGCTCGAGGCCAAAGCCTTCCACTCAACTGCACGTGTCCGACACGTCAGACTCGACGTAAAATTTTGTACGGTCTGTCCACAAGTATGGAGATACTGTCACTCCCTGCGCATCGTCAAGCTGCCGGACACAGTAGTAGGTATAGGCTATGCAGCCTTTCAGGGATGCTACTCCCTAGCATGAGCGACTAGGCCTGCCTCCAAGAAGCAACCCTCAGGTATCATCCGATGCAAATCACGTGGATCACGTTCGGTTCTCTCAAAATTGAGTTTCTGCAGAGTGCGGCATTTTTCGAAGGCTCGGGTGTGAAAGCGCGCTTGCGGTGCCAGCTGATTGCCTGTTTGCTTTGGTCCCCAACTTGTGCTAGGACGGACGTAACATTCCTCGAACACCCAGCTCCCAAAATTTCTGCACTCTGGGGCCGTGACCGTATGGAGTACATAACTTCGACGGAACGCGCCATCTTTCAGGCAGACTACTACTGGGTGGGTGAACGATTAACAGCTTATTGCAGCGCTGCCAGGCTGCCTCGCCAATAGTGTGTATCCCGGCTTCTACTTGCACATGTCGCACATCGACATGTGTGTAAAGGCATGGGGGAGCACCTGCAGTGCGAGTGGGCGGTACTCGGATTGCTTTAGCAATCCTCTTCAGCTGCCCTTTGTGTTCAGCCTGGCTGAAGCATTGTCGGACAATGAGGTGAAAACGGTTACTGTCCCTGAGGGTGTCCCAGATGGGATTCTTAAGGATTCGGCCTGTGTCTGTGTGGACGAAAGCAAACTCGCTCCTAAAGGTGCTGTGTCCTCCAATGGCTGGGAGCTGCTCGGACAGCAGTTTCAAACTCATCCAGTCGATCAAACTCTTGGAGATCGATGGTAACCTGGAGTTCCTCTCCAGATGGTCGTCAACAGTTGCAGCACCAGCTGGCGGTCATTGCTAACCAGTGAACTCATTTGCGACTCCGCGTCACCAATCATTGCATCACCCTGCACCGCTTCTGCGCCGCTTCTACTTGGGGTTTGAGCCTGGCTGTGCAAAGGGGCCGCTACTTGGGCAGCCGCCCTTGCTCTCGTGGCCATGCACCTCCCCGGCGGTTGTTGTTTGATTTGTTTGGTTTGTTCGGGCAACGATTCAGGTGTTCAAGGTAAGTTGTGGCTTAATTGCAAGGGGCAATCCAATCGCTGTCCTTTGGTGGGATGTAGTGAAGCGACTTTGGGGGAGCTTGCTTAACGCAGTCGTCGAAGGCATTGTTGGCGGCATAGGGGTATCGCCATGCCTCTGACTTGTTCCTAGCATACTCCAGGTGAGAGAGCTCAGTACAGTTGCCAAAAGCCCTGTGCCCTATATATCGAATGCCGCCCGGAAGCTCCAGGCTGACCAGGGAATGGCAGCCTGGAAAGACTTCTGCTCGGATCTCACGCAGGCAGGATGGCAGTTTGATGGTTGTCAAACTGTGGCATTGCAAGAACGTGTGCATGTGCAGGGTGCTTGCTTGCAGGCTCTGAGCAAACCATATACCTGCTATGTGAGACACTGACTTCGCTGTCTATACTGAGTAGATAGACAGTGCCCATGACTGCCTCCCAAGAGGTGGTCATGGATGAGCACAGTGCACAGTCCTTAGAACTAGGAATAGCGGCGTTTCACTGTTTCACTTCGACTATGGGGCCTGCATGCTTTTCGGGTGCCAAGAGCACTTGTGCGCCAACTCGAATACGCGGAATCTGTGGGAGCTTGGCAACAGCTGGTCAACAGAATCTTGCCTGCAACACTCCTCGAGTGGTCTGCAATGTCACGTCAATAGTCGTGCAATGTCATAGAGCTTCGTGACTGTCACTCCCGATTGTCATTCTGGAGCTGCTGTCATAAAGCTCACTTTATATCTCCCCCCTTTAGGGGGAGAGAGCGAGCTGAGAGAGCACCACCGCGTGCCCTGGTTCATGCTAAACCTGGCTGCCTGCAGGCCATGATCATCGTAAGCTTGGCCGATGATCTCAATGATCTCAATGAGCAATGCTCCCGCACAACATGCCTGTAGTGTGGTGGCACCCGTGTTTTGCCAACAGTGCGATTTGCATGCTTCCTTGTTTTGCATACGGTGAGTCATTCACTACAGAGACCTTACTCACAGTTCGGCAAACATCAAGCAACTGCTACGCGCAGGAAGAAATCCTCCCGCTATTTTTTGTACGAGTGGAGGCGCTGTGTGTGCAGGTCATGCGCAAGTCACCTTAGTCGAGTTAAGAAGGAGTTACTAGACAGGTTGCACAAACACGAGAGAACCAAAGCAACCCAAAACCCAACAACAAAAAACACAACCAAACCCAAGGAGAGTGCAACCTGTAGCGTAGCTCCGAGAGCCAAGAAGGCTTGAAAAAGGTGAGACAGGGGCGATGAATTCCGCAAAACGCTCAGTACCTCTTGTTCATCATGAAGCAACCAAAGTGCAATCGAATCAGGGACATAAGCCCGACGAGCAAACGGTTGCATGTGCTGTTGCAAGTACTGCTTCAACAAAAAGGCAAGGATGAAAAGGATGGAAGGGATGGCAAAGGTCAAAATTGCACCATTGCTACTGTGCTCCTTCCACCAGCGAAAGCGTGCTGCAGATAGAAGCGCATTGTTAGTGAGGGAATGGCCCTTTGACTTGGGTCCATTCGTCACGATTTGCCTTTTTGCCAGCTGCAAGCCAAGAATGCAGAACCAAGGTGCAGTCAAAGGAAAACCACGGTCACTCAGCTCGGTATTTCCAAAAAGCCAAGGATGAAGGACAGTGCAAGGTCACCGAAATGGTTCAAAAGAGGTGGCAAGGAAGAGGTGTCTCCCTTTCCTCCCCCAAAAGGGGAAGCAAGGCATGTCAGGCAAGGCAATCACATAGGGCTTGACAACGAGCGCAAAGCGTGACATGCTCCAGGTGTAGGCAGCCATCCAGCACAATGACTGCACTTTGTGTTGCTTTTCATCATCTATCTGCCTCTTTCCACCACAACAGGAGCGGCCAAAACATGCATGTGCCCCATGAACTATGAAACTAAGTTAGGAGGTGAAACAGGGTGAGACGCCGTTTTCCTAATTCTGTACACTGCACTCATCCAGAACCACTACACGGGTAGCAGGCTGGGACTAGCTAACTGCTCAGTGTCGAAGAAGGCAGCTAGCGCTGTGCCATTGGCTGGTGCTCATCAGGAGCCTACTTGGCCTATGTGGTCATTATTGGTAAACAGGTGCGCTTGTAGCTTTCAAGAAGACATAACGAGGTACGATTGGGATATGGTTGGAGTCGAGCCAGCATACGGGCGCAAGTAGTGACGCATGACATCTATGAGCGCGTCGACACCAACCAATAATCGAGGGCAGCAAAGGAATCGTCTGCCCATTGATCCACATCTTTCTTGTGAGTGCGTGGCAGCGAGCGAACCCAGTTCGGCGCATCTAAGTTGTCACAGCGAAGAAAAGCATTTCTGCGAGAGTAGGTGCCCCGCCGGGTCACACTTTGGCCATTTCTCTGAAAGCGACAGAGCTGTGTGCACCCCGCAAAAGCTGGAAGAAATCCTCCAGCTTCTGAAAGAGTACTATGCCACACAGAGCAGGCCGGCGTGGAGCAAATCCAACTTGTCATGGGCAAAGTCGTGCTCTTTGATACAAGTCATGATCAGCCTGTGCAGCTCTACACTGAGCTCTTTTGCAATGCTCCCCACTCCTGCATACTTTTGGAGCACACCGTGGATGGAACTGCCTGCGCCTCAGTGGTTCCAATTTGTACTCACTGAGGAAGTTAGCTGCCTGCCTGCTGATGAGCGGGTCTAGGACACCACATTTTTCACTGTCCTGCGGAGATATGAGCCAGCTTTGTTTCGTGTTGGGGGTTTTGGGTGGTTGGGTGGTTTGGTTGCTGTGCTCTGTTCTTTCCCTGGCTCGCATCTTCTCAGCTTTCTTTTCAAATTCATTCAAGGTGACTTGTGCCTCTCGGCACACATGGCGCCCGTGCCCGTACCACAAAAAATGCTCTCACCTTTATCTCAAAAGCTTTCAGAACAGCAAAAGTCGTGCGCAATTCTGCAATCAAGTTCGCTTTTGCCCTCTGCACCACTGCTAAGTGTCTTTCACACGTTCTCTTCGAGGCTTCATGCCGAACGTGACGATCACCACCTTGCTGGACCACGCACGAGCAGTACTTCCAGTGGATCCAGCCATTGGGATCGAGCACTCTGCCAGAATCCAGCTGGGCTTTCCTTGAGGCGAAGGTTGGAAAAAGGGTTTGCAACAGGACAAGTCACAAACAAATTTCAATTTCCTTCAATTTCCTGAAGCAGCAAAGCGACAAGCCAGCCGCAATCAGGATCCAACTGCCACCGCAAGTGGCCAAAGCATAGCCTTGACGTTGCTCCTACAGAGCTGCACTCGCTGGCATCAGCTTTCTCTCAAGAGCGCAACAGATTCTGTGTTGCTTGCTGCTTTGCTGCATGAGAGCCATGCGTATTTCATGCTTGCTCTGGTCATAACTCTTGTCATGTTCGATATATGCTTCACTTTGGGCTCTGTATGGACAATATGTGGTTCTGAAGGATCACATGAATGTGATGGTACACATTACTAAATCAACGCACTTGGTCAGGTCTCAACACTGCTTTTGTTTTTTTGGGTGATCAGCTTTAATGCCACATGTTCTGAAATGTTCTGAGCTGCAAAGTGTCAGAGGCTGGAGAACAGGAGTCCAAAATAGAATCTAATGTGTGCAAAACTTGTCAACTTGTGCTTCTGTCTGCAAGACATTGCTTCTGCAATGAAGCCACATGTATGAACGTTGCCAGTTGCACGTCCTTGAAGATCTGCATACTCATGCCATTGACCTCAGATGCAAGGTTGCCCAACTGCTGATTTTGATGGCTTTAATCAAGACGTGTATTAATTATGATTCTGATGGGTTGAAGCCGTTTATGATTATGAATTTAACTCAGCAACATGATTTTGACTTTGACTTTGATTAGTATGGTGGTGTGATTCTGACTTTGATTCAGTTTCAACATCTGTGACTATGTGACCCTGACTTTGATTTTGATTAGTAGTTAGATTCAATAAATCATATATATCTCAGTGACTGTGGTGTGCCTGGGCTCTTGACCAGCTCATGCCTACAACGTCTATGTATGATTAGAAGTTTCAACATCTTTGACTATGACACTATCGCAGTGGACGAACTGAGATCCCCGGAACGTGGTGTGATGGCAAGAACCTGGAGCGAAGCACTGAAACCACTGCATCCATGCAACAACCGCCACAAAACACCATTCAGTGCAAACACTGGTGCCTGCTCAAGCTTGTTGCTCTGTGTTTCAGCCACAGGCCATTTCCTCAAAAATTGGTTGGAAACATCTTTGCAAGCATTGTGTTGCATTCTCAAACAATCAATTGACTTAATGCCACCTACCTTTTATGCGCAATTGTTAAACTATCTTCAGACCAAACATATGCGCGCATAATCTACTTTCCATGTTGATTCTGATCCTTGGGGCTTGCAATGTTTTCTTGAGGTCGCTGCCAGGAGTTGCATCTGTCACAAAGTCATTTGAGCCAAGTTCTTTGTTTACATAGAAACTAGTTGTATGTATGTTTCTGTCAAACATCTATGTGACATATGACAACATGTGAAAATCATTACCGGGTTCCATCTCCACATTACTCAGTGTGTGTTTTTGAAGTGTTGTTTTAGTTTCATTGTTCAGGTCCATTGTCAGTCCCATCCCCCATGAGTGCCAAAGCAAGAGTGTCAAGAGCAGTGATAACCTCTTTTTGATCTTGAGCCTTTGATCATCTTGAGCCACATGTTTTTTTCCTTCACCAGGTGGGTGTGAAACATCCACAGCACAGGGCCAAAGTTCAGCCCAAGTAGTTTGAATCTAGACCCAGATAGCATGAATGTTACACAACTTTGCACACTCCACAAAACCGGAAAGAGAATGACCTGGAGGGGGCCATATGCCGAGGCCAATGCCTTTGACAAATGTGGACAATTGGACATACCAAAGTGGATTCACCTCCTTCCGCCAAACAACAATAGCGGTTGTGACATGTGGGCTGATGACTTCTATGAGGAATTGCGCAAGGACCTACACTAGCTTTGATAAGCTTCGCTAAGCCATGCCAAAAGCTCAGGCTTGCACCCATGCGCTGGTCCTGACCAAAACATGAGCAAGCCACCTTGTGGATGTACAGGGATACTGAGTGGCTAGACAGTGCCCAGGCTGCCACCCTAGTGGTAGTCCTGGATGAGTACAGAATGTACAGCCTGTACAGCACACTGAACATAGGATAACGGAGTTTCACCTTGTTTCACGTAGTTCAAGGGGCCTGCACGTTTCAAGATTGCACTAGAATGCACAAAGGAGGCGCACTCCCAAGGCGCCGATGAGAGCTCAACCCCCATTTTGATTGCGCCAGTCGTTTGCCCAACTCGGCTCTTGGTGAGCTGTGGAAACAATCTGCCTTTCTGTGACTTCCTGTGGCAAAGCTGTTTTGGGAATCACCGTCGCACCGTGGATAGGCACCTCTGCTGCTCCCCCTCCCTCTGGGGTGGGGGAGGGGTTTCATGGCTGCCTTCGCCATGCTCGCTTGCCCCTCCATTTTCTCGACTACATGGCTCCGCTGGATCTTCCTTTCGACGATTTGTAGTTTTCGATTGCTGATCCAGCTGTTTTCCCTGAGTCGGAATGTCTCGTAGGGTCCATACCTCTCTCGAACCTTGTGAGCATGATAGTGGAATGCCGCTGTCCTTGAGTGCCTTCATGTCATACAACTTTGATCTAGTAGCCATCCGATTGCGCAACGTTGCCCCCTGTTTAAAGCAAGGGGGGCAGTTCGAATGCCCTTGTATCATGAATGCAGATGATTTTGTCAGTCAAAGGGCAGTGATCCCACTTCGATGGTAAACGAAGCACATGAACCTGAGCAAGACGTACTGAGCGCAAGGGAAGAATTCATTGCCCCAGGCCGCATCCTGTTTCACCGCTCTCCAGGCTGACTCAGCCATCCTGAGATATGAACCTAGCCAGCTTTTTGGTGGGTTTTTTTGTTTGGTTGTTTCCTTGTTGCTTTGTGTTGGGGGGCTTTTGTGGTCGTTTTCCTTTTCGGTTTCCTGGCCGGTTCACTTCTCCTTCTTTTACTAGCCTAAGGTGACTTGCGCATAACCTGCACACATAGCGCCTCGACTCGTGCAAAAAAATATTGCTGGGATGGGCACTCAGGAAGCTTCGGACTTGCTGAACGATCTCAGGCTACGCGGTGGCCGAAGCGATCGCTTGCAGTCAAGAGGTCGCCCAGTGGCTCAGTTCCTGGCGGCTCCTTGTCCACTGACCAAAACCCTGGACTCAAGCCGCAGCTCTCTCAGTCTGCTGTGCCTCCAACTGTTTCGGTCTCCAGCGACACTCCTTCAACTTTGCAAGTGAAACGTGGACAGGTCATCATTCGCAGCGGATACTGGCAAGGCTACCGCAGTGGACTTGTTGGTGCTGGAAATACTGAGAAGCGTCTCTTCGTTGAGACTGAGGCAGATGGCTGCGATCCGCTGGTTCAAGAACAAGTCCTTGGAGCTCCTGCGCTGCAACATTTGAAAAACAATGCGAAGTTGCTGATTCGTCGACAGCTCTCACAGCGACAGGGTCTGTTCCGAGTTGTCGCCCAAGTTTTGCTGGTAGACACCGCAGTGTGGCCTTGGCAGACTGGCGGAGGAGTGTGCTGATTTGCTGCTGTCACTGTGGAGCATATGCGTGTGCATCGCTGGGATCCCACCTATGCACAGATCCCTCTGGATCTCATCCCGGCACCGCGGAATCAGCTGGTGCTCCATGCAGAGACACGCTGTATTGAGCTTTGTTCCTTGGTGTAAACCTCTGTGGCTCAGTCTCTGGGTTTACACAAGTTCATGTTCCTTGCTGTCGACCTCTGTAGCTCAGTCTCCGGGTCTGCTCCAGCTCATCCACAGACAGTCGTCTCCTAGATCTTCCAGCTTGGTTGCAGAAAGAGATGTGCATGAAGCAGACAACCTGTGCTTGACTGCCAAAACCATGAACCCACCATCGCATTACACTCGACAGGGTTTCATGTCATGCTTGGGAATCGACTCGTGGTCTGCTCCTGTTGACGTGTACATACCTGACATTACATGCATTTGACGCACTGCGCTGCGTCAGTCACCTCTAGCGGCTGCCGTTTCCTGCCTGTCTACCTGTGGCTCAGTCCCCGCGTCTGCTCCAGCTCATCCAGAGTCTGATCTTCCAGCTTGGTTGTAGAAAGAGAGATGCATGAAGCAGAAAACCAGCGCTTGACTACTAAAAACATGAACGAACCATGACATACACTCGAAAGGGTTCCATGTCATGCTTGGGACTCGACTCGTGGTCTGCCCATGTTGACGTGTACATACCTCGCATTACATCCATTTGACACTCTGGGTCAGGTACGGCGCTGCCTCAGTCAGGCGCTGGCGCTGGCAGCTGCCGTTGCCGTTATGCGCATTGGATGTACAAAGCAGGCCGGATGGATCCTTGCTTTCCTTCTCACAACAGCCACAATAACTCTACCACCACAACCTCCTTTCCTTCTGTGCAACATTTCCCTGCTCCTCCCTGCTTCATCCATACTTGTCTAGTCAATGTTCTCGGATTTGCTCTGAGGCTGCCACGTTGCTGATGATGCGCTCGCAGCGACCACATGTGTCACAAAAAGATTATGTTTGCGGTGACATCGTGCTGGGTTAAACATGTGATTCATTCGGGTTCGTGGGTTCCATCTTGTTTTTTACCTTGCCAGACACCAACTGTAGCCAGATTCGGCTCAGATTGTTTGCGCGGTCTCGGACATCTAATTTGACAAATATTAAACATATTCTTAGACCACAGTGCGCCCCCACCGCACCCCACCCTTAGGGCCCAAGGCCACCACAGCCCCCTAGTCACAGTCAAGGTGAACTAGGCCAGTAACTAATATATATAGCCAGGCCCACTAGTAACTACTAGGGGCCGGTCTGTCAGTGGTTTGCGCCTTTCTTCCTGTTTTAACAAACAAAAGCCATAGTAGTTTTTCCCCAATTGCAAGTTGTAAAGCCCAAGGAGCTGCTCAGTCGCTCTTATACTTATTTGTTTCTTGTTTTTTGAGGGGTGGGCTTGAAACTTTAACCGTGATTTTCCTAATGAGATTCTACTGGGCAATTTTGCACGGCACAGCAAGTATACTTTCCCAGCAAGAACAGTTTTCCAACCCAAGACCTTTTGAAGGAATGTTTCTCTTCGGCTTTTGCAGTGAACTGCTGAGCAGTTCCTTCCGCGCAGGCAACTTGTCAAACCCAAGTGTGTTGCGTCCCTGCCCTGTTTGGTACGTAAATGTCATCATCCAAAGGTGTATTTTTTGCTGATTTCCCAGATGTAATCTGGGTGTAAATTTAATCCAAAAAATGCTCATAGAGTGTACCTGCTTTCGGGGATTTCAAACCTAGACTTAGTTGACGGCTTATGTCCAGATGTCGATCAAGCACAGCTTTATGTCCATGCTAACGCAGGGTGGATCACTAGAGCTGATGCGCACACCGTACATGGCTGCGCGACTACCAACCATCGTGCAAAGGCAGAGACCTACCAAGCTCTTGGGACACCCTAACACAGCGCGAGCCTTTTTTGGGCTTGATCGCAACTTAGGCCAATGCAAAACAGAGGATGTTCGTTCGCAGCCAAGAGACGAAGACCAGGGTACGCCACCGATGCCTATTACAACATAGAGACCTGATTGCCAAGAATGACATGGTGCGCGCACCTGTCCGGCTTCCACAAGGGCGCCGGGGTGGGCCCTCTTGGGCCACCGGATGCTTGCCGTCGCCGCGGATGTGTTCGGCACTGCCGGACGCGGCCAAAACGTTTTGCACCTGTACGTGCCATACAGGGCCCAGGCTATGACCTGTGAAAACACAGTAGCAACGCGCCCTTTTCGGTCCCGCTCCTTGAGCCAAAGTTACAGTCATTTATAGACTGTCTTCAAATGTCCTCTTAGCTTCTTAGAAGCACATCCACTCTTCTTGAAAGAGTACATGACTGTACCTAGTCATCTCCAAACTACACAAACTGCAAGGAAACTACATCAAACAGTCTCTAAAGACATCGTGCTCTACCAAAAGGTTCTCTAAGCAGTTCCTAGCCACAAGTTGCCACTTCAAACATCCTCCTGCTAAGGTGGTCAAAGGTCAAACACAAAAAGGGCACAGACCTCCACTCAGCTCCAACCCCAAGCACTCCAAAAACGAAAATTCCCTAAAGAAGCAAGCACTAGGTGAGCCATACGCTGTACACGTGCGCTGTACGCTACTTTTCACACCCCTTCTTGGGTCGCCTAGGGCTACCTGCCTTCTTCTTCTGTCTTCTTCTCTTCTTCTATTCGTTTTGTTGGAGCAACTAAGGATCAGACATCAACTAAGATCCAAACTTCTGCCCTCAAAGGTGATCTCAATGACATCAATCCAGAGGTGAACTCGAGCTCAAACCAAGCAAAACTCCAGATCCAAAGAATCAACTTCGACCTTCAACCAACACGCATTCCACCAAGGACAAACGTGCAAGAAGGATCTCTCAGAGGTGGGTCATGGAATCTCATGGGTTGATTCCTTATTTCATTGACCCTTTTCAACCTCATCATCGAGATCCTCAAAAGCACAAGGCTTTCAAGGACAACTTACCTGTCAGCTCAGGAAGCAAAAGGTGATCTAGAGTTACCATGCCGTGCGAACCTCTGACCTCAAGACCTGACAAGTTCACAAAGTTGACATCAACTGCACAAGATGAAAACTACCAAGGTTACCTAGACACAAACTTGCAATGAACATAGTTGCAAACAAGCACAAGTGAACTCGCAAGAAAACTCGCTGGAAGCTAAACCTGCGATGAACAAAGCTCCAAGCAACTGCACAAGACATCACAAGAAACTCTTTCTAGAGGTTACCTGGTCATGAAATGGGTTCCAAACATCCTGAATCAAGTGAACGTCTCTTGCCACAGCAAACTCAAACTCAAAATCACAAACCCTTTGCCACGCTGCACGTGTCTAATTCTGCCTGCCTATCTGATCTCCCTTTCTCTTGCTTCCTCTTGCTTTCTCTTGCTTCCTCTTGCTTTCTCAAGACAAGACAAAATCTTCAAACATGAACTCCCCAATCAACAAGCAAGCAAGACATGAACAAAATGGCCTCCAAATCATATCTCCATAAGTTCAACCTGACATCACACGTTCAAGCATGCCTCAAGCCAAGGTCAAGCCAAGTTCAAGCATGGTGGCACATGATGTTCTGAAAACACAAGGAAACACTAACAAAGGTGATCTGCTTTTTCTTTTTCGTGGTGCAAGCTGCTGGGCCGCAAAAAAAAATGGCCTTCTAAAAATCATGCCATTTCTCAAATGTCAGTTCTCCATTCAAACCACTACAAGTTGGGATCCGGCTGCCATCCTTTTGGAATGGTCATCGTAGTTCCATCAGCCAGCTTCACCTTCTTAAACCCTGGTGCTGGATCATCCATTGGAGTAGACGGAGTAGACGGAGTCCCTCCTGGATGTCGCTCTGGTACTGGCGGTGGCTGGGGCAAATTGGTACCAGCAAGCTTGCCCCCTCCAAGTGCTGGATTCTGGAATGCTGCCGGAATCACACTGGCACCTTGTGACACACCTGGACTGCCCATCGACACTGGCGGTACCGGCGCGGGTGGTGGAATCGGAAGATTCGGAGCTTGTTGCTGAGCCTGTTGCTGTGCCAGATTCTGAGTCGCATGCCGAAGGGACATCCGTTGCCCCTCAACCAATTCCTTGAGCAACTGGTTCCCCTCTTTGACATTCTCATTTAGTGCGATCATGCCTTCGTAGGTTCGCTGCGAATGGTCCACCCCTTTGGCAAGATGTGCACTACACTCGGACAGAACCTTGGCAATGCTCATAATCAGCTCCTTCAAACTGGCGTTCACCAGTTTCGCTCCCGATCCGCTCAACTGCCAAGCGCAGTTGTCAAGCTGCTTTTGAATTGCCTTGACCTCCTTCAGGAGTGGAGGCCCTTGGTCTCCATTTACCTTAATGTGAGCAGCGAGACCAAGGATCGCGTCGGACATGCGAAGTAGACTGTTCTGCTGGTTGTCCAACTTCGGGCAAACCGACCCGCTCGATTCGGCCATGCTCGATGCAGCACTCTGTACCTTCTCGATCACTGCTGAAAGCTGACCGAACTTGTTGGTGGCCCAGATCAGGCAGTCAAGGAGGGATTCCACAGAAACCTCCTTGGTCGGTGTCGGAAACGGGTTGCTTAAGGAGCTCAAACCCTCCGACCGGTCCACTGCCATGTTTTCCAGGGCCGTCAACTTCTCAAAGTACGACCAAGCCATCATGGCTGATCCAGCTCGCAAATGAAAGAGCCGCCCTTCCAAGTCGGGTAGCTCAGCCCTCAACTCTTCAAGACTTTTTCCCGAAAAAGCCACAAAGCCCTCTTGGAGAGGTGTCGTCGGGAAAATGTCTCTTGCCGGGGTATCATCATTCTCTCGGCTGGCAAGCTCGATGGTCAAGCGTTTGAGATAGTAGATCATCTTCTCAACATTTGTTGCGGCAGTGTGCCATCGCGAAGCTTCACAGCGCAAATCGTTGAGTGCACTGACTTCCAACAAAGAACCCGAAACTTCTCCTTGGAGTTGGCAATCAGCAAGCTCAGACAAGCTGACGGTCATCAAATCGCGCCCCGGAAACAGCACGATCGAATCGCGCTCTCCGGCAGGGCGGGCACTGGTCGCAGCGGTCACATCAGCAGCGGCGGACATGTCTCTCAACGAGTGTCGGGATGCGAAAGAAAAAGCGTCACACAGGCGATGGTTCGCGGAAGCAGCTTGAGACAAAGCAACATGGTTTCCTCATACTTGCAAAACTCACAAAACAAGTTCAAACCACAAACCAAGCTTTCAAGATGACTAGTTACAAAAACATCAACCTCCCAAGAATCTTCCAAGCTCAAAAATGCAAACTGGCAAACAAGGCAAACAAAACACATCTGTTCCACAATTCTCACAGCCAAATTCAACTCAAGCTACTATCGCTCTAGTCGTCTCCAACTGCAAAAATGCCAAACTCTCAAAACAAGCAAACACACAAGACATGCTCAACAATCAAGTCCCGCTCAAGCAACTATTGCTCTAGGTCCACTCAACTGCAAACATGAGACACTCAAAAACCTTCTCTGCGCACAGAAAGCTTTCAAGTTTACTCGTTTCTTGGCCTCGTTCCAATCTCCACCGTGGAAGAATTCCTGTCCTTGAAAAAAAACGGCTGCGGGCATCTGTCAGTTCACCTTAGACATAGGCAAGTACAAGTGCAAGTAGAAAAACAGTACGTCGTCTCGATTTCCTTAGGAAAGAGGTAGCTATCCGGAAAGTCGGTCAAGCAAAACTGGATTCCCAAGGCTCCTGCTGTCCAAAACCATCTTCACCCAAAAACAGCATTTCACACACAAGAAACTTGAAAACAAATGCACAAGACAGCTTTAAGCAATTTCACAGTGAATGCTTCCAATCCAGATTCCAAAAGGTAAAAACGCACATGCATTCAATTCTGCAAAACTCAAAAACACTGCACCAAAGAACAGAAGGCTCCTAAATCAACAAGAAACAGTCCTCCTACACCTCCGAACCTAGTCGGACCTCAACGACTGCTCTCGGACACGTCCTTCCACTAAAGTTATGTCATGTGGACAAAGGTTCCAAATCTTCGTGCTAACAAGACAAAGCAAAACGAAACTGTTCAGAGGAGTTTCGAACACAACCGAACAACAACGGAAACACACAAAACAGATTCAGAAACTCTCCCAAGTCAAAGTGCACCTCGAAAAACTGCTTCGGAAAAAGCACATTCGAAAAAGTTCAAACTTCAGCAGGCACAATGCCCAAAGCTTTCGTCACCTTCCGATCCCCAACGGACGAAAAATGCAAGAAACACGCACGATGAGCATACTCCCCTTCTCGAACTGAACGTCCACCGATCGGAAGTTCGTCGTCATCGGCGTCTCGAGACAAGCCCCTCAACAATGCTGCCTTATCTTCATCCAAACCAGGTACAAGTCCTACAGCATCGCAGAGGTTCAGCCACATCTCAATGAGCTTGCAACTCTTCGTGAGACCGTCGGACGGGTTGGAAACACCTTCCCAATGTTCCAAGGTCAAGCGGCGCCTTCGATGGAGGTATTTGACGTAGTGTGCACGAAGTTCCATGTGCTTGACACGTCGAAGCAAACCTTCCATGGTCGATATGGAAATCGCCGCTTTCCCATCGTTGTACAAGTGAAGCTTCATGCTGCCGGTGGTCTTGGCTGGCGTGCCTATCTCGTCAAGAGGAATCCCATCACGAGCTGTCTCGATCAGCATCCCCAGGGCCACAAGTTCTTTGCTAGCCTCCGTGATGGCGATCGCTTCTGCTTCTGCAGACGACAACGCAGGAACCTCTTGTCTCCTACTGAAACACTTCAGGCAACATCCACGCCAAGAAATGACAGCACCAGAAACGCTGGTCACATTCCATGAAGCATCACAAAAACCTACAACGACCCCTTCTTCAGTCAAAACGGGTGGTGAACTAGCAGGCATCTGCTGCACAAAATGCAAATGACCCTTCAACCAACGAAGAAAGCTACGAAGACAAATCTCTGCCGGAACATGGGGCTTCGACTGAAATCGACTCAAAAACCCAACAGGAAAAGCAAGGTCTGCCCTGGAGAGCGCTGCCCACGCAAGTTGTCCGAGGACCCTACGGTAGCGCTGGGCTTCCGTGGCGGACAGTTCAGGAGTCCCGAACTTTTTCTCTGCGTCTTTTAGCAGCTCCTCCAGCTTGGGCATGGCTGAACCGGTGGATTCTTTGAGCTTCTCTTCCCATGAAACAAAGATGCCTTCCATGTAGCTCCTGGAAACTCCAAAGTACAGACATTCCTCTCCGTCATGGCGTCTGTATATCGTGCGGCCTAAGAATTCCAGGAGTCCTCTCTGCCCGGACGGAATACTTCCCGTGCGTTTGATCTTCCAGATCTTCTGAAGTGCACGCAAGAAGTTCTCACCTCCTTCAACGTCATTACTGGCTATAAGCAAGCCGTCAACGTAGACTAGGACCAACAGAAACTGGGTGTCAGTCTTCACTCTGAACAACGTTGATTCAAAGGTCTCGTCTCCGCCCAAGTCACGGATCGTTCTCTGGAGCTCTAAGAACCACAACAATGGAGCCCTTCTCAAGCCATTCATGGCCTTCTTCAGCCACAAGATGACTCGTTGGCCCTTCACAGTGATATTCGGGGGAAGCAAAACCAGATCACAAGCGTCTGCTTCAACAGGCGCGTACATGAATGCTGTCGACACGTCAGCTGTAAGAAGGCTCATGCTTTCCACCACTGAGAAGGCAAGGACCACTCGCAGTGAGTCTAAGCTGCTTGTAGGGGCATAGATGCCAGACCGAAACGCGCTTTCAGCACCAGAGGCGTAATCGCGAACGACCAACCGGGCACGACAAAGGACAGCAGTCTTTTGGGTAAAAACCCACCTCGCTGTGAGGATTTGAACTTCATGTTCAACTGCGATGGTGCGACCCTTCTTCTCAGGATAGGTGTCACCAACCTCCAATGTCTCCAGTTGCACCATTTCTGTGCGAATGCCCTCAACCACCTGGTCATGCGCTATGGGGCGCCCTGTCAATTCATCACACACTCCCTCAGCGATCTGTACATCTATT
>CAXAMN010028539.1:0-44945 GCA_963970005.1 Durusdinium trenchii
ATTGCGGAGAAGACAGTTTAAGAAGTTAAGATCTCATGTTGTCGATATATTTTGATAGGGCTTGAATGCAAGCGAACGCAAGCAACCGCATGCATTGTTCTAAGTGGGGGGTGGTAAAAGGTGAGGCATTCCGCAGAAGCCAGAGAAGCCTTGTTTATTGAAAGGAAAGGAAGGAGAAAAGATCAGAACGTATTGTTGCTTTTGTTGCATGTTTCTTCATTTGGAAGAAATGTTTGCTTGGGCCTTTATTTGTGAAGAAGCTACGAGGTGGAGGCCATCGCTATTAAATAGGTTGAAGGCCATTACACTAGTAACAAGAAGCTGATTAACTTGTTGGTATGTCTTTGAAGCTTTCTAGTAAGAAGAAGCTTCCTTGGGAATCGTTTCACCTGTAGTAACAAGAAACTACTAGGAATGTCTTTGTCTTCCTTGGCTCTAGCAGAAAGTCCTGCAAGGCGGTGAGCCATCATCAATGGTGCGCTGTGCTGTGTGAACATTCTTTGCAACTGCTCAAAGAAAGAAGGTAAGGGCCCTTGGTAGCGTCCTTGCTCCTAGTAGCGATGCCAAGAGCCCCTAGTAGCTTCTTGCTCCTAGTAGTAAGGCCAGGAGCCCCTACTAGCGTCCTTGTTCCTAGTAGCAATGCCCTTTGTTGCTAGTTGCGTACGGGCCCTTGGTTAAAGGCATGAGTGGCCCTTTTTTCTCAACACCGTTCATCGTTCAGCCTCGTCTGGCTTTGGAGATCCCTCACGCCTTCAGGTACCAAGAGAAGTTTAAGGATGAGTATCCGCAGGACAGGAAGAATCCACTTTTAGGATGCCTTTGAACCTCCTAGTAGCTTCTTGTTCCTAGTAGCGATGCCCTTTGCTCCTAGTAGCATTCTTGCTATAGCATGCGTCCATTTCTTTGGCGAAAAACCCGGCTATAAAGAACTTGATGCCAGGAACGAAAGGCGCTCATACCGTTCCTCTTCTGAGCCTTTGAACCTCATCCAAACACCCTTTTGCAGCCGTGAAGACGGCGCATTTTGCTAATGCCTAGGCACTTGGTCAAGGCAAGATACCCACGTGCGCGGCACAAAAGGTTTCAGTGAACCGTTTCAGCCTGACAAGAGGGTGCATTTTAGAAAGGGCGATTCCTCGTCTCAAGTGTGGTTCAGAGTACCCCCATGTAGTTGAGAAAACGATGCCTAAAAGAAGCTACTAGGGGCTCCTGGCATCGCTACTAGGAGCAAGGATGCTACTAGGGGCTCCTGGCCGTACTACTAGGAACAAGAAGCTACTAGTAACCAGAAGCTCCGATACTCCTGCTGCTTCTCGAGTCTTCATTGGTGCTGTCCCGGCCAAGAGTCAACACAATTCTTTACCCTTCTGGAACACAGTGCGTCTATCTTCAAGATCGGTGGGAGGGTGCTTACCAAAGCGTTAAGATAAAGAGGCCATCGCTACTAGGATCGGGGCCATCGCTACTAGGATGGAGGGCCTTAATATGTTGTATACTTCTTGGACAATGTAGTCTCATAGTAGCTTCTTGTTACTACTAGTAAGGCACTTGTTACTAGTAGCGATGATAGCTTAAAGTCCACCCGGAGCGGAGGTGCAGTATAGTTTTAGCTCGGGGGTTGCTAACGCTCAAGTGCACCGCTGGCGCAGGCCGGCCCGCCTGAAAGAGTAGAAAGTGGTTGTTTGGTGTTTTCTCTTGCCACTTGATATCCAAGCGGTTCAAGTGTTCATGGTGGTGAAAAGTCACACACTTGCGCTACAAAATTGTATGGTTGTGAGGCTGTGACTTCTTTTTGCTAGGAACACGCGCGTGCGGTTTCTCAACTTCTGTGTGCTACTGGCAAGAATGGCCCTTCTTTAGGTCATTGCTGTGACAATCTCCTGCTTAAGCACGAAGACTTTTCTAGCGTCTGAGCGGTTGCTACTGAACGACCTTGGGTCTGAAGGACAAGTATCCGTGCTCGAAGATGTTCAAAGAACCAGATTCCTTACCCTTCTGGAGCAGGCGTTTTCGATGACATCAATATTCATCCTTAGCAGCTTAAAAGGGGCCCCCTTCTCAATAGATTGTCAAGAATGGATACGCAAAAACCATGTGGCATATCTTTTTTGTGGCGCAGTGATGTTGTTTTATATGCTACCTCGTTTGGCTGTAGCAGTTGGATGTGTTTACGGAGCAATTGGCTCAGAAAAGCTGCAGAAGTTCTCCATAACATGGGGCTTTGCTTGAACGCAAACAAACCGACAGTTCAGAACCACCTGAAGATATCATTCCCCGCGACCTCACTAACATGCCTTGACTTCAAACACAACTCAGCCATGCACAGAGTCATCTCTGTGTTTTTGTCAAAAGTTCTAAAATAAGCACATACAACGTCAACATCAAATCATCTACAACAAGGAATTTGGATTCCACACTGTATTTGCGCGATGATTTCACAGCCAGCGCCTTCAGAAACAGCTGTTGTGGTGACGGAACCAGGAGTATTCGGCCCTGCAGGGGTTTTCCTAAAATTGGAATTAAGTAAACTTGGAAAGTTTGGTTCCTAAATGTTTGAGAACTCATAGCAATGGCCTCCCCCTAGTAGCTTCTAGCTACTAGTAGTAAGGCCAGGAGCTACTAGTAGCTTCTTGCTCCTATTTGTCATGCCCTTTGTTCCTAGTAGCTTCTTGTTCCTAATAGCAATGAGCAATGGCCTCCAACCAAATAGCAATGGCCTCCTACTTGTAGTGAGATTTGGAAAACTCTTGGAAACGTCAAGTCACCCGTGTCGGTGACTTGCGCACGTCACTGAGGTTTTATATTCTATCCCTTCGTGGTGACACCATCATCACTCGAGATTTCCGTGGTGATGTGGTAAAGGGCACCGCGGAGATCTTCTTTAGAAAAGTGACTTGCAAAGAAAGCGATGGCCTCCAACCTAATAGCGATGGCCTCCAACCTAAGAGGGATGGTAACCAACCTACTAGCGATGGCCTCCAACAACCTGGATTCACAGGAAACCAGTCATTTGGCACGTGCTATGAGTTCAAAGGTGAAGTTTTGGCATGGTGACGCACCACCAATCTTCAACCTCGATGGAGCTTGGATTCTCAGAGTGTTTTAACACAGTTCAAGCGCACGTGCTCAAAAAGGTGTGTTTTGGGTAGGTGTTTTACTTTGGCATGTTTTGGCCTCGCTATTAGGTTGGAGGCCATTGCTAGTAGGTTAGACCCCCTACATAGCGACCTAACCTAGTAGGTTAGTGTGTTTGAAAAGCACAATCACCAGCTATGCAGCCTGCAGATGCATTTCATTCCTCAGAGCAAAACTGATTGCTCTCTTCGTCTTCTCGCTTGTTCAAAGCGTCAAAGGTGACTTACGTATTCATCAAGAAGAATGGCCTGTGCGCTTCACAAGTGTTGCACTGACGACTAAACCAATGTGGTTGGAGGCCATTGCAATTAGGTTGGAGGCCATCGCTCTTAGGTTGGAGGCCATTGCAATTAGAAACAAAGAAACACGAAAAGGAAGAAATGTCTAATATAGTTTGCTATTAGGTTGCTCTTTCAAGCTCTTAGGTACTTCGTAGCCACGACTTGCCACAACATCCCCCCTGCAGCCGTGGTGGAGTTGTTGACCAAAATGGCGAAGGTCCGGTTTGGTGCCATAGTTGAGTCAGAACCGGAAGGCATCGGAATGCTACTAGTAACAAGTGCCTCCCTTCTAGTAACAAGTGCCTTACTAGTAGGAACAAGAAGCTACTAGTAACAAGTGCATCGCTTCTAGTAACAAGTGCCTTACTAGTAGTAACAAGAAGCTATTAGAATTAATTTAAAATTAACAAGAATGCTACCGGAAGGCATCGGAATGCCATCTAAAGCGCAAGCGGCCTTTTTGTTCGTCGGCCCCTAGTAGCTTCTTGTTCCTAGTAGCGATGCCAGGAGCCCCTAGTAGCTTCTTGCTCCTAGTAGCAATGCCCTTTGCTCCTAGTAGCTTCTTGTTCCTAGTAAGCAAAAGCTTTATGCATCTTGGGGTCGCGCAGGTCTTTAAAGATTTCTGCGGGGTGCTCAACGAAGAGAGCATCAGGTGGAAGATTTGTTGTTTTTCGTATAAAGCCTTCAATTCATGCATTCCAAAACTGGAGCCTTCAAGAATGCCTTCTTGCGCAAAGGAATGCTTTTTGTTCGCTGGTAGAGGTGTATTAAAGTGGAAGACCCAGCAGCCATTAGTAGAACGAATCATCAAGCTGAACAACTACTTGAAGAAGTGAACAGCAAATCACAAATGTCAATCCATGAAAAACCCTTGAAAGACCGCTTCACCTCATGTTCGCCAGGAAGAATTTTGTTTTGGTCTATGAGCTTCTGGACGAGATGGTGGACTACGGCCCGGACTGATAAGAAAAGCCAGAAGATCTTTCCAAGAATTGAGCCTTGCTTCCCGTTTCCGAGGTTACCCGCAAACCACCAACACTGAACATCTCAAGCCTGGGACTGATCGACCTCATAGACCGCAGGATGTTCAGATTGAAAGTTACACATGGGTGTTCCTTTAACTTAGCTAAGTAGGCGGCTACTTAATGAAGTAAAAGCTAGGTAGCTGCATGCTATTAGTAAGCTTACTGGTAAGGGAGACTCCACTGCTCAGCCGATAACACGTGTTCCCTCATCACCGCCAAAAGCAGGTCTTGCATTCACAACGAAGCTGTCGTCATTGAGGCGCCCAAGCCCGGAACCCCAGACGAAGCGGTGAACCGGGCTGTGTATATTCTTTTTTGTACTAGGAACAAGTGCCACGCTAGTAGTAACAGGTGCCTTACTAGTAGTAACAAAAAAGCTATTGGAATTAAATTTAAATTAATAGCTTCTTTTTTGTCCTCCTCCCTTTTGGCAGGAACCGAATAGCGATGGCCTCCTCCCTATCTACTTATTCAAATAGGCGCCTACTTAATCATGTACGGAGGCTAAGCTTCTAGGTGGGCCAAAGGATAGCTCAAGCTTCTTCAAGGAAGCTCCCCCCGCCTGAGGGAGGGGGAAGCTGAGCTTCCTTGAAGAAGCGCTCCCAATATGATTTGGTTCCTAGATTTTTAGGGAAACTTAACTGTATGGTGTGTATTGCTGTATTGATTTGGTCCTAAAATAGAAGAGGATGAGAGGAGAAGTTGATGGTCTTGCCGAAAGATTGTGGAAAGAGTCAAGTGACGTCATCCATTCGATGTTCCAAAAAAGCACAAGAAAAGAAAATAACAAGAAGCTACTAGGGCTCCTGGCCGTACTACTATGAGCAATGTTCGCTACTGGGAACAAAGGGCATCGCTACTAGGAGCAAGGACACTACTAGGGGCTCCTGGCCTTACTACTAGGAGCAATGTTCGCTACTAGGAACAAAGAAAACTTACTTTTGGTGTTTTCTTCGGTCTTTGGCGTTTTGTCCAGGACGGGCTTGAACTTGCCTCAGTGGAACCCACGGACAGTGCCTAGCAATGCAGTGCACCGGCCTGTCGGAGTCTGAGTCGATCGCTGTGGGCCAAGAATGAAAGGTCAGCGATGGCCTCCGTAATTAGAAAAGTCTTGTTCCTAGGTCCTAGTAGCTTCGTGTTCCTACTGATGGTCCTACACAAAAGAAAAGAAAGGTTTCTGCATTTTTTTGAAATGTCAGAATTTGAAAAGAATGGTGTCCTAGGCAGTTCTACTTCAGAGAAAGCAAATCGGATAGCTTCAACTGAACCACAGATCCCGGGCTTAACTACTCCGTACCACTCGGAATGAGGCATGTCTTCATCTCTTTACTTATTCTTACTTATGTGTTCTGCTAGTAGCAATCGGCTGAGAGCCCTTCTGGTCAATTTGGCTTGCTTTTACTAGATTACTAGATGTTCTTAGGTAAACAATCTACTTTTGAAGATTCTTTTTCTACCCGTTACCGCTCGCAACGAGAACATGTTCTCACAACATGTACGTCTCAACTTTCGAAAGCCCAGGTTGGACCAACACAAAATGATTCGAAGAGCAAGAAGAACGAGATCTTCGTTGACATCTTGGAGAGGATCTCGGTGACGACCTGAAGAGACATGACACCATCCGCTCTAGACAGCGGTCTCCTACCGATCGTAGGCCTCCAACCTAATAGCAAGGGCCCTCAACCTATTGGCCTCCTTACGTGTCCTTTTTATTGTTTCATGTCTTTCTTTAAATCTTCGGACCTTTTTTTTATGTCATGTCCCTTCTTTGTAGTCGATTGCGTTCTTATGATTCTTACTGAGATGTCGAGCTTTGAGGTCTTGATGAGTTCCAACGGTTTCGTCATCAATAGCTCCATTGACGGAAGCATTCAGATGAAGTTTGGGGCTCAACTCCAAAGTCTTTGTACAAAGGCAGATGAAAGCAGATGTGTGATGGTGCACAGGATGAAGTAATCTACCACATGTATTCATTTTGCAAGTATCACTTTATTGTTTCTAATTAAGTGTCTTGGTAGCTTGTCTTGTAAGAAGCCCATATTTCCCTACTGTCTTTGCATGTCTGAAGATGCTTTGGGACATGTGGGGAAACAGAAACCCACCTCTTGAAGAAGTTTCAAGCAAATGCTCCTAGTAGCGATGCCCTTTGCTCCTAGTAGCGTCCTTGCTCCTAGTAGCGATGCCAGGAGCCCCTAGTAGCGTCCTAAATGCATTGAAAGCTAAGGTTTGTTGCAACAAAACATTGATGTGTGTTGAAGTGTTGAGTTGCAACTGAGCAGGGGTTTGCGAAGAGCAAAACAGCAACAAATGTTGTTTGTTCTAAAGTCCTAGGATGCATCATATTCTTTCTCCCGCTGACCCAAGCAGCGGTTGAACCTGTGTGAGGTCATACTTGATGGGAAACCCAGAGCTCAAGCTTGCCCTCAACGAGGCCATTTGTTGCCCTCAACGTGCAAGAAAGGGTGCAAAATGCCAAGTACTTAAGCACCTAGGAGCAAGGACGCTACTAGGTGGAGGCCATTGCAAGTAGGTTGGAGGCCATCGCTACTAGTAGCTATTTGCTGATGCGCTTGTGCAAGGACATTATGGTGAAGAACATGGACCTTGGTGGAAGCCATGGAGGTTTCAAAGCGAGACGCGTTCGTACTCAATTAAGTAGGCGTTATGACTTTTGTTGGCCTCTTTAACTGTGAGCATACACATGCATACAGAAACTATTTCATCAATGGTAAGAACTATATCATATTATGAAGAAACTATTTAACATAGTGAGATAGGCACCACAGAACTAATTCTAAACTACACAGAAAATGACCGAAACTAATTTAACAACATTCCCCAAACCACAGAAACTAATTCAAAAAAAAAAGAAAAAACACAGAAACTAATTCAAAAAAAACTACAAAAACACAGAAACTAATTCAAAACCATACCCAAAAACACAGAAACTAATTCAACAACATACCCTCAAGACCACCAAAAACACAGAAGCTGATTGAACAATGTATCCAAACACCACAAACCCAAGTTTAAATACCATCCAGGACCGTCCATCTAATCAGAAAAATTGAAGAGCTCCCTCGCAAAAGGAGGCATGATGCGGCATACTCAGTGTATCAATAACAGGGGCCCTACAATCTCTTGCAGGGCATTTATTTGTAAACAAAAAGGTCAAAGGTCACTCAGAATGGAGCCAGCACCTGCCACCCCAAACAGCAAACAGGACAAGCTGGTTGCAAATGCTGCTGTGCACATGCACTTTTCCCTGCTCTTTCCACTTGGTGCCCGGTGCAAAACGCAGAGCCTAAGACTTCGTGCGTTCGTGATTCCTCTGAATCAACGCCTTCTGCCATCTGCTGCTTTGCATCTAAAGGAAAACAACCCTAGGTCTTCAAGGGATCCTGTCCAACTCTCAAAAGAAGTGAAGCTGGAATGTTGTAATGTTTGATTTCCACCTTGGAACCCTCTCTGACCGAACAGTAAGACCCCCAAGCCAAGCTGGCTGTCAAATCACACGTGGATCACTCAGAGCCACAAGCAAACAAACCAAACATCTCAGATCCCTACTACCTACAACATGACTTTCTTTGGTTGAACATATTCTGTAACTATAGAGTCCGAGCGTATGTATACAGTATACTACCAGAACAATCAGCCATCAAACAAAATGGGGCCAGCCGTCAGCAGTCTACAATCTACTTGCTATGCTTGCGCTTCTTCTTGGACGCCTCAGCTTTGCGCCTCTTGCTGGGGGCCTCCTGATCCTCACCACTCCCATCGTGCTCTGCAGATGGCCCTGGTGCTGGAGCAGCCTTGGGCTTCCGCTTTCCACCCGATTTTGCCTTCGCAGCTGCTTTGGCAGCAGGCTTGCTCTCAGGTTGCATCTTGTTGCGCAACTCCTGTGGCAGGTCAGCCTGTGACATGCCCATGGTACTCACAAAGGCCATGATCTTGGAAAGTGATCCCTTGTCGTACTCGTCAGGGTGGATAACATAGTCTAAGCATGTCATGTAAGCAAGAACCTTTGCCGATGTGCTTCTGAAGTCCTGTCTATTGAGCGTCTGACACACACACAAACAAACAAACCCAAGAATGTAAGCGGCAATAAGCAATCTCACTCTGAATTCCATCAAATGCAAGGTTGCCCAACATCAGATGAACCTGCAATGATCTGGAAACAGGTAATGTCACTAGTTCTGAAATCTTCTGAACTTCAATACGTGTAGACAGTGTAAAATGAAAATGTGGGAAGGACACAAATGAGCCAGACCAGATTGGGACACATTGCCCCCATTGTGCAACACAAAACCTGATTTGATTGGATTTGATTTGTTTTGTCAAGGAACCTTGATTGAAAAGGGTCAGGACTCAGGACAGTGAGGAACAAAAAAAAACCATCCCTGGATGACACTGTCCTCCAAAGCCCTCAGTGTTGCTGCCCACTTGTGACCGCCCCATGCATCTGGATCACCCATGTTGCCCTTGGTGGACTGCACTGCCTTGAAGAACCCGATTTGCTGCCCTAGGGTCTCCCGATACTCTTGCAAGGCGCTGGTGGAATCTGTAATCTCTGCCTTTTTCTGCTCAGTGGCTGGGTTCACCAGCCAATCCACACTGGCAATGTCCCACGCCTCAATGGCCTGGATGCATGGCCTGCCAGTGGCAACAAACGACACAAGTCAATGAACAAATGAGAAATCAGAATGAATCGAATCAATGAACAATGATTCTGTATGAAACCGTCACTGAAACCCATCTTGCCGCACTGGTTTGGTTCTGGGCCCTTAACAACGCGAACTCAAATGCTGCCCGAGCCTGAAGTTTTGAAGAGTCTTGTTGCTTGTGCCAAGGTCATCCTCTACTGTGTCCTGCAACTGCTTCAAAAGTGTGTGGAAGCTCTTGGTGAATGTCACAGCCTGATGATGCTTCTCAGGAAGCATTGTCTCCAAGGTGTCCAAGTCCAACGCCGTCACCTTCAAATACAAAGGCAAATAGACTTGCAAACCGGGGCCATTGACCTCCTTGAAGAGAATGTCGTCAATCTTCAAAGTCTTCGGAGTCCATAGGGCGCATGCTTCAATAGTGTGGATGGTGTCTCCGAACTTGGAAGGGAAAGGCGCACTGTAGTCTTTGGTAAAGATCTCAATGGCTTTCCTGTCACCATGTTCCTTGATCTGGTCGTGGAGAGAAGTTTGAAGCCCCTTCCTCAGCAAAGCCCCCAAGCGATTGACTGCGGTCTGAACACTCTGGGTGAGAGGGTAGTCGGCCAGCATGGACATGGGGATCAACTTGTCGGTTGAATCCATTGCTTTTGAAAGCTTCTGCCAAAGCTCAAGGCCCTGCTTCATGGTGACAGGGGCGTTTGTGCAGGTGTCAGCGGTGAACTTTGCCAAATACTGGGAAACCTTGGCAACCATCAAGCACTCTGCCTGTCGTGCGGTTGGAGCAGACTTCTCCAGGAAGCATTCCACCAAGCCTGCAGTGTCCGAATCCTAAACAATATTTACTGGACGGTCGCAACACAGAAACCAGCTCTGCTGAAAGTACAAGCTACCTACCTTCGACAAAATGTGTCAAATCCTCAGTTCCTGGACAACACTCAAAAAGGTCAATGAGGGAGGAAGGTTCTGCTTTGCACTGACTAGATGACATCTCAACACACCAACAAACAAAAACAAACATGTGACCTGTATAATATACAGTCAGTAAGTAATTGACAAATCGAATTTATATTATCATTGGACTGGCCTGAGAGTAGTTTTTTTTGAAACTCATGGCCTGCATAGCAAGCTGAGCCAATATCTTTGAAAAGCAAATTGGGCTGGTGAGCTGACAACAACAAAGAGACAGTGCCCTGCTCGGAGTTGGTGCCATCTTGATCCGGAAGCCATTGCGCGAGCATGAAATCCTGGTAGGTCTTGGCACTATCTGTCATGGATGGAGACTTTGCCTTGAAGTTCTGCAGGGCATTGCACAAGTCATCCCTGATCTGAACATCTGACTCAGGCAGCGAATCCGCCCCCTCCAAGAGGGCTTTGCAATCTGGGACCTCCGTCAAGCTTTCAAACTTCTCCATGATGCTGGCTGTCACTGGCTCCAGACTTTCCATGGCAGCTTGAACTTCTGCACATGCCTTGGTCAAGACAACTGCCTTGCTGGCTGCAGACTTGAGGTCAATGATTGTCTTGGAGATTTCAACGACTCGCTGCCACATGCGCCTGCAAAAAGAAGCAGTGGGATAACCAAGGCCAATGTAACACATCCTAAAACATTGAACACGTGAAAACCCAAGCAATGTACCGAGCAGAAGGCTCAACCACCCCCGAAGGTCACGTGCCTCAAAGGCTCACTGCTTTTGAAGACCAAAGAGGTGCGGGCACTGTAGGCTGTGCCACTTGCCACAATCTTCAATTGCTGCTTGGCCTTGTTGTCGAAACTGGGATTGTGAAGTAGCGAGCTGCAGGCAATGAACTTCTGCATGTCAAGCAAGCTCCTAGTGTTGATGCCAGTCTTGTTGGAAATTGACTCGTCCGCACAGTCAAAGGTCAATGCCGCAGCAGCATCAATCGGGGTCCTGTGTTGCTTCAAGCCCACCCCCAGAAGCAGCAACAGAACCTATTAAATTAATACTATTAACTTTTAACCTACTTGATTGATGACCAGCCCAGCCTAAGCTGAGTCCTAAAGTCTTGAGCCTACATTTGCACTCTTTTTGCCCCCTTCTTCTCCCCCTTTCAAAACCCAACCAAAGGCGGACACAACAAACAAATGGACAAAGCTGGGGAGGGTTGGCGAGGGTTCAAAACATGAATGGGCAGTGGCCTACGCCTACGTTACCTATTCCCTTGTTTTGGCAATGGCAGTCCTGACAATCTCTGGCAAGTACCAAGCCTGTGGCACTGTGAGCAAGATGGACTCACACTGGTCACAACTGATGCCTCGGAGTTTGTCCATCCAAAAGTTCAGGGCATTGCTTTGCACCTGCGCCAAGGTGGCCCTCCGCTCAGGCGTGGTGGCCAACACATGAAGCCCAAAACCATGGTAGTCCAAAGGCTCAATGGACAGGAAATCGAAAAGCAGGCAGCTCTGACTAGCAATGTTGGCCTGCAACGACATGGGCCAAGACATGCTTGGCTTTGGCTACAAGACATTGACTCAACATTGACATTTACACCAACTAGGCTGCCAGGTCAGGCTGAGGTAGCAACAGGGTTCAAGTTCTAATTATATAAATAGACTGTGCGACTGGCTGACATGACAAATCTAAGAAAGACAGCAACTGGCACGGGGTGCTATGTGACTGGACAAAGTCCTGCCTCTACCAGCCGCTTGGCAATGTCTGTCAAGAAGGGAAAGTGCTGATCCGCTGACAGGTTGTTCATCATGTTAAGCAGGGCATCCTTGCTCTCTACCAAGAAAACAGAAGGGCTTGCCTGGACAGATCGGACAAGCTCATTCTCCTGGGAGACCCTGTTGACCTCTTTGTTCAAAGAATTGGCCAGCTCAGTTGCGGATTCAGCATTTCGGCCCTCAAGCTTTGTGACCAAATCCACAGCTTTCTGCACACGGGAATCAATGTCCTTCTGCTTCAATTGCTGGTTCAACATGGCTACCGCAGACACCTCCTTCAGCTGAGCCAAAGCAGTTCCTGCCTTCTCCAACAGTGCAGGCAAGCCCTTAGGTTCTGCCCTGGAAGAAAGGGGGGGTGGCGACAGCGCTGGCAAGATCCAGGGCAGATGGAGTTGGCATTGAAGGTGCACCGCCTGAAGACGAATGAACTGATGCGCTTACTGCCGCTTCCTTTTCTTGGGTCTTCTCATTGGCAGGTGCGGCAGGTGTGCCAGAAGGAGGAGGGGCCTCAGGCCTGCCACCGGCCTTCTTGCCCTTTGGCTTGGATGCTTTGGACTGTGCTGTCTTCTTGTTCAATCCAAATGCAGACTCGGATTCTGAGCTGTCAGAATCCTGGCTAGAGCTGGATGAAGAAGAGCTTCCCTCATTGGTCTTGGAAATCTTGGCATCCACTTCGTCCTGGAAAGTCAAGCAAACGACAGAAACTGTTGGAATACCCTTTCCCTCTTGGTGTTCTAGCCAATGCCACTGCCACTACTTAATATGATGATGGCTGTGACTACTCTGATTTAAATAGTTTTGAAAGGGAGCAGGTCAGGTTTGTCACATTCATACAATTTGCAAAATCTCAGTAAAACATGTAGCAACACATCCAACATAGTACAGCAATAACTGAGGTTAGGTCCAGTTGTCCAAATCTTTGAAATGATGAGAATGAATGGACGATTTGTAGCACACGGAGGAAAACTACAATGTAATGTAATGTAATGTACTCATGTACTGGTGCTGAGCCAGCTGCTCTCACTTTCTACTTTTCTGGAACAGTAGTAGTAGCAGTAGTAGTAGTAGTAGTACGTAGTGATTTCATGATTGTTTGATGGACTTGACTTGGCTGTCCTGATCAACGAAAGAAGCTGTCAAGCCTTCTTTGTCTTTCGCTACATAGTCTGCAGCTTCCTCCTTGGTCTCGTGCTCCCGTTGCTTGACCATCTTGGCAGCAAGCCTCTTGCCCACCTTGAGGGTTTTCTCCTTGGGCCGCTTTTTGGTAGCAATGCCTTCGGTGCCCATGTCATCCTCAGCTCAGTAGGAAGACACAAAACTTGGAGTTAGAGTAGTTGGAGTTGGAGTCAGTTGAATGCTCAATGCTAGGTGAAACAAAGCTGAAGTACTGAAGTACCATACAAACGTAAAAGGCTAGTCAAAGCCAAAACAACAACTGTTCATTGGCACCTCAGCCTCTGAAGAAATACACAGGGAACAATGTTTGCAACAAGGCCAAGGCTCGCATTGGATTGGTAATCCAAGTTCTTTTGTGAGATACGCACGCTTCTGGCTGTGATTTTTACAACGTTTTTTCACGTCAGGTGGTGCATTCGCATCAAAGAAATCTTTGATGCTCATCCAAGTAAGTTCCTGCGCTTCCAACTGATTGTCACCTGGACTAAACAACCTGAAGACCTGAACTCAATACAGATCTGTGATCTCAGATCTCAAATCAAATCATACATAACTACAACAGTGACAGTGCAGTACAATTTGTCATTCCCGCATGCAGCATGTCACGCGCTAACTGACTTGCTTTTTGATTAAACATCTGATACAACGTCATCAGCTTCCCCTACAGTTACAAAAGACAAAAGTCCAAAAAGCAATGCATCAAATCTTCAGGCCCCCTCTCCTCGAAAACGTCCATGTAATCGGTTTCCTCTTTGGTTGTGAACTGCTTGATGTCACAGCGTTCGTGGCGTGGCCGTGAACGCGGGTTCCGGGCCATCCGGGCCAGGTGGTTGCGCCGCAAGCTGGAAAACCTGGGCAAAGGTATGCGCGATTTGGAATAGAACAACATGAACTGAACAATTGTGTGATGCAGTGATAGGCGGCAATAGGCATGATAGGGTTCAACTAATGGCTGCTCCCTCAAAACCACCCCAAACTCCAAACAAAAACTAGCTTCCAATCTAAGTTTGATCATCTGAAGAGCTTATCGGCCAAAGGCGGTGAATTGCGCATAGATTGCAGCAACGTGGGCAACGGAACCCCTTTGAAGCTGCCACGACATACGTAGAGACACTGCAAGCAAACCCCGGTCTGATTGCTCTTGCTGGGCTGCACCGTCACAGTGGTCTCCACATCTGGCGGACAGTCCTGTCCACAAGGCACACCACATGGCAAGGTGAGTTCTACAGACTGTTCAGGGACATGAGACAGAACACCGACACTGACTGACTCATTGACTCATAGTCAGAGTCAGAGTCATAGTCATAGTTCATAGTACTATGACTATGACTCTGACTCTGACTATATAGACTATAGACTGACTATAGTCTATGGTATTGTACTGTCAGTTTCTGGCATTGATCAGTGATCAGCGTGATCAGTCTTTTGATCTGAATCATGTCTGAAGATATCTGACTGCATAACTGCGTATGTTTATGTTTTTGCCTGTAGCCTGTAGCCTTGAGCAGCTTTTAGACTTTCAGCCAGGAATGACAAACAGGCCTTGTCAGCCTTGCCAAACTCTTGCTCGCATAGAGGGCATTCGCACAAAGAAAAAGGCTCCCCAGAAGCCATGAAGCACCGATACGGCGATACGCAACGGATTGCTCCAAGAAACAGTACCCTACTGGACAGCTTGGCCAAAAACTGGATCTAGAGACACAGAGACAGACAAGTGTTCAAGCACACGTTTCGCGTCTCAGCCTGCGTCCCATTGTCATCTTTTGGTTCAATGTCTAGAAGGATGACTCTGATGATTTGTTCATTTGTTCAAACACCTTGGCCTCATTCTGGAATACTCTGGAACTGAAACAACCTGCTGCCATGCTAGAGCACACACACAAAAATACTTTGGCCTCGCATCTATCAATCTAATCTATCTAGTTATATTTTATATATGATAATGATGACAAATATTTGTCTATATACTAACTCTAAGTCTTAAATGGTTTGCTCAATATCCTCAATATGTTTCATGCCGCATCCGCATGCCTGGTGTGCTGATTGCTACCCCCTGGAGCCATCTTGCTCCAATCTAAGGATTGTGAACCCATTGGTTCAAAAAAAGAGTGGAAACTCAACTGACCACAAAATCAACGCTTGGTGGGCAGCCTCATTCAGTGGTGGGTCAAACCACCCCCTTTGCCTTTGCCCTAATTATGCATTCGCAAGCCAAGATCATTGGCTCAGGCTCTAACTCTAACTCAAACGTGCCCGCTTCAAACGAGAAGAAGACTGTCCACTCACAGGGGTGTAGTTGCCTGGGAGGGGAACATCGCAAAGAGAGCTGAAGTCCTCAAACATCTTCTTGAGGGAGAAGGTCATGAGTGGCGGGTGATCCTTTTCGAGCTTTGCCCCAAACAGGCTCAGCAACTTTTGGATTGCCGCCAATGTACGGAAGTCAGCCCCAACCAAGGTGCTGTGCCCCACCAAACATCCAAAATGTATGTGGAAGAGTTCATCTGAACCGTCAGCCGGACGCCAAATGAAGTGAAAAGGGTCGTCAACCTCCCAGTGACCTCCACAGCTGTCACAGACAACCACTTCATCCGGGTAATCTATAATGCAAAAACCGCAGAGACCAGCTTTCTTGCCATCAAGAAGAAACATGGTCTGGGGTGTCACATTGAAGATTGTCCTCAAAAGCTGGCACGGGTGATAGCGCAAGTAGTGAGGAATGATCAAGCCGAAGACCACTGTTGCAATAAGACTTCCCACAACGGGAACAGTCATGGCCTCACCTCCAGCACAAAAAGGGCAGCACAGCACTTATATTATCAACTGCAAGGCAAGGAATGTAATGGCGTTTGCCGTTTGCTGTTTGCTTACATGGCCCCCATGGCTTGAACATGCAAAGGGAAGGGGGTCAGATCGCAACACCTCACACAGAATGAAAAACAGGCAGACCCAGCAGACCTGAACAACATCAACATTTAACATTTGTTATTAGTCATGCATCTCTCCGCCTGCCAGGATGTTGATTTCACCATAGCCCATCTGTTCATTGAGGTACTCATGATCCAAGTGCATTGGATTGAAGCCCTGGAGCGCCAAAAGCTCCTAGCAAATGGACAGCTTGAAGGGACTTAGGGAAGCTTTTGGTCAAACAGACACGTTGACCACTTCACATGATAATAATGGTTCATGATAATGGAACAATATTGAAAAACCTAGCACTTCCAAATAATTTGATAAGTCCTGAGCTGAAATGAACGTGCAAGAGGAAAAGTCGTAGTAACGGTGGTGTGAGATGATCGCCGAAAGGTGGCCATTGGTGAAGCAAGACTTCTTCGCATACTGCATCGATCCTGAAAAAGGCAAGAAAAAGACCAGGCCCAAGCAGAAAAAAACACACATTGTGACATTGTCTTGTCACCTCTCTGAACTTACGCAGTTTTCAGAGCGTGATCAGACTCTCAGACTCTCACATATGCTCCGCTCCTGACGCACAGCTCATGGCCCATAGGCCCATAGTCTAGTTGTTTTCACCTGACCCAACCACTAGGTATACAAGCAAGTGGCCCGCTTGTTCAGACTCACTAGATTCAATGCCTAGCAACTGGCAAGATCCACAATGCACATGTCCCGTTCTGGGCGAATGCCATTTGCCTCAGATGGGTCTGACCCATGAAGCATGAAATGAATCTGAAGTTTAAATATGTTGTTTTTAGCTATTTGTCCTTGTTTGTCTACCTTTAGCCTTTATCTGATAAATTTAAAGATCCAGATTCCAGATTGACTTTAACCTGAATTTACATCACAGTCAGCTTGTCATGGTGTGCTGGTACATCATGCAGGACTCATGACTCAGACCTGAAAGCTAGCAGTGCTGCAAAACAGATTTACATGACAGAGGGTAGCCATGCATGACTCAGGTTACCAAACGGTTCAACTGTTCAATTGTTGTTTCTGTATTGAGTCGATTGAGTGAAAATTGTAATTGAAATCATACATCATATCAGGTGTTTGCAAACTACTTGTGTGGAAGCATTACTTTGATGTGTTTCTGTTTAAGGTGCAATTTCTATATCAAGGTGGCCACTCAGACATGACTGACTTGTGCCTGGGAGCATGTCACTGTACACAGGTTAGACTTGTAGCTGAAGACTAAACATAATTATAACGGCACGTCACATACTGCAAACGTGTGGATATCGGATGATGTACTTAGCACTTATACACACATAAATACAGTTGCAAAATCATAAATGCACCACTTGTTTAGACAAATATACAATATAAACTAACATGTATGTATGTGTATTATAACATATAACATATACGAGCGGGCCTATAGGAATCATGAACCATGGATTTGTGTTCACAGTTTTTACCTAACTCTGCGAAGCGGATATGTGTGATTGATGAACCAAACAATTCTACTGATTCAGGTTCTATATGGTGCACTAGACTACAAGCAAACAGTAAGTAATAAATGAGTCTCTATCATTATTGTCCTTTAGACTCAGACTAGACTAGACTTCAGATTTAAGAACATATTTAGTAAGATGTTGAACAATAGCAGCAATAGTAACAATGACAAGTAGAAACCAACAATCATAAGTCATATATAGTTGAACACAATTGCTACGCTGCTATCCTACAAACCAGCGATCAGCTTAGTTATGCTGTTTGATTTGTGTTTAAAGATTAAGAAACTGTTAAGGCAGCAACTATGAGACAGAATGACTATGTTGAAACTTCAAGGCTTAATTTCACTGGAACTTGAAATGCCTATGGTGTAGCAACCTCGTCAATGTTATGTCATATCATCATGTCATCTTATAGAGTTATATTATAACTTGGAAAGGATATCATACCATACAATATATCTTAGATATTTTATCATATCTTCTTACATCATAACTTAACTTAGACAACTTATCAAATCATATCATGAATCATATCTTATGCTACATGTTATAGTTATATTACTATTATAAGTTATATTATAACATATTATATATATATATATGTTATGTATTATATAGTGTACATAGAAGGTGTTTTTGAATTAGTCCTGGACGGTTCAGAGCGATAAAGAGCTAATCCTAAGCAGTGCCATATCAATTAGCTCTGGACGGTTCAGAGCGATATAGAACTATTTCATGGGTTGTAACCATCCAGAACTATCCAGAACTATCCAGAACTAAATGGAAACTAATTGGATTTTAGGTGTGGTTTGTTGTTGGAATAGCCCTGAACGGTTCAGAGCGGTTCAGAGCTATTTCAATGGGACCTGGATGAAATAGCTCTGGACGGTTCAGAGCGGTTTCTAGCACTTGTGTTGTAGGATCGCATACCTCGCATCACCACAACATTTTATACAATAGAATTATAATAGGATGTTAATGTTATGTGAATTGTTTCTATGTTTTAGTAACAAGTAACATAAAGTAAACGGTCTTAGTAACAGTCAGTATGAGATTTTGCAAAAAAAAACTGGCCTTAAATGTCTAATTACTGTCTACTGTCTACTGCTTATCTACTGATTGGTCTCCTGTCCTGATGTGATGACCTACTGCTTTACTCCTGCTACTGCTACTATTTGTTGTTTACCTTTCATCCCTTCTACTTCTACTGGTCATGTTCTTTCCGTTTGGTGCCCTGCCAAGCTTTGGGCCTAGGCACAACAAGGTTTGCATAAGCAACATTTAGGAGGAGCTTTTGGCGATGGTTCAACCTCTCCTTCACCTCTACGGGGCAAGAATCCACATACGCGGGACACCCACCAGCTTTCCCAATCTTGAGCTTCTTCATCTCCCACTCGTCTGCCTTCATGGCTGCCCGAGTCCTTTGCCCATCCTGTGGCCAAATCAAGAGGGGGGGCTTTGGCAAGGAACCTGGAGGCTGGTTGAACATGAACAAGACAGTCAGCTACTTTACAGGCGAATAGAAGAAAGAGGCCAATTTGGAATTAGTTTCCAGGATTTTAGAATTAGTTTCTTTGCTTTTGGAATAGTTCGGAATAGTCCTGGACCGTTTCTGGAGGGTTAAAAACTAATGCCCTGTGAACCGTTCTGATTGAGCAACATGTCCTGAGACATCTCTGGCAGAATGCTCTCAGCCCCGACACCATCGAGGACCCTCTTCACGTATGCACGAACTTGGGAGAGGTTTGCTCGGTCCCCAGGACGAGTCTTGGATGGGGCATTCCTCTCAAAGACTTCCATGAGTGTTTTTATCTCCTTTTGGGTGGCAAGAAAATTCTTGACCGGCAGCAAGTAGATGCGCTTCCGAGTCTGAGGCACATTCCAATCAAAGGAACTCAGCTAAGCAGTGTGAGTGAAAACAAGTGGTGCCTGGTGAGGGGGTTCAGTATGAAGCAACAGGACATGGTTTGTCTGAATGTTTGTAAAATGGAAATGAACATTAAACAAGCCCTTTGCAACACTTGAAGACACATACGGGAAAACAACAACAACAGCAACAACAACAACACAATACTTGACACTCGGAAGACCTGTTGGACCTTGTTCTCTGACATTAAGCCTGCTGCGCACAGCTTGCTAGCCAATGAACCATATAATGTGAGCTCGGTGCTCTACCTACTAAAGGAGGAATCTATATATGAACCAATGTGGGAAACACACTTGTTTCTTCTTCATTCTTTTGAGCATCAGTGCAACAAACTTGAAAGCCAGCTGGTGAGTCAAGAGTCCTTTTTAGCGCTGTCACACTGTCACTGTCTGCTGAATGGGCAAATCTGGACGGACACTGAAACTATTTAGGCGAGGCGCTTCAATCTCAAGATGTGCACCCTGTAGTCTGGCAGCTCTTTGGAGATGTGCTCCAGCATGTGCTGAAGTGGAGTCTGGCCGAAAGTCAATCGGCAAAGTCTTGGTACAAGGTATCATCTCTTGCAACTTGAATACTGTATATTGTGACATAGGCATAGGTGACATACTGTTTGTCTTTTACAAGTTAGTTAGGGGAAATTGGAAATTTGTTTCTGAATAAGTTTGGAACCAGGTTACGGGATCTGCAATTACCAACATCTTGAAATGTACCCGGTCCTAGCAATCCAAAACAAACAGCAACCCAGGCGTCCCACTAAGTCACTAGACCCAACTAGAAAAGTATGAAAACATCATTGAATCATTACCACCAGAAAACAGCAAAGAGGACAATCAAATCATACCGTACACGAAGAGATTGAAACTATTGGGCTTAGGTATCCCGGTATCCCTTGACCCTGCCTGGCACCATGCAGAAACATATTTTAGATTGTTAGATGCAGGTTGTGCCTAGATACCTGGCTGTGGGGTACCTGTAACCACCAAGGCATTTAGTCAAGTAAGACCCAGGCTAAGTCTCAGATTATTGAGTTTCTAAACTCTAAACCGTTGAGTCATGAGTTAGCATACTGAATCATTAACCAAAAACTGTACTGGTTTGTCATTCTGAGTTCGCTGGTATCAGGTAAGGTAAGGTCAGGTTAGCAAAAGAATAACTCACAGTGACAGAGTGCATAATTAAACAGAGGGAGAGACAGCACATGACTCATGACTCATGACCATCTAAAGATGATTTGACTTGCTGTTGCGCAAAGGCTTGAAGCCACCCCAAGCAACCGTTCATTCCAAGCTCTTTTACGCATTTGCTGAGTCCAGAACCCTTTGAAGCGCCCTGGTAAGTACCAGCTGCTGCTCACCGCTGCTGCTGGAACTGCCCGCTGATTGTTTCTCGGATAGGTGCTCCAATCTGTTTCGAACTTGGGCAAGGCATTGGTCTCTGGTCGCAAGTGGAATCAAGCATCCTTCATGCACCCACTTGCTGGGACGAAGGCGTGAATGAAAGAAGGAGAATCGGACTTCTGACTTTCCAATCTTGAGATTGCAAAAATGGCAAACGCTTCTCGCTGAAACTGCTAAGCCAACATCATCCAAGCCAACATCCCGGTTAAAATATGTCTTTGCAGGGGCAGCAAACGAAGAGGAGGAAGCTGCTACTGCGTTCTGTGCCTCATGGTGTTCAGCAATCAACTGCGTTGCAACCTTTTCCTCTGTCTTGGCTGTCTCTGACACTGGCATGACTGGATCATCTTCTTGCCGCTCCTCGGAAACTTCTGACCCAGAATCTGAATCGGAAGATGATGAAGAAGATGTAGAAACACTGGCAGTAGGGCTCTGCTTGCTGGCAGGTTCAATGTTCTCATGCTGTCCGACCAGTGGCCTCTGAGTCTGAGTCCTTAAATGCAAAGTCTTCCGTGTAGTCGAACAGGGTTTCTTTTTAGCAGGCTTCTTAGGCTTCTTGGCTTTGCTTTTGGGCATAGACAGCCCAAAAGGTAGCTTGAAGTGCCGCTTTCTAGTCGTCAGTTTTTTGTCCAGATCAAGTTTGAAAGACTTCCTGCACTCAGCAGTTTCAATCCGAAAGAATGGAACATGGTTTTGGTCCAATGCCTGATAAGACCATACCTCAATGGTCAGTGTTCTAAACGGCTTGGAGGACAGGAGCTGCTGAAAAAGCTGCTGAGACGTTGACATCTTCATATGGCCATGTGCATCTCTTGCAAATGTGCAGTCACCATCATTGCTGAGATCTACATGCAAAAGGATGTGTGACATTGGCCTTTTCACACAGACTCCAAGAAAGAAGAGGCGAGGCTCATGAGATTCATTTACGACAATGGACAACAGGTCTCCCACTTCAACCGACTGCTCCACCAAAGCTCGGTTCAAATGTTTGACAAACTCTGCCGCGCTTCCAGGTCCGCAGCAAAACTCCAAGTTTTTGCACATGCCAAACTGTTGAAAACATGTTTTGTCTTTCGGCAACTCAAGGCTCTCAAACCCGGCCACCTGCTCAATGGGTTCGAACGGAGTGTGCAAAGCTGCCTTTACACAATCTTTGCATTCAGTGTCTGACATCTCCAGATCAAAATGCTGCGCCTTGACAGCACCATTACCTGTGCATGCTCGGTGTTGTGCAGGTGTTGTTTTCCCAAACCCTCAAATGCGAAACTATTCTGAAACTATAGAAACAGAAGAAGGAACAAAAAAAATCATATCATATCATATCATATTGGTCTTGAGTCTTGGTCCATAGGCAAATTGCAGTATAGTTGTGGGTCAGCCTAAAGAATGCAGCCACACCACATGCTGTATAGGAAGAGGCACTTCTACAGCTACTGAATTGAACCACAAACAGAACAGAACATTCTCGCAATCCGACAATTCGGTCATATCTTGAGAATTAAACCAAAAGCAAAAACAAGCTTTAAACACTTGAACCCCTCAACCCTATAGGGACCCTGGGCCCTCGGTCTGTGTCATGACCCTCAGCAACAGTGAAACAGTGTAGCAACTAACAAATAGTTATATATAATACAAGGTAAGTTGCCAGGAAGGGGGGTGTGCTATGTGCTGAAAAGTTACGGTCTCCCATTTGGCCATCAAAGGACCACACTGGATGTGATCTTGCACAGTCAAAATTCTTCACAAGACGCTTGCAAGAAACCTTGCGCAAGCCTTTGCTTCCGATTTGTTGCTCCTGTGCTTTTCTCTCTGAAACTTGGCCTTTGGAAGGCAATGGCATGTGACTGATCTCTTCTCTAGCAGAGTTCTCAAACTGTGCCTGCACTTGGTAGGATTCCCGTGTTTCCTGTGGCAATTTGCTCCATTCCTTAGATAGATTCTTGATAGAAGAACCATATTCACCCTTCTCCAACTGCTCACTCTTCATATGCTCACGCTGAAAAATGTTCCAACCGCACAGCTTTCGGGGAGTTCTGTCAACAGCGGCTGAAATTCGAGAAGACTTTTCAGCTTTGGTTTCCCGGCTAGGGCGAAAAGGACCCCGCTTCTGGCCAACCTTGGATAGACAGGAAGCTTGTTTGCGAAAGTGTCGGTGTCTGTATGATTTATGTAAAGAAAACTTTACAGTACCTTATGCAACGTGTAATACGTCTGTGCGACCGTATATGTAACATTTGCACATATGAATATGCATGTAAGTTTTGTATGTGTGTAACATATGTACTGTATGTGTATGTAATATGTAAGTATGCAACAAGCACGCATACTGACAACTGACCGACTCTGTATTAGGCGGTATGTAAGTATGTGAAGTGTACTGTATGTATGATACTGTATGTATGTAACAAGGGTAGCAACTGTGTAGCAGTAACATGCTGCAACGCACCTAAGTACATCAGCACTACATCATCACTACATCACAGCTTGTTTAACTAAGTCATCTCACCTTTCATTGATCTGTCTTCTTCAGCTGCCAGGGCACTTTAGGCTGCACAGCCCGAAGTATGCCAGCAACAGACTTTTTGGATGGTAATGTGTCTTCATCTACGTAGAGCTTGACCAACTCGTGGGCTTGTATGCTGGACTGCAAAAAACTCGCCTCCCGTGCAGAAACCGGGGCCTTGACAGCCTGGTTGCCCCTCCTCGATACTATTGCTTGGACCTTTCCGTTCTTGCACTCAACCCGTTCAGAGGACAAAGGAGAATACGTGGCTATGTCAGCAAGAATTGCAGAGACTTTTGTTTGCACAGACTCTTGCTCAGGGATTGGCTTCCCAGCTAGTTTGCCAGGAAAGGATGATAGAAGAACTCTAGAAAACTCGTGGTCAACGCAATCAGGGCACTGCTGAAATCTTTCTTGACAGTGGTCCCACATCTTACAGAATGTTGCAAGGTCAGTCCCCACCAGGCAAAAGAGGATGTGGGGAAAATCTGCAACATTGTGTACAAACCTGCGCCAGGTATCTGTGATGCAAATGATGGCCATGGTCAGCACAGTCCCCAAACAGGACTCTGCAGAAAGAAGCCCTGAAGCAATGTCCTGATGGATTTTGTTCATCAGCAGGTCCTGATATGACTCAATGATTCTGTGACCCACGCTCCCAGCAACAAACCGAAGGAAGAAGTCCTTGCTCTTGCATGCCATGTCTTGCCAATGCGGATCCAGGGGGCCTATCAGTGTCAGCTTTGAGATAAGCCCAGTTCTGTGGAACAACATGTTCAACAAAGCATCCATTGGCTGTATTACTGCACTCACAATTGTAGTGGATTGTGCAAAGGCAGGAGACGCAACCTCAGCCTTAACCAGTTGTTTGCGCTTGAGGTTTGCAGCTTGGTAGCTCACGTCCTCGTCAAGCGTAATTCCAGGCAAATTCTCTACGTCTTGGTTTTGCTCACCAAGAATTTTGTCCAAGAACTCTGGATCGATCCCAGCCCCACTCAACAGAGCTGCGGCATCACAATCAATCAGCGTCATTGCTCTTGTCAGCAAAGAATGAACCCGAGTACCCACATGCACATATCCTGTGGCGGTATCAAAGTGCTTGAACCTGTACAGCAAAGGCACTGGATAGCCTGCACTCAGAAAGGGAACTGCCAAACGCAATGCCTTGGTTCTTGCATCAGCCATGTCCTTGCAGCAGGGCACACCATTGTTGTCAAACACGCAATAATGTACTATTGTTGTTTGCTGGAGATCTCCATTAAAGAATTGTAACATCTTGGTGAGATGCTCTTTCTTTTGAACAGAGCGGGAAAAGTAGCTGTCCCTGAGGCGAGTGGCGCGTTCTTTCCAAGTGCCCATCTCTGGTGGGTAATCTTGGGCTTGAACTAGCACAAAACTTTGGCACACAATGGTTGTCACAGCAGCTGCCATTTGCTTTCGGAAATTCATTCCTTCAAAAAGGTGGGCTAGCCTCACCAGTGTGCTCCAAAACTGAGGGATCAGCAAAACAACTGGTTTGCGAATCAGGCATGCATTGTGGGAAGCGCAGGAAACACGCATGGCCAAATGCTTCATGAAATAAGCCTCACCAGCTTGCCTCCTAGCAAGTAGTCTTAAGCGCTCTGCTTGAAATGCTGCACCGTTTGCCTTCAAAGAATCTCCAATGAATATGAATGTCTTGAACTCACTTTCAATGCGGCCAAGGCCAAATCTTTTGAACAGTTGACCGGTTCCAGCAGAAGTCAACAGGGCTGAGCCCATGCAAGTCCTGTCAATGCCATCAGCGTCGGGGTTCTCAACCACAAACAAAGGAGTAGGTATCTGAAAGCTTTGCAGGCACGTTGTGCTGGCAAGGTCACGCCGAGCATGGACTGTTTGGACTGAGTTCATGATTGTGAACACAGTGCATGGGTCACTTGCAGCATTTGGGCCTCTCATACGTGTATTTGTATCGTCAATTGTGTGGCAGTTCAAGCAATGGAAAATTTTGCTGGACTCGGACTCACCAAAAAAAGACTGTAGGGTGGCCACAATTCCCTTGATCAACGCGACCACGCTTCTTGCCCTGTCCTGCTCGAATGTAAAGGGGTTGTTTTTGTATGTTCCTTCCTGGTACTGTGCATGCAAAAAGTTTCTGGTCAAAAAGCTGTTTTGGAGCCGTCCAACATAGCTGGGATCTGAACTCTTCCCATCATTCAGTATTGTGGATGCTGCACTGGCATCTTGGGCAACAGAATGCTGTTGATTCAATCGCCTCCTCAGCTTGTTAAGCTGTATTGTAGCTCTTGCTTTTGCAGTCCTGAGTCGGTTCTGATCTAGTGTAGTGTTGTTGTACCTCTTGGGCTTGATATCTTCCTCTTGGCTTGGAGAGCCAAGCAAAAATTGAAATACCATAACAAATCACAAATCAAGTCCATGGCCCGTGGCTCTAAACATGGACAATGGCCATGGCCCACGGCTCAATGATCACATAAGCCCCGTCCCACCTAAATAGTCTGAAATGCAGAAATGCAAAGAGAAACTGGAACAAGTGCTAGCAAGATAGTCCAGATAATCCAATGATGATAATCCTGTTGACATGCTACTGCATCCAAGTTAAACAGGTGACCCTGCGCCCCGTTCAAAAGTATTCTGAACTGTAACTGCAGAACATGGTCTTTGCCATTTTGGAATTATTGTACTGCTGCCTGCTGCCTGCGTAGTTTGCCTTGCTGGACCCCAGGATGCTGGCTGTGCTGACGGGTCTTCAGCTGAACAAGCAAAACTAAGCTGGCTAAACCGAACTAAACCAAACCGGCTTTTGGAAGGAAATGCCGAAGCTGGGATCTAAGCAATTGAATTGACTGACATAGTGACATACATACATACTAAAGCCTTGGGCCTTTGCGTGAGAAGTGCGAGCGTTGAACCAGATTGTGGAATAGTTGGAATACTGGAATACCAAAACTTCCTGCGAATCACGAATGGCCTTGTCACCCGAGCCTGGGAAGTGATCCTCAATGCCTCGCACCTGAGACAAGCTATGACAAGCTCCGCAGTGTTGTGTCTCTATTTTGGTTTCCATCCATTGACATGACCATTCCGAATTCCCCTAATTTCAAACAATACACGTACACGGTTGGTTGACTGTTGACTCCTCAGTGTGTGACGTGTGTCGTCTTTTTTTATACAACCCATAGTAGGGCTTGGTGTTTATTGCGTCAGTAATCGGTGTTCTTCCAGACAGTCAACTTGTACGGTGTTTTGTCTACCAGCAATCGGTGTTTTTTGCGTCGGTGCCCCAGCCACGGTGTTTTTTGCGACAGTTGGTCGGTGTTTTTTGCGCCGGTACCCCTTTAGCTTGTCATCGTGGAATCTTGTAGCCGAGGCTGCCTTCTGATCACTTTTTTCGAACGCCAGCGGCCAGCAGCTCAAATAACGTGCCTGGCTGTTTCTGGAGTTTGGTCGCGGAGCTTTGGTCGCGGCCAAGGCTGCGCTGCCATCCTCCTCGAGGTTGGTCGCGGAGCTTGGTCGCGGAGCTTGGCGCCCAGCGGCTTCTCACTCAGCGGTGGGGCTTTGCTCGTTCTTGTTGCCAAGGCTGCGCTGCCGTCATCTTCGCGTTGGGTCGCGGAGCTTTGGTCGCGGAGCTTGGCGCCCAGAGGCTTCTCACTCAGCGGTGGGGCTTTGCCAATTCTTGTTGCCAAGGCTGCGCTGCCGTCATTTTCTTCGAGTGCCAGCGACTCAGCCGGTGCGAGTCAAGCGTTGTCGTTTTTCCGCTTCCCCCGGTTGCCCTCTGCATGTCCGTTGGTGCCTCCCTTGCTGCAAGTTCTGGTTCTAGAGTTTGTTCTGTTCCGGGGCTGCAGATTCCACTGCCGCACTCTCAGAAGTTTCTTGCAGTTGCTCTTGCTTCTCCCTGACTTCCGTTTTCCGTGCCGGTGCTTTCCACCAGGCTCCCCTGATGGCGCTGCGTTGGGCGGACGATCCTGACTGCGATTTGGAGGCCCGTTGCGCTGCAAACTTCTGCTGCGATGACTGCGCGCGGCGCTGCCAGGCGTTCGACGTGGACAGGTTTCTCCGCAAGTTTTGGGGCTGCAGCCTCACCTTGAAAACCCCTGTCCGGGCCTCAGTGCGTGCACGCCTGGACCGCTTTTGCTACAGAATCGTTTGCCAGGTGGGGTGGATCCATGTGCCGTGCAACGATGTTCCACAGGCCCCGTGCAGAGTATGTATGTTGAGCTGTAAGGGCGTAGCAGCGTAACAGCCGTTGCTCGTTGCTGTCTTGCTGTGACAGGAAGCCCTGGAGCCAGTTCGCACGGTCGAAGCCTCACAGTTGCGCGACGTTTCGGGGTGGGACCGGTTCTTCATGGCACGTCTGCGGCAGGCCACCCCGTGCTCCCAGAAAAAGCACAGGTCCGTCAGTGTCAGACGTGGTTTTCACATGCTCGGTTCCTGCTATCCAGTCAGGCGCCGCCGTGCTCGTGGCCCGTGTGCTACCACGACGGAGGCGGTTAGCTGCGCTGTGTGCATCGGATGCTCGTATACTCCACTTTCCTAGGCTCGGCTGGTTTGTTCTTGCAGAGATTCGGCCCTTCCAGGATGATGCTTTTCTGGATTTTGCTTGGAGGCAAGCGCAGGAGGCTGGGTGTGGCTCGCGCCGACTTTTCGGTTGCCAGCGCATGAGACTTTTGACAGGAGTGTCCTTTCGGGCTGTTCTTCGACATAGCGTGGTGCCGGGGCCTTAGTCATTGTACACCTGCGGGGTTGGCTGTCTTTGTTTCTGCTTTGCTTCGTGTGAGGCAACACGCAGCAGTGGGGTCGCCCCACCCGGGCGTGGCGACGTTCTCTGGTGACGACTGCGTCCGGTCCTGATGACTGTGTTTAGTCTTTGGTTTTGTTGCGTTTGCACATCGTGAGGCTGCGCGAGATTTCCGACAACCGCGCCATGGCGCCGGCGCTGGAGCTCGAGGCTGGTCCATGCTTAGCTTGCAGCCGTTGGTACTGCAGGCCTTTTAAAGTTTGCAAAGGCATATAGAACGGTCAAGACTTGCGAGGTTGTGCACAGCGTGTCCGACCTCAGCCCCCACATTCCTTTTGGAACTGCTGCAGCGCAAGTCTTGACCACGTTCCGGTGGACCATTTCACGCAAGTGTCGCAACAAAGCAGCTCACGTTTCCAACGGCAACACCGCAGGCGGGGTTGGAGATCGTGGGGGGGTCGGACTTCACGCTCGTCCGTTTCGTCGTGCTCCGTCGCAGGCTTCTCTTTCCGCGGCGTGTTTCCCAACGTCTCGGGCACATCCTGTTGGCTGGCTAGCTTGCTGCAGTCCATGTTTGCATGCTTGCCCATAGTTAATTCCATCTCTCAACACCAGCAGACCAGACAATGTGGAAGCTCTTGCTGGCAGTGTGCCTTGCGAGAAACGCATGCTGTGAGCTCTCCTCGTGAATCGGCGACTGATTTGGAGCCGGTGTGGACCGAGCCACTGCGCGGCTTGCAGCTTACTTTTGATCGCCAGCAAGACCCTTTGGAATTTTTGGGAAAGCTTGCTGCCATTGATCTCGGAGTCTTGAACATCTTGACAGTGGAATATTTGCAAACACGAAGCCATGAGGTGCGGTGCCAGTGCCCGATTGAACTTCCAACCTGTCAGCCCGTGCTTGCGCCACACCCAGTGGCGTTAATCTCTCTTCCACCCTTTGATGAAACTGCTGCCCTTGACTTGACAGACTTGCTTTTACCTCACAGCGAGGAGATTGTTGATGGAGGTTTGGAATGTCCACTTTGCAAAGTTAAAAGTGTGTTGCATCAAGTTTCATCATGGCACTTGGGGGACGTTGCGCTCATACAGCTCGTTCGCGAAACCGATCCTGGCCTGCCCCTGAACCGCACAGCTGTGTTTGCGCCCCCTGAGTTTGAACATGCAAACTACGTGTATCGCCTCCGGGCAGCAGTACTGCATCGAGGGGACTCCTACCACCGTGGGGGTGCAGTACAATGATGGAGATGCACCCAAACGTTTTCCGACTGACCCTTCACACTTACAGACTCATGCGAGGTATTTCTTGTATGAACGAGTTCAAGAAGCTATTTCACCACGATCATCTTCTCCGACCGAGGTGGGATCTTTCGACTACACGTTTTGCTAGTCCATTTCCCTTCATTTTTGCGCATTGTTTTTTGACCTTGCTTAGTTTCTTTGATCCGCCGCCAATCCTGTCCGTTTTTTAACGTTCATTGATTTCTTTGATCCCTCGACCAGGTGCATCCAAGTGCAGAAGGTACAAAGCCAGCCCGTGCGTCTGGCCTGCCCCAGGGCTCCATGCCACCGGACATTTTGCCTGAAGGTCATGGCCGTGATGCGTTGGATTTCAGCGCTCCATTGTCGGCTTCTTTGACGGAGGTGGGCCAGAACGGTTTCATTTTTTGGGGCTGCTTTTCCTGGTTACCACACCTGTCGGCTTTGTCCTTTTTTTGCGCTGTTTTGACGTTCACCGCTTGATTTGCTCCCTGGCCAGGACGGTACAGGTGCAACTGAGACGCTGCAAGCCACTGCTTCTGCCATCCACCAGCCGCAGATGCCGCCGCAATTTTTGCCTGAAAGCCATGGCCATGATGCATTGGGTGACCATGCCCTGCATCTTCTTGAATTGTTTGAGAACGCAGGAGATTGTCGTGCTTTTCTCTCTGAACTTCCCCTCTTCTCAGCCGACCCGGAGGTCACTCTGGACAAGATTGCGGAGCATTACCAGGCGCAAGTCTCTGACCTTTGCTTGGACAATGTGAACAGTCACGCTGCTCTTGAAGTCGTGCCATGGATCGGAGACACCATGGTCTACCCTTTGGCCGTCCTGCTTGAAGCCACAGCCCGAGCCACGGCTATTCCACTGGTATTCTGGATCGATCTAGTGCAAAGTTTCGGAAATGCAGTGGTGCACAAGCGGGCCGGCGTGCAACTCACTGAGCGGTATCATACCAAGAATCGGTATTGGATGGTTGGCACTGCAAACGTCGCTGAAGGGAAGTCACCAGCGATGATGCCAGTCGTCGAAGCTGTGGAGAGGGCGTTGCACCAGAACACAGCTTTCACCGTGGGCTCACCTGGCGACCAGTTTCACCTGCAACAGGGCAGCACTTCCGCAGCGGCTCGCGAAAAGCTTCGTTTCTGTGACGGATATCTGGCAATACATTCGGATGAAGCTGGCGCCTGCCTTTGCCCTGCTTTTGCCAACGGTGGAGCCACTGACCCATCCAAGTTCATTGATTTCCAACTGTTTCTCAATGCTGCCCACGGTGGCTCTTTTAGCTTCAGCACCCAAGTTGATCGCCAAAAAGTGTTGAAGCACAAGGTTCCTGATCCAACAGCCCCTGTGCCAGAACCAGTTGGCATGACTTTGAAAGAAACAAATGTTCACATAATTTTTTTGCAGCAGGAACTGTTTCTTTCTAATTGGTGGGCGCCAGTGGCAGCAACCAAACCACTTGGATTGGTGCAGCGCTTTCTCTTTTCCTTTGGAGCTCGTTTGAATATGGGCAAGCAGTCTTGGAATGGCTTCTTGCAAGATGTCACTGTGCCTATTCTCGAGCAGCTTTTTAGTGCTATCATCCGGCGGTTTGGGCCTCATATTACCACTTCAGCCGACTTTGTCTTTGAAACTACACACGCACAGCGTGCGGTCATTGTTGAGCTTGAAGAGATTGGCCGCTTGTTTGCTCGCAAAGATTCCGTGCACACGGTCTTTCGGGAGGCCATGCCCAAGGCCATGTATTGGCTGGGCACCGCCGTGCTGACAAACCACCTGGTGGCGAATTTGTGGCCAAGTGCGTTGGGGCGTGATTTGCCGGATGAGTTTCCCACGACTGTGTCCAACGAGTGTTTCATTGCGAGTGTCCAATTCATGCTGAAGCGGTATCTTTTTGGCCAGGCAATCCTCAGCGTCACTTCCAAAGAGCAAACTTGGTTGCACCGTCGGCGCGACTTCCGCGACGCGGAGGATGATTTACTCCCATTGCTGCTCCGCATTTTGCGGGGAGCGCCTGGCTCTGTCATCACCTTGGAACACATTTTTTGTGCAGACCTGGCATTGAAACGAAGTATCGAGAAAGGCTCCTGCAACGCGGCGGATCTGGCCCGCCAACGCATCGCTGATTTGCGGTTGCAGCTGAAAGACCTTGGGCTTGGGGAGCTGTGCAGCTCCGGTGGTACTGCGCGATTCCGCAAATATCATGTCGGGTCACTGTCTCCTGGTTGTTTGGATTGGTTGCGGAAACACCGGGTGCCACTTTCCCATTTCGGAAAACGTTCACATGTTGATCATGCAGCTTTTCTAGGCACCTGCCGTGGAGGGTGCGTGGACGTTGATTCGGGTGTGTGTGGAAGCAAAGACACAGCAGTGGACTCCGGGGAGCAAGAGCTTCAACCTTTGCAAAGTGCAGTGCCTCGTGTTGCAAAACCGTCTCCACAAGTTGCGCGCGGCGGTGCAAGTGCCCACCCAAATCAACCAGCCAAACCAAGGAAGAAGAAGCAAGCCATCCAGTGGCGCGACATTTCTCGGGTGGAGCTTGGGTCTCCTTTGATGTCCAACCAGCAGCTTTTGCAGCACCTGCGCCGCAGACCTGAATGGGCTGACACCAGAGTGGCCGCGCGGACTTTGTGGCAAAACAAAGAACGCATTTTGAGTGAGGTTCGCTGCGTAGAAAGCGAACTGTGCACCCATTGCTGGCGAACCCACTACATTCTCAGCAAGAGTTTGTACAGCCCTGGAACTTTGGTCGTTCAGGCATCTGGTGAACACACCGGGCATGACGGTGCTGTACCTTGTGCGTCAGGGAAAATCTTCAACGAAAAGCAGCGCGAAATTGCTGCCCGCTTCCTCTCCGGAGGTGGCCGCGGGGCCAAGAATTTGCGCGTGGCCCTTCTAGCTGCAGGCTGTGCCGATGCATCATTGCCTGACAACACCCAGCTTGCCAATTGGTTGAGAAACAACAGCCGCAAAAACAAGGATGCCCTCGACAAAGACAAGTCTGTTGTGGCAGCGGTTGCTTTGGAAGTTAGTCAGTTGCCACGAAGCCTTCCAAAGCAAATCGATGCATTGTTTCTTCTGCGGGACCCAATCATCACGGATACGGAAGTCTGTATCCTTTTCGCTTCTCCCGGGATGCTGAACACCTTTGACCGTTACACTGGTCTAGATGTCGCCCTTTCTGTGGACACCAAGATGAAGGTGTTGACCCGCGGAATGGGCGTGGCCACAGTCAGCTTATTGGTCAAGGACCAGCTGCGCAAGACGCGCTTGCCCAAACTTGGCAAAGGCTCTCGGACTCAAAGCCGTGCTTGGACGTCGCACGGCATGCCCGTTGCGCAGGCAATTTTTCACGCCGAAACAAAGCCCAACTATTGCCGCCTTTTTCGGACCTGTTGCGACTTGTGGGCAGAACGCCAGCCGAGCCGCTTGCCTCTGCCCGAGCAGCGAAGCCTTCAAATCCACAAGGACTTTCACCCCAGCGCCGAAGAAGCTCGTCGAGAAGTCTTCCCACACTCTCGGGCATGTGATGATTTTTTCCATTTCAAAGAAAAATCTCACACGGTCATGCGGTCCAAGTGCCGTCAGGTTGTTCTTCACAAAGGAAAACATGTGAAAAAGCATTTGCGCTATGCCTTGACTGTGGTGTCGCTGCTGCGGTTCATCCCGACATTGCCTCTGTTTAGCTGGCTCTGGAAAGCTTTCCTGGCTTCTTTGCGACGCATGGATGAACCGATTCTAGCCGATTGGTTGCAATCATACGAGCGGCCTTTGCCATCTATCTTTTCCGAGCAAGCCGCTGGCCCACAGGATCTTATTTATGTGAGTTTCTGGGTTGGCTTTGATGGCATTATACCCGGATCGGGCAGCGGCAGTGAGCCCGCAGAAGCTGTGCATGGCGCGTGGCAAACGGAATTGGCTTCTCTCGGTGGCCGTGGAGACATCAACCATTGCTTGTGCGTCCTACAAAGGCTCTACACACAACATTGGCAAGACTGGTACTCTTGGATGGATGCTTCGCCTTTGTCTTTTCAGCCGGCCGGACAGGACCCTCAGTTAGTCAATGGTGCGGCTTTAGCGCGAGCCGGGCGCACTACAGCAGCCAGCTTCTCCAAGTTGCCACCGAACTCGCGCTATGTCCTTCAACAGTCCACAGATCATTCGTGGGTTGCCTGTGCAGCCACTGCCGCCACATCGCCGGTGAATCGTAGCTTGGCGCAGGGAATCTTGCGGTTCCTTCTTCAGCCGACGCTGCTGCATGCAAACAGTTTGCCTCAGTTGTTTGACGATTCCGGCAATCTTTCATTGCAGGCCCTTCGCTTTCACTTTGAAGATGTTGCGTATGTGCGGGCGCGGCCGACGTCCCTCCTTTGTTCTTGTGCTGCCGCAACAACGCATGCCCAGTGCGAGCATTCGACGTTCCTTCGCAGCTTGGCGCTGCCGACATTCCCTTCGGACTCATTACTGCTCAATGATGTCCCAAAAGCTCGCAAGCGTACCGGGCGTCGAACAACTGCTGCTGAGCCGCCGCGGAAACGGCGCAGACGTACAGGGTGATTTGCTTCAAAGAAAGCCGTTGGTGCAGGTCCATCACGCTGCTGAAAAGTTTGTGCCGCAACTTCGCTGACAGTGCTTTCTTTGTGTAACAGCCTTGTTCTACTTTTAGTTTCTTTAAATTTCGAGCTTCAGCTTCCTCATGTCAGGTCTTTCAATTAAGCCTTTCAAACTGCAATACTGCTTTACTGCGCAGCATCTCCTTGCGCATGACATGCCCTTTTCCTTCTTCCAACCTGGACGCCACGCAGCCGGTCATTCTCTCAGGTCTACCATCCTCGTGTCCACCTGGGCCGGCGGGCGACCGACAAGGAGGAGGAGAAGAAGTCGTAGCAGTAGTAGTAGGATAAGGAGGCTGATGATGGTCATGAGGATGATGAAAATGGTGATGTTGATGCAGATGATGCTAATGATGACGCAGATGATGAGGAGGATGAGGATGATGATGGTGATGCTGTTGATGATGCTGATGATGGTGATGATGATGAGGCTGCGGATGATGATGAGGATGATGATAACGAAGAAGAAAAGATGATGATGATGATGACGATGATGATGATGATGATGCTGATGATGAAGATGCTGATGATGGTGATGATGATGCGGCTGAGGATGATGATGATGATGACGAAGAAGATGATGATGAAGATGATGGTGATGAAGATGATGATGATGAAGAGGAAGAAGAAGATGATGATGTTGATGATGATGATGATGATGCTGATGATGATGCAGATGATGACCAAGATGATGAGAATGATGTTAATGATGATGATGCGGATGGGGCTTGGGATAATGATGATGGCGATCGCACGGCGCGCAGCGCCTCCCCCCGGACTGCAGACATGGAAGACCTTTGTTGTTGTTGTTGCTGTTGCTGTTGCTGTTGTTGTTGGTGTTGCTACGGTGGGTACTGCGTATACGGGAGTTGCTACAATAAAAAAGCGGGAGGGATGGATCGGGGGGAGGGCGCAGCGCCTGGAGGAGGAGCAGGCGGAAGAAGAGAGGAGAAGGAGGAGGAGGAGGAAGAGGAGGAGGCGAAGAAGAGGAGGAGGAGGAGGAGCAGGAGGAGGAGGAGGAGCAGGAGGAAGAGGCCAAGGAAAAGGAGGAGGACGAGGAGGAGGAGTTGGAGGAGGAGGAGAAGGAGGAGGAGGAGGAAAGGAGGAAGAGAAGGAGGAGCAGGACGAGGAGAAGAAGAACAAGACGGAGGAGAAGGAGGAGCAGCAGCAGGAGCAGGAGAAGGAGGAGGAAGAGGAGGAGGCAGCCGACGCCGAAAACACCCGTTACCGACGCAAAAAACACCAACCGTCCCAGAAAACACTGTTTGCCGACGCGACAAACCCCGGGGCCGTCGCAATAAACACCGGCCAACCGACGCAGAAAACACCGTTCCAGCACCGACGCAAAAAAACACCGGTACATGTGCACCGTCGCAAAAAAACACCGTTTACCGACGCAATAAACCCGGAGCCCCCCATAGTAGGCCCATACTGGCCCACATATAATGATACTATGATACCATATGGAAATGCCGCCCCGTTTCCCACCTCCTCCATCACGGCTACCAATGGCTGCTTGATGCCTTGGCTGCAAGCAGCTCTGCAAGAATTCAAGTGGCCCCATGCCCCAATTTCAGTATTGGTCCAGGATGGGTTCACCACTTCAAAAACCTGAATGCAAGTATTGTATTTCAAAAAATACACGGCATGTGGACCATGGATACAGTCATTAATTTACTGGATGATATGATATGATTTGATTATGATTAGTCTTATGATGACATATTACGATTATGATTATTGATATGATTTGATTGATCACAATCAATGGTTTTCTCTGACTCCTCTCCTCTCAACCCGAAAAAACTATCTCTCTCCCCATCTCTCTTTTGCTTATTTCTCCACTTTGTTTGTGTTTCTCCTTCTGGTTGTCTCTATGTCTCTCTCACTCTCTCCCTCTCTCTTTGTTACTCTCTTTTGCTTCCTTCAACCTAGTTCATCGCATGCAACATCTACGGGTTGTGGTCAACCCTACGCCTAGGCTCACTGAATGCAAATACCAGCCACCTGAAAAACTCTGGCAAAAAGAACCAGAAGAGAAACATATGAGAAGCTGGTCACATGTGTTCGGAGATCCTTCCCACTCTGCAAGCCCAAGTTAGTGCAACAAAGACAAGATGCGGATGTGCTCGATTCCAAACTTGAAAGGACGGCTTTCTGGCATCTCCATTGGGTTGAATGTATCGGATCGATGGCGAAGCTGAGTATAAGGTTGACATGGAGGCCCCCAAAGATATAGATCCTGAGTGAGCATGACTCCTGCAACTTTGCTTCAGCCTTCCCCCTGACAACCCGGTCTCAAGACTCACAATGACTTTGCTTTGCCCTATCTTTGTTGGTGGGAAATCACCATCTCTTGTTGCACAGTCACATGCAGCCTATTGTGTGTTCCATCTTTCAGCAAAAATTGGCTTAAAATCACTTGACCCTCCATCTGTCCCTGTGCAGTGCCAACTGTCCAATTTCTTCCAAAATCTTAGAGTCCAGAATCTGTCATACATCCTCTTGCAAATAAAGTCAGTCCAGTGGCTTCGTGTCCCTCCGCAATACTGCAATCCGTGCTGACGCAGCGATCACAGGGTCCACTTGTCAGGCAGTGGTTCATGTCAGTGAACAAGTGGTCGACTTAGATGGTGCAGGGATTGGCTGACAATAAAGTACATCATAAACTGTTTGTCAGGATATCCCTTCTCATCGACCTATTATTTATATATTTATATAGTTCAACAACTTCAGTATCAGTATAGTATAGTATTATGTGGTCTGTACTATGACATAAATAGGAAATCCGAGCACCATAACCATCCCTATCCTGGCCAATCGAGATATTATTCGGCCAGCCAGTCAGCTACTTAAGGACTTAAGGCTCAATCCTCCATGTCCAAAAGGCTTCCATTCCATGCTCAAAAAGTCTTACTGAGCCAACCAACTGACAAACCAACACAAAAATGATAAAACAAAATGAACAGATGTCACGGTTGCTAAGCCAAATGACCACTTGCAAAAAACATGTCCGTTCCAACACCAGAATGCCAAGTCGCTCTGGTGTTCGAAATGGGCAAGGATGAAACTCCTCTTGGACCAGGAAGCGTCTGAAGCTGCCAAAGTTCTGAACTCAAGGTGCCCGTTGGTGGCCCTTTGCAATTCTGTCCTAAGCAGCGCGTAGAATTGTGTTCAATCACACAAGGCCCCAGGCTTTGTGAATATAATATAGTAACAAACTAGACTGGACTAGACAGACTACTAGATGACTCAATAGATGTCACGAACTTCCATGCCACATTGTGCCTTGAAGTTTTCCCGTTTTCCTATGGCATTTGTCATCTGTCAACTGATCTTCCTTTGTGGGATTGTATGGCATGGTGCAGGGCTAATGCAGGCAGGTTGCATAGCGTAGGTGCCTGTAGCAGCGCCAGCGCAATCCTCCACGAGGACCAGCCTCAGATTGCAGGAGTGAAGGTGCTCAGAAGTCAGTGGAGCTGGAACAAAATGAAAGCAACACGGGCAGCATGGTCAGGCAATCTCAACATCGGGCCACTTACCTGAACAGTATGGCATGGATCAAACAACAAAATACAAAACAAATTGCCCCATCACTACCTAGAGACTGTGGCACTTGTTTGGACCTGAATGCGGTCTCCACCACCCCCTGGTCTATCTGAAGGCGCTCCAAGGTATGTTTTGCCCAGTCGAAGTAAGCCGGCTTGCCAATCTCCACAGACCTTTGAGCAAGAGAATTGTAGAAACTAAGGGAACCTCAGAAACCTGCTGCTGCTGCGTCTGTTTTGTTTCATTTGTATCTGACTTTTTGCAGCCATCCTATGACTGTGGGGCAAACCTTTGTGCGCGCAAGCAAATCCTATGACTCTTGACTGTAGGCCACAGGCCATGGGGGGTAAATCTTTGCGCATGCAATCCTTCATGTAGCACTGCATTGGACTAGTTATCTGAAAAGTATGATTTGATTCAACTATATAATCAGATCCACTTCTGGGTTCAAACAATTTGCATCCATCATTCACGAGGTCTAGGGTCCTGGTCCATAGTCCGTTGTTTTGGAGAGGCATGGAACCTTGTCATGCCCTTGTTTCAAAAGGGAGCCCTGCAAAACAAGTTCAGTTGAGTGGCATTGGTTGGCCTTCCCGGTGTGGAATTTGCCAATCACTGTCCAAAGAGATGATATCGGAGCCATCTGCGAGGTCAAAGTCCATGGCCCCAGCCCTTCTCAGCATCTATCACCCCACGGGCCTACAGCCTTCAATGCCTTCAAGCAAAAAGATGGCGGCTTAGGCTTTGCAGCGTGAAGCAGCGTCATCCCGAAACTGACCAGGTCCACCGGCTAAACCACTGGTGGTGCACAGGCCCAGGACAACCAACATTATGTAGTTTCTGCAGGTATAAGATAATTGATGATTATTATCGACGATCGAACGAACAACTCCGAGTAACTAGGTCCAATGCCAATACATATGATAGTGGCTAGAGGTGATGAGAATCAAGCGTGGTTAGATCAAACCAAGTTGGTTTGGCTACATGAAAACTATCTTGGATGGATGTGGCCTGTGGTCTTGGTTTGGGGTGTCACTCCTATCGGGTCTTTTGGTTTGGCTCAGGGCTAGACTTCTTTAGGGTCCTTTTTGGTTTGGGTCAGGGTTCGGGCTCGGGGTTTCGCTTGCTTCCAGGCCCCACGCTTTCGCTTGCTTCCAGGCTAGGCTGCCAGTTTAGCTTTGGTTGTTCAGAGTTATACCGTTAAGTTCACGAGTTACATTACAATTACACTTCCTTAGGGTCGCTCAGGGTGTTCTTCAGTGTGGGGACCTTAGATGTAAGTGGTGTTTGGATAGGGGCTCCAGCACAATAGTGTGAGAGGCCACTGCCCAATTAGGTTGACAGGTTAAGTCCTAGATTCCTAGATTCTGAGGATTGGTGAGTAGTGGTCGCCAGGTGGTTAAATGTGTAGCGTGCGCCCTTTGTCGCGTGCGCTGCCGGAGGGAATGCGTGCTGCCCATGTTTCCTACCTCCTAAAATCCTCATCCTCCTTCATCATCCTTCCAGATTGCAAATCCGCACAAATCAAGTTGGGAAACTTGGCGAAGAACTGGGTCCAAGGCGATGTACTCGCCTCGCACACCGTTCAGGGCGCCGCAGTCAGTCGTAGTCCGTCATAGTACTAGTACTAGCACTAGCACTAGCAGTAGGAGCAGTAGTACTAGTAGTAGTAGTAGTGGTAGTAGTAGTAGTAGCAGGAGGAGGAGGAGTAGCAGTAGCAGTAGCAGCAGTTGTGCTTTCAGTGGGCCATGGGATCCAAAGGGCTCAGTCAGTCTGACTGTGTTTTTGTGTGGTGGAAGGGCTGCAAGCCCAGCGTGTTAGTTTGGTGTGTGGTTGTGCCTGGCGCATTGTGATAGCAAGTGACCCTTTGCCTGGCTAGAATCATCTGAAGCTACACTGACAGAGTTTTCTAGGGTTCGAGAAGGCCTCTGAGGGAGTATTTGCTGGATGTTTGGATGGGTGGACCAACTTGGTTATAGTCTCACAGGATGTGATATGGTCTCCTTAGGGTGTTCAAGAATTAGTCATATCATTATGTAGACTCACAACAATTTTAGAAATAGTTTCTCTAGGGGTGTCATGTTTTAGAAATAGTTTCTCTGAGACTTTCAATCATTTAGAAATAGTTTCTTTGGGGGAGTCATGTGTTTAGAAATAGTTTCTATAGGAATTTCAATAATGTAGAAATAGTTTCTTCTATGCATCTTCAGGCCTTGAAAGAACAATGTAATAGTCCTAGCAGGCTTTGGAATTAGTTTCCAGCTGCTAATAAATAGTTCTTGCATATCTAGAAATAGTTTCCATAGGGGCCAATAACCCTCACCGAGAGATAAAATAAAGAGGCGGACAAAGGTCCTAAAGTAGGCGCCTACTTAATTAAGCAAGCCAGAAGTAAGCTACTAGCTACTAGGAAGATCCTAGTAACTGGACGCAGGATAGCTCACGCACCAATGACTTGGTTCCTATATGTGTGTTTAAGGAAAATAAGCTTTAGGTTCATTGAAGGTAGTTCCGCTTGTAGCTTCAGCTCACCTATTACTTCTCCGCCTGGGGAGTTAAGTTTCCCAAATCCAGGAACCAAATCATTGGCGGGGTCAGGCTTCTTCAGGGAAACTGCGTCCTAGATTTAGATAGTAAGATGTAGTAAGTACTTAAGCTAGCAGCTTAACCTACTTTGCTGCTTGTTGGCTCACCCAATGGTCTACACCCAATGGTCTAGCCACTTTGATTTGAAGTGTCCCCAAAATCTAGGAACCAAATCATTAGTGCGAGCGCTATCCTGCGTCCATGTCTAGTGGCTTAAGTAGCCAGTAGCGAACTAGTCGCCTGAATTAAGGAGGCGCCTACTTAATTAGATAGGGAGGGAGTGGAGCGGGCTTTTAAAAAGATCTGAATTCTGGATTGTAGCGATGCCAGGAGCCCCTTGTAGCTTCTTGTTCCTAGTAGCGATGCCCTTTGCTCCTAGTAGCTTCCTACCCCCCCCCCCCGCGCGTGCGCGGACAATTTGCTAGTAATTACAAGTGCCTCGCTGGTAATTACAAGTGCCTTACTAGTAGTAACAAGAAGCTATTAATTCGAATTAAATTCGTAACTTGTTACTACTAGTAAGGCACTTGTTCCTAGTAGCGATGCCCTTTGCTCCTAGTAGCATTCTTGGTGCTGGTGTTTTCTGTGTGGCCTTGGCAGGTTACGGATCTGTGATCTTGGACGACTGCAATTTTCACGAGTGCGTCGACCTCCAGGTGTGTTCACGAAGCAGAAATCCGCGGTGTTCGTTTGCTACTAGCGATGGCCTCCAGCTAATAGCGTCCTTATTACCAGCAGCCTCTTGTTCCTAGTAAGGCCAGGAGCCCCTAGTGGTGTCCTTGGTCCTAGTAGCGATGGCCTCCAGCATGTCTTCAGGACTTCTCGGATCTCAGAACCTTGTCCTTCTATCCACCCGATGGTGAGTTTGCAGCCTGCACCTTAGCCACCTGAGATACTGGCAGGATGGTTGAAGCGAAGTCAACAACCGTGCGGTTTTTGTGTTGAACAACTTTGAGCAACTAGTAGCGTCTTGTTCCTAGTACGGCCAGGAGCTACTAGTAGCGTCCTTGCTCCTAGTAGTAAGGCGAGGAGCCCCTAGTAGCTTCTTGATCCTAGTAGCGAAGCCCTTTGTTCCTAGTGCGCGAGGTCATGAACTACCGTATCACTGGTGATTTTCGTGTGCCTTTTAGGACGGCTTCTGAAGAGACTTGTGTGGCTTTTAAACGTTTGCTTGTTGGCCTCCAACCTAATGGTTTCTTGTTGCAGGATATTTCCCTTTGCCGAGCAACAAGCTCCGTACAAGATCGAAATTACCATCAAGGCGGCCAAAGCTCCATGAAGGTTGAAGCACAAGCGGTTGGAGCTCTGATTTCACAGGTCCGAGCAGATATCCCTGAGCAGAACTACGGGGGCAACGTGCAGATCTACTGCATGCTGCCTAAGGACAGTCCCTGACGAGTTTCCACCAGTTTTGCGGGAGAATCTTAAACGCTTCTTGCTCCTAGTAGTAAGGCCAGGAGCCCCTAGTAGCGTCCTTGCTACTAGTAGTAATGCCCTTTGCCGTTAGCTTCTTGTTACTACTAGTAAGGCACTTGTTACTACTAGCTTCTTGCTACTAGTAGTAATGCCCTTTGTTACTAGTAGCGATGCCCTGTTTCTAAAGTTTCTTGTTGTTCCTTGTCCTATAAAGCTTCCTCGTTCCTATGTGGTTCTTCCTTTCTTCTAGTTGGACTCTTCTGGAAGTGTTTCTTCCTTTTTTTGTGTTGCCTTCATGTTTGTTTGGTTTACTGTTCTTTCGTTGTCAATAGATCTTTCTTACCTGTTTCTTCTTGTCTCCTTTACATGTTCTTCTTTGTTTTCTTTAGATGTTTTGACATTTCTTGTTTGGTTCCTTGTCTCTTGTCGTTGTTCTTTTCAACCTTTAGACATGTTTTCCGCTGTTATCCTTTGTCCTTCTTTGTTTAGACCTTTTTCTTGTATTATTCCCTTTGTTCCTAAAAGGCCTTAGGTTCTTGGAAGTTATCCTGTACTAGTCCTCACCTGAGAATGTCCATGTACGTTTTAGCAACACTTGTTCGAACTCTCGCTAGACCTCTGCATCTGTCTCCACCGAGCTTGCGGTCTCTGCTGGTCAATCTGCAGAGTGCGCTGAGAATTCAAAGCTTCCAGCCATAGCCAAGCTAATAGCAGACCTTTTGCTCCGTTCGTCGCGATGCGAGCCCCGAACGTAGCTTCTTGCTCCTAGGCAAAGCTAATGGCAAACCTTTCTTCTTTTTCGACTTGAATTGTTTCTAATAGCAATGGCCTCCAACCTACTAGCGATGGCCTCCAGCATCTATCCTTCAAAGGCATTTGCAGAAACCTACCTAACGGGATATTCCCTTCACTTAACTTTAGCAGAAAAGATGTATTCAGCTAGATTTGTTCAGAGTTTTCAGTAGTGCATCACAGGTCAGAATTACAAAAGGAGAAGGACGATTAACGCTGAAACTTGCACTGCCAGGTACTTGGCCAGCGAGCATCGTTTGGTTTGGAACATCAAGAAGTTTCAGGGCGGAACAGAGGCACACAAAATGTACGTTCTTGCAGAAAGAGAATGTACAAGAAGCTTATCACTCAGCTGTTGTGTCCAGTCCTGGACAGGCAGCTATCAAGTGCCGAGTCACACTTTCCGCACCGATTTCGAACATCCAGAACATCAAGAAAGAGGCTCCGATTGACGTTTCGGCTCTTGCTCTGCAAGTTTCGGATCTACAGGAAGCATGGAGCCCCTAGTAGCTTCTTGTTGCTAGTAGTGATGCCCTTTGTTACTAGTAGCGATGCACTTGTTACTAGTAGCTTCTTGTTACTAGTAGCGATGCACTTGTTCCTAATGGCTTCTTGTTACTAGTAGTACGGCCAGGAGCCCCTAGTAGCGTCCGATCGCTCAGGTAGGGCCAGTCTCCCTGACTTATGAGATTCCAATGTACAATGTTTCGAACCTGCAGGCCGCGGTGTATTTGTGAAGTCACAATCGCCATCTCTTTTAGTATCCAACCGAATAGCGATGGCCTCCTTGTGAACTTCCACATATACAAGCTAAACTTGCGGCAGTTTTGTGGCTCATTGTGGCAGTTTTGGAGTCGGAAAGGAATCTTGGAAGGAGTTTGTCTTTTGTTTGTGCTTTTCTTTAGACCTTCCTTTCTTCTTCCTTTTTTTCTTTAGATCTCTGAGCTCCTTTGGAACACTTGGACAGGTCCGGTACTTGCGCATCGCTGAGAGGCACAAGTCTTACAATCCCTGCCGCTGGGTGAGGCTGGTATCAGATGTGTATAACATTGAACGAGCAGAGCTGGCGCATAGCATACTGCATGTTCCATTGGTGTTCTTCCATGTTCTGTCCAAATAGCGATGGCCTCCAACCTAATAGCCTCCAACCTAAGACGAGCGATGGCCTCCAACCTAGGAGTGATGGTCTCCAAGCTAATAGCGATCCTTGGTGTTCGTCCATGTTCTTTCCTACTTTGCACATGATCTTTACTTAAAGCAGTCACAATGCTTCGACCTCCTCTTCTTCCGGGAGGTATGTGACGCAATCCTCATCCTATGTTTGCCGTTTCTGAGCAGTTGACCTTTGCAACGCATTGATTCTTTCTTTGAGCTCGACAGAAAACAAGCGAAACGAGCAAGTGGGTGCCGGACCAAATCTAGGCCCAACGCCACCACCTTGAAAACATCGAAAGAAGCTACGTAGCCAGAGATTAAAGGATTCAAGCTATTCAAGATGTGTTTTGTAAGACTGTTTTTACATGTTTTTACAAGTGGAGTTATTACCGAGTACGCAGAAACCTTTGGATGCGGTCGTGGCCTACACGGCATAGATCAGAGTTGGCTCCGTTTGGTGCCGCAGTCCAACGTGCAAGGAGTCAATGCACAAAGGAGCCCTCCAAACGAGGATGCAGGATTCTTTGTGTACTTTTGTGCGAAGGATTCGGGATTGCGGCGAGAAAAGGGACGAGTCAAGACGGTAAAGCAAGCATCAGCATAGGATAGGACGGATAGGATATTGCAGCATGTGGTCCTAAAGACAAGAAATCAAAAAAAAAGGACAAGAAGTGAATTCTAAAATCAAGTTTCCTAGGAACAAGAAGCTACTAGCAGCTAAGTGCATCGCTACTAGTAGCTCCTCGCATTACTACTAGGAACAAGAAGCTACTAGTAGCTAAGTGTCTAGTCACATCCGATGGATTTGAGGTTTGCCAAACCGCAGCGAGGTTGGATCAAATGCGTCCACCTTGAGAGCTTGTGCCATCAAACTATAGGCAAGTCACATCTCCAAACCCTAAAGGCCATCTAAAGGCCCACTAAAGGCCCAAAAGAATGAACATGTTCTCAAGGAGTTCTCATTCGGGAGTTCATTCTGAAGGAATTTGTCTCACTCATTTAAGTGCTTCCTCCCGCCAGCTAGACTCTCAGGAAGCTAGACTCGTGTCCTTCTGAGCTTTGTGCTTACGCCTACACTAAGGAGACATGGTGTTTTTGGATGCCAGACACCCGGAGACACCCGCGCATCGCTGGGTTGGAGGCCATTGCTAGTAGGTTGGAGGCCATTGCTAGCCCCGAACGTGGCGTCCTTTGCTCGTAGCGATGCCAGGAGCCCCTAGTAGTTTCTTGTTACTAGTAGTAAGGCACTTGTTACCTAAGTTGTGAAAAAAACGCTGCCGGGTAGGAAACGCGCTCTTTCGGAAACGCACGAAAACGCACTGAAAACGCAGGTCAACATAAGAAGAAACGCGCTTTTGCTGGAGAGGGCTTTGGCCATACCAATAGACCAAAATGCTTTTATCGGATTTGGATAAATACAATTTGGGTGGTCTATGGACCATGTTCAAACATTCTATGGAACATGTCCAAACATTTGGGTGGTCTATGGACCATGGTGTAAAAGCATTGGACAAAAGCATTCTGGATGGACCATTTCCGACACACACTCTGACATTGGTTTTCAGTTAACTCAATTTCCAGGAAAAATGGACGCAAACGGCAAGGCGGCTGGGTCAGTGGAATTGAAGG
>CAXAMN010028539.1:69564-83565 GCA_963970005.1 Durusdinium trenchii
CAAGTGCCTTACTAGTAGTAACAAGAAGCTACTAGGGGCTCCTGGCCGTACTACTGGGAGCCAGAAGCTAGTAGAAACAAGTGCATCGCTTCTAGTAACAAGTGCCTAGTAGTAGTAACAAGAAGCTACTAGGGGCTCCTGGCCTTACTACTAGGAGCCAGAAGCTAGTAGAAACAAGTGCATCGCTTCTAGTAACAAGTGCCTTACTAGTAGTAACAAGAAGCTACTAGGGGCTCCTGGCCTTACTACTAGGAGCAAGAAGCTAGTAGAAACAATAAATATTCGTAGGATTGAAAGTCGAAAGAGAAGGAAACACTTCGGTATATAGAGCCGACAAAGTACACCAATAGTGCTGAGCATAGTTGATAGCTGCTGTTTCCTTGCAAATGGTCTAGAGCACCAATAGTCTCATGGCCCAGGATGGAACACCTACGAGATTCGACTTCAGGTGGAAAAGGGATGGTCTAACTAGTAGCGAATATTGTTACTACTAGTAAGGCACCTGTTACTACTAGCGTGGCACTTGTTACTACTAGCTTCTTGTTACTACTTCAAGAATGTCCAATTTCAATGTCAGCTGTACCTTTCAGGAGATCTTCATGGAGTATGACCGGGATCATTCTGGTGTTTGCGGCTCAGCATGACTCTTCTGTGCGTTTCTGTTTGCAGGCGCGTATCTTTTTGTGTTTTGGCGCGTTGCAGGCGCTGGAAGTGGAAGAGTTTCGAGCATTGTTGCGAGACTTCAACCAAGGTGCGAGTTTCAAAAGGAACCGTTGGAGCAGAGAGAGACTGGGTCAAACAAGAGTCTAACCAAGTTGCAGGCCGTGATCCGACGGAGGAGGAGTCGCAGACTCAAGCATATTAAAGCACAGTCTTCTGAGTCCTGACAAGTTGAATATGACATCTCAAGCCTGAGATGCCAGCTTGAGAGGGCCTGGGAAAAAGCATTTGCATGGAAAGCCCCGAAAATCGGTTGCAATCACTTGGAGTGGCATGGTTTGGGTTTCTGAACCTCTTGGAGGTACACCTTCATGATGAAACTCTCGGACAAGGACAGGCCGACATATGTTTCACGGGTACTGTGAGTCTTCGCACAGACCGAAGGGGACCGAACGGTCCAAGAATTGCCTCCAACCTAATAGCAATTCAGTCTATGGACGAGATGAATTAGAATTCAAATACTAATAGCAATGGCCTCCAACCTAAGGTTTCTAAGGTCCAAGAATGGACGGCAGCACCGCGGTTTGCACAGATCTCCACAGTTGCGATCGACGTCAGGACCGCGATGGTCGGATCAGTCTCGGAGAGTTGCTTGAAGATTCACAGCATCAACTGTTCCTAGTAGCGTCCTTGCTCCTAGTAGTACGGCCAGGAGCCTCTAGTAGCGTCCTTGCTCCTAGTAGCAAGGCCCTTGTTACTAGTAGCTATCTGCTCCTAGTAGTACGGCCTGGCCAGGAGCTACTAGTAGCGTCCTTGCTGCTAGTAGCGATGCCCTTTGTTCCTAGTAGCGTCCGATCGCTCCGTTTGCATCGAAAAAACATCGAACTCATTCTGTTTTGCCTCCGGGGCCCCGAGGCTTCACTATGCACTTCGTGCTTGGCACAGCTACAGACATATGGATGTCATTGCCTCATGCATGTCGCAAGAGAAGAATGCCACAGCTTTGCAACACCATGTTTGTCATGGTCCATCATGGTCCTTTTTCTTTGTTTTGCCGCTGTTTCCCTTGTCCAATCTGAGGATTCCTTGCTGCGACTCTTTGCTGAATTTGACTTCGACGAGCAGCTCAGCGCATTGGACCACTACAGCTGACAAGCTGTCGTTCCAAGACAATCCAAGCCAAACACTTGCGCATTGCAGGTCCGGGCACTTGTCCGTGGATGAGCTGGAACAGCTCTTGACAACCATGAATGGTGGAAAGGAAGTGCGCCACTTACTGAAAGCTACTTTTGTTGGTTCAAAAGCAGGTTCTTATGCGGGTCACAACCTAGAATCGGTCAGGAAGGAAGAAAGAAAGAGTCAGGGTTTCGATTTGGGTTGCTTTTTTGATTCAGGTGATCCTGTTGCGTTCTCGAATGTCAGGTACCTAAAGAAGAGGTTCTACGAGTGATGCAAGAAGCAGATATGCTTGGATTTCACCTCAGTCTGCATTGAGCATAGAAAGATCATGGAAAGCAAGAAGCTACGAGGGGCTCCTGGCCTTACTACCGGAGCAAGGACGCTACTAGCGGCTCCTGGCCTTACTACTAGTTGCATTCTAGCTACTAGTAACATGGAAAGCACGGACTTGTTGGCACATTGGGTGTTGAGCCTCCCAGGAGATCGTGTCATCCATAGAGCAGAGCTTTTGGGTGCTATCTCTGCATGGTATGGAAATGTGGACCGCAAGGAGCCTGAAAAGAGACTCCAGAAGACTGGTTGATTAGAAGCAATGGCCTCCATCCTAGTAGCGATGACCTCCAACCTAAGAGCGATGGCCTCCAACATCCTAGCGATGGCCTCCAGAAAACCTTTTTGATCCAGTTGCGTGTGGGATTAGCCAGGACACAGATTTGCCATCCTTGTTGAAAGAGGCATTGGCACGAAGTATCCAGGACAGGAAAACCACTACGTGCACCCCCTTGCGGAAAGCCTTTTCAAGCAGAGCCACGAGACCCATCTCATTGCTATTAAGTTGGAGGCCATCGCTATTAAGTTGGAGGCCGTCGCAAATAGGTTGGAGGCCATCGCTATTAAGTTGGAGGCCATCGCTATTAGGTTGGAGGCCATCGCTATTAAGTTGGAGGCCATCGCTATTAGGTTGGAGGCCATCTCTATCTAATTCATGTCGCAAATTGCAAAGTGCGTTGTTCATTGCACCCTTTGATTTTTTTTCTCCAAAGGAAGCTGACTATGCTGGTGCACTTGATCAAGGGCGGAGTGCCTGGGGTTGCTTGGCATGGACTTCAAGTGCCAGAAGTGCTGAAGAAAAAGTTGGAATCCATGTTTAAGATGCCTGTTAAAGAATGCTACTAGTAGCTAGAAGCTATTAGGTTGGAGGCCATTACTAGTAACAAGAAACTACTAGTAGCGTCCTTGCTACTACTAGTAATGCCAGGAGCTACGAGTAGCGATGCCCTTTGCTACTAGTAAAAAAGAAGGCCGTTTTCATGGCTGCGAGCGGCTGCAAGTTGTGAGGTCATGCTGCATCCGTCGTGAAAGGCTTTGTGGGCTACTCGCAGGTCGAACCGAAATGTTCTCGAACCGAAGATCTTCAAAGATGCTTTGTAGCTTCTTTGCTCCTAGTAGCGTCCTTGTTACTACTAGTAAGGCACTTGTTACTAGAAGCGATGTACTTGTTACTAGTAGCTTCTTGTTCCTAAAGAAAAAACACAAAACTATGTCATGCACTTCATGTTGATTTCCTTGCGATAATGTAAAGGTCAATGACAACACTGCGGGGCCTGCTGGTAGCGGGTCAAAGCCTCGGCTATTGAGCTCCAGGTTTGTTGAGGAGGATGGAGTTTCTTGAACCTGCAAAGGATAAAAGCAGAGAAGAACAAAGATAGCGATGGCCTCCAACCTACTAGCTTCTTGCTACTAGTAGCAATGGCCTCCAACCAAATAGCAAAGAACTTGTTGTTTTTTAACCTAATGTTCATCTTGGTCCCGCCTTTCTCCCAAAAACACGTTCCTCCACCTTCGGCTTTGCATCCAAGTTTGTACCGCCACCGGCTCAGGGCATGGTCATCTGCTGGAATGCCACTGATGTCAGGTGCACGACCAGAACACCTAGCTGAAGTAGTTGGAGAATCATGTCGAATCCGAGATTTGGAAAGTTCCTAGTAGCTTCTTGTTTACTACTAGCGTCCTGGTTACTACAAGTAAGGCACTTGTTACTAGTAGCGATGCACTTGTTCCTAGTAGCTTCTTTTAAACATAGAAAGTAAGTTCAGCAATTCCTGTAAATGTCCGCGTTTTTGCAGATCCTGGCGTCTCAGAGCAGCCGATTGGCCAACGAGTCCTGAAGGCTGAACAACTTTCAATTGAGAAAAAGAAGAAGCTACTAGGAACAAGTGCATCGCTAGTAGTAACAAGTGCCTTACTTGTAGTAACAAGAAGCTAGTAGAAACAAGTGCATCGCTACTAGTAGGGGGGGGCGTAGGCCGCTAGTAGAGGTGAGGTTGGCTACAGCCCCTACAATGGAAAAGTGCAGTGTGGGACTAGGTTTGGGTTAACTACTTAAGGTCACCTAAGCAACTCCAAACTAATAGCACAATTAGACCTTTCTTCCTTGTTTTTTCCTTTGTTTCTAGCAGCAATGGCCTCCAACCTACTAGCGATGGCCTCCACCTCAATAGCGATGGCCTCCACCCTAATAGCGATGGCCTCCAACCTACTAGCAATGGCCTCCAACCTACTAGCCATGGCCTCCAACCTAGTAGCGATGGCCTCCACCCTAGTAGCGATGGCCTCCAAAACAAACCTAAGCAAGGATATGACTTACAGATGCTTATAGCTTTACTGCTTACGGCGCCTCAAGGTTTTCCGTACGAACTACAGGTCGAAAAGTGATACGATGCAGGCTGTGCCACTGGTATTGAGTTCCTGCAGCAAGCCAAAGACTCGGAAATTCCGCTCTTGGTCAGTTGTGTCTTGTTTCTAATAGCAAACATTGTTACTACTAGTAAGGCACTTGTTGCTAGAAGTGTTTTTTTAAGACCAGTTCTTACTTAAGTTACTACTTACTCTCCTTTTGAGGTTCTGCTATGTTGGTTTCCCCTTCATCTTCGGCTGGATGCTAGTCTTCGCCGGCTGGGAGTTGCTTGGCTCTTCTCACCAGCCTTTCTTTTTGTAAAGCAGCATAAAGAAGCGCAACAAAAAGGATATAATAAAAGATGTATAAGAAAAAAATGAATTCATTTCCGTGAAGATCCAAGGTATCGAGATAACGCTTGCCCTCGAAACCTTGCGCTTGGATCGCATAAGTGGGGTGTATTCAGACCGATCGGCGACTGACCTTGCTTGCTACTACAGGTGAAGCGATTCCCAAGGAAGTGTCTAGCTACTAGAAAGTTTTATTACTAAGAAGTTTCAAAGACATACTAGAAACCTTCTTGTTTCCAAGGATGGCATTCTGATGTGGTTTGCCCGGCCTGTCACGATTCGCTTTGTGCGAGTACACGGTTCTGTTTGACTCCAGGTTTGGGTGTTTGGTGCTGGTCTTCAGCGGTCTTGCTTACGTTTCAGATCCAAATGTTGCTTCCTCATGATCACGATATTGTGAATCCTAACTTCACATGCCACCCAGTTCACTAAATGGCTGAGGCCGTGGTTGGTCGCATCGCCATTCTCGTCATCTTAGGGGTCAGCGAGCGACAGTTCTGCAGTTTGCTGGTGGGTTCAGTTAAATTCTAATCGCAATGGCCTCCAGCCTGCTAGCGATCACCTCCAATCCAAGAGCGATGTCAGTGTTGCGTCCTCGTCATTTCCTGGGTTGAACATGTCCGAGCAATTTTTACTTTGAAGCTCACTGCTAAGTCAGCGCAGGTCCTGAATATTGTGGGCTTCTTGTGGACATCGGATCCAGCAGTTGACCGGCCATGCGCTTGGCATTTGTCATGGTGCAAGAGTGGCCCTGTTGAGCCAAGGAACAAAGGTGCCTGCGGTCTATCTTTAGTGTATTTTAGTTATTTCGCGAGATCCTCAGAGCAGCTTTCAGCCTGCCTTTGAGTGGCGCAAACCTCTACTGTACTCAGGTTTGGGTTTCAGTACCTATTTGCTGCTTAGGCTACCGAACAAAAGTCTTGTCTCTATCATTCGGGATCGGGACCTGGTCGCCAGGTTACCTTGGTTTTCTTCTGGCAACGCATGCAGGAAGCCCAGACTTGGAAAAAGAAAATTGGGTTTGCCATGTAGGTTGGAGGCCATCGCTATCGCTACCTTGGAGGCCGTCACTAATTAGTAGGTTGGAGGCCATCGCTGCTACTAGGGTGGACTCGGAGAGACTAGGAGAGACGGTGCTGGAGCCTTAAAGACTTGGACCAAGTCAGAGGTTCGCAAGTTGCAGCGGAAGGCCATGGACGAGTTCCGAACTTTTTTCAGAATGTAACAAATCTTCGTCGCTTAAATTCCGGCATTCCTAAGTGTTCATGCTAGAGAAGCAGAGTTGGAATGAAGGATGAGCATTAGAGGCCATTGCTAGTAGGGGAGGCCATTGCTATTAGAAGAGTTGGCAGGATGAGCATTTGCAGAAGGAGGTCATCATTTTCTGAGCCCTCCGATTCGAACTCTACGCTTCGAGCTCTCGCTGCGTGGGAAAACGTCCGCAACCTTTAGCCTGTTTGTTGATTTTCGTTCACTTGCTGGTGATGACCATTTGTTTCGAAAAGCATCGTCCCACGACTTGACAGTGAACGAGTGCGAAAGCACAAAACCTTGGAACCATTGCCCTTACGCTGATTTTGGTCAAGCCCCGAGCCCCCGAGAACGGCGCAGCAACGGCAATGCTTGAGCACGGCTTGGCAATGAGCAGCTTCGTAACGAAAGAAACGGCATCACGTACTTTAAGGAAACGTTACGTCCACATTTTGTCAAGGGAGCAAATCATGTTTTTCTCTGGTGTTTCACGCAGCTCTTTAGGACCTTGCGCGGAAACGGGAATTTGTCAGTTGGATCGCACATTTTGAAGTTGCAAGTAAGAAAGTCATAGAAACCTACATGTTCCACAGCCTGACGATTTCAACTTTTCTGATATCCTCTCGCAACAGCAGTGCTTACTACTTCAAGGACTTCAAGATCCCGCAGGGAGAAGAGAAAATGCAGAAAGAATCCGTTCTGAACACATCGATGCCATCAAACAAGCGCATCGTGATTCTTTTCCACTGTCTGACAACTTAATGGCGGCTACATTCTTAGTTCAGTCCGACCTGAATGAACAGCAAAGAGAAAGGTTTGTAGCCACGCATGGCCTTACGCCAAGTGAACATGAACAACTACACATACTTAGGCGTCAAAGGCTTATTCCTTGATCTCTTTTGCGGAGCCGCCACAGGAATTGCCGATCCTTCGATCCGCAGGCAAAGAAGATCCACTTTCCTTGTCCTCGATGAAGGAGACTTCGAGGATGAATCCGGATATTGGGTATTATTGGGTGATGGATCAGGATACAGGCGAAGAAGGATTTGTGAGTTTGTTCTCAGAATCCGATTTTTCGGTGTTAGGATACACCCGTAGGAGAATCCATGGAAGAAGGTTCAGAAAACCACCCAAAGGCGGCAAAGGAAAATGCCACGGACAAGGAAGAAGACCCGGCTTTGTAAGCAGTATAGAGGCAAGGGTGCAGGGGCGCACTATGCAGAGCACCCTGACAACTCCGGTTTCTATGGAAAAGGCAAGAAAGGAAAGAAAGGTGGAAAGAACGGCTTCAAAGGAAAAGATGCATTCAAAGGCAAAGGAAAGAGTTGAGACACAGTTACCCTGGAGCTTGCCATGGATCGAAAAACAGTTTATTTTCTGAAAAAATATGAATCTGATGAATTCCTGAAATATGAAATGAGAAAACCAACTTTCGGAGAATACAAGAAAAATATGAAAAACATATGTTTTTTATATTATTTTCATATTTTTCTCTATTGTCATATTATTTTCATATTTTGTTCATATTATTTTCATATTTTTTCATAAACATATAAACAACCATATTTTTCTACATTGTCAATTTCATAGTTTTTCATATTTTTCATAAAAAAAAAAAAAACTAAACCCAAGCATCTGTCTCAAGGAAAGAGCAAGCAACAGAATCAATTTCAACAATCCAATGTTGCAAGCACCGATGAGCCTTCAACGGCTCAGTCAAATCCTAATGCCGAAGAAACCTGGAGTGCGGGTGAAGCAAGTTGGTCATGGGACTCATATGGATATCACACCGACCAGTACTATCCAGAAGATGTCTGGCAGGCAAATGAAGCCACTTGGCAACAACAATGGGCATATTTCGCGGACGGACAGACGGACAGACCGCGAACCGAAGAGCAGACAAGCTCAGAGCCAAGGCCTGACCAGCAAAACCAGTCAACAGATATCCGATATTCCGGACATCGCGCAGAAGATTTGACTGGTGAAGAGCACGTTTCACAACAGTATCACCTAAACCGTGCCGGTATAAGAAAGACTACCAACATTCCGGTTGTTCTGGGATGACTCATCCACGCTTCTGTTCATCATTTGTCAATTTTGACGATGGATTTCACCATGCATTGCTTTCTGAATATGTCGAGGTACAGTCCGACCTACGTGATCATTGACAGCAGCTGTACCAGAGCGATGGATTCAAGGACCGCCATCTAGTGAAGGCATGTAAGAGACACTACAATTCAGCCAAGATTGATTTCTCTTTTGAGCCTTCGCCAAGTCGATTCTCGTTCGCCAATGGTGAGCAATCCAATGTCCGTGAGAAGCTTGTGATCTATTTTCAGAATCAGAATCACCAGGCGCCCACTGGGCGGATCTCCACTGCAATTGACATTCTCGACCAAGGAGACGTACCAATTCTGCTCAGTGTCGAACAACTTCGCAATCTCCGCATGTCAATTGAGCATACTCCAGCCGGCGACTATCTGACTTGTCCTTTGTTCGGCTTGAAGTGTTTTTCGTTGCCAGTGAGCACTTCGAATCATAATGTCTTAGACATCATGATGTTTGCCAGCTCAGTTCGAAAGCCGAACCATAGCTTCACAATGATTAATCCTTCGTTTGCATCGTGTCCAGCTTGCAATGGCAAGCATCGAGCACATACGTTTAAAGATGGATGCAAGAAGGCAGCCACATCAGAAGCCAAGGAAGACAATTCTGCAGCCGACATTGCGGCCGTGAAGAAGCCGGAGAAGAAACTTGCAAGCGGAGACGCCAAGGTCGATCCGCCTTCGAAGCTTATTTCGATGCCACCACTGGCTAAAACGGTGACACCTCCGACATTCCGGAAGACAGAAAAGTCGCCTGATTTTGGTACACCATTTGAGATTTCGAAGATTCCGAGCTCAAGCTCAGGAGCAGAGGGGCCTGGTGTACCTCCTGCATCACAAGATGAGCCGGTGAAGCCAGATCCTCAGGAAGAAACAAAGGAAGGTGTGAAACCTGAACCAACCACAGTTCTCATAGAGAAGAAGGCACCAAAGGTTTCAATGACATTGCCGTTAGCGTTGCGCAGAATTCATGAAAAGCTGTCTCATCCTACAGAACTTTTGAAACTGCATTTGAAGCATTATCATTTGTCAACAGAGCAGTTTAAGAAACGCGCATCAGCTTTGAAGATTCCTGCTAAGATCTATGAAGAATATGACAAAGTAGTTAAGCAGTGTGACACTTGTCAAAAGTCTAAGATAGCACCATCAAGATCAAGAGTTTCAGGTATGAGAAGCGAAACGTTTGGTGAACTCACCTTTGTCGATCACGGCAAACTCGCCATCAACGAGAAGTCTAAACTTCTTTTCCTGATCATTTATGATGGTGCTACTTCTATGACCACTGCTTACGTTTGTAACGGCAAAACAGATGCTGAAACCGTTGGCCATCTTTTGGAGTTTTTTGAAACATGCCAGTTGAATCCTAAGTATCTTGTCGGTGATCAAGGTTTCAAGGGTACTGAACTTGAGGCCTTCTACAACAGGAAGAATATCCGACCGATTACTTTAGGACCTGGTACTCCATGGCCAAATAGAGCTGAAGCAGCCGTTCGCGTGTACAAAAAGCAGATCGCCCTGATGCTTAAGGCCGTGACTGAGGATCCATCCAGATATGAGATTACATATCGTCAGCTCCTCAGACAAGCATCACTTGCAGAAACTCAATGGTTACTTTTGGTGGAGTATCTCCATTGCTTGGTGATGTTGCAGTGCATCTGGTCCTCTGTGGTGCCACTGGCTCGAACATTGGGGCCACTGTCGCCTTTGCTGCTCCAAACTTGCTTCTAGGCTGCGCCGTCAGCTAGCAGCATGGAGAAGGTGAAGTGGAGCCTGATATCTTGGCCTTCTGAGCCTTTCAACAAAAAGCCAGTGGGTGGATGAATCAGCTCATGGCAAAAAAAGCTTCTAAGCAGAGCAGTGGTGATTTGGCCAACAGCAGCTTCCACGACTCATACTTTGGTGGATCTGACCAAAGCTATGCTGAGCCAACTGTCTGTGGAATGGAGGTGCTGGCCAAATTGGAGGAAACTGGCATACCATGCCCAGGTCCAAGGATACCACTAAAGACCATGGTTTGCTGGTCGAAGATGGGTGTTGCTTGCGCTTGCTGGCCAAGAGCTGTAAAGCTACCACCTCTGAAGAACAAGGCTAGTAGTAGTAGTAGTAGTAGTAGTAGTAGCAGCAGCAGCAGTAGTATTTGAAAGAAGGAGGAAGAAGAAGAGGAAGAGAGATTGGAGGAGGGAGAAGGCTCTAAGCACACTTACAAACAAAAACAAGTGCGCAAACAAACCGTGGGAAGAGAGAGAAGCGGAGGAAGGGAACTGTGGGAAGGGAACTGTGGGAAGGGAACTGGACGAAGGGGATTGGATGAAGGCAACTGGGGGAAGGGGACTGTGGGAAGGGAACTGGGGGAAGGAGAACTGGAGGAAGGGAACTGGGGGAAGGGAATTGGAGGAAGGGAACTGTGGGAAGGGAACTGGAGGAAGGGAATTGTGGGAAGGGAACTGGAGGAAGGGAACTGTGATCAAAAAAACTGAAGGGAACTGTGGGAAGGGAACTGGAGGAAGGGAAGGGATTGGAGGAAGGGAACTGTGGGAAAGGTACTGGAGGAAGGGAACTGTGGGAAGGGAACTGTGGGAAGGCAACTGGGGGAAGGGAACTGGAGGAAGGGAACTGTGGGAAGGGAACTGGAGGAAGGGAACTGTGATCAAAAAAACTGGAGGAAGGGAATTGGAGGAAGGGAACTGTGGGAAGGGAACTGGAGGAAGGGAACTGTGGAAAGGGAACTGGGGGAAGGGAATTGGAGGACGGGAACTGTGGGAAGGGAAAGAAAGGCCTCCAACCTACAAGCAAAGGCCTCAAACCTGATAGCAAAGGCCTCCAACCTACAAGCAAAGGCCTCCAACCTACAAGCAAAGGCCTCCAACCTAATAGCAAAGGCCACCAACCAGAAGCAATGACACCCAATCTACATGCAAAGCCCTCCAACCTACAACCAAAGGCCTCCAACCTACAAGCAAAGGCATCAAACCTGATAGCAATGGCCTCCAACCTACAAGCAAAGGCCTCCAACCTACAAGCAAAGGCCTCCAACCTACAACCAAGCACCTCAAAATCACCAAAAATAGTTAAGTTCAGAACTCTGAGCTTAATTATCAAAATTTGGAAGTTAAGTTCAGAATTCTGAACTTAACTCTTCATTTTTGGAAGTTAAGTTCAGAATTCTGAACTTAACTTTTAAATTTTGGAAGTTAAGTTCAGAATTCTGAACTTAACTCTTAAATTTTTGAATTTAAGTTCAGAATTCTGAACGTAACTTTTAAAATTTTGAAGTTAAGTTCAGAATTCTGAACTTAACTTTGGAAATTTTGTATTCAGAAGGGGTGGCCATGGGGCCTGGGTTTTGGTTTTCCATACATTTTCATAAATATTAGGTAAATGCATCAGTGCCACAATCAAAACCAAAAAACACTGATAAATATGCATAAAGGATAAAAAACACATAAGAAAAAACCAAAAAGAACTAAAAACCATGGGAAAACAAAAAAACTTTTTAAAAAAAAAATCCATTCTGGGAGACTCTTGGCTGGACCCCCCAAAATCAGAAAAACCAAAAAACCAAAAAAAAAAAACCTTGTGAAAACCAAAACCAAAAAAACAAAAAAAATCTCAGAGACTCTTGGCTGGACCCCCTTTTCCTCAAGACTTCCCCAGAATTGGTTTTTTTGGTTTTCCCAATGTTTTTTTGGTTTTCTGATTCTTCTGATTTTGGGGGGTCCAAGCAAGAGTCTCTCAGAATTGTTTTTGTATTTTTTGTGTTTTCTCAAGGTTTTTTGGTTTAGCATCTGAGCTTACTTCTCACCTCAAGGCATCTGTTCTTTTTTGCTTACGTCTGAAACCGTCTGAGCTCAACACTTCCTTCGTCCTTGTCCAAATCTCCATATACAAGTCTGAGTGCATTAACTGCTGACTGGTATCAATGCGGTTGCCACTTGCATTTCCAAACAGCTTGACATGCAGTTGCGAGGACACTCTGTCCTTTACATGAAACGGTTGGAAATCTTTGCGAGCGTAATTCTGTGCTTATAGCTCAAGCGTTTACATCTTATTCTGGCGAACTTCTAATTTTAATTCTAATTCCTTTCTAATTCAACTCTCATCTAATTTCAATTAGGCTATAGTTATAGTTCAATACAAGTTTATTACAATTCGGTTTTACTTCAGCTTTATCTTAGCTCTAACTCAAATCCAATTTAATTCTACCTAATTCTATTCTAGCTCTAGTCTATTTAGTTTAAGAAAACACATGCTACAAAACCCCGCGTTTTACAGTATTTTTTGCCCTGGAAGTGCTGGGAACAAGACTAAAACTCTTTTTTGGAGCAAATAGTTAGATTCATTTATTGTCAGTAATCACTGGAGATAATATATACATATTAAACATGTTTTATGTACAAGCTTCTAATTCAAGAGCTTCCCTCTAGATCTCTGGGGATGATCATTTCTACAATAAAACTATATATAAGCTTACCTTTCAAAAGCTTTCCTCTGGATCTCTGGAAATGGTCATGTCAATTTAAACATGCTATATATCAATAAATAAGTCTTTCTTTCAAGAGCTTTCCTTTCATGAAAACACATATAGGGATACCTACTTTCCCAGAGATCCTGAGGAAAGCTTTGAAAATGCAAGCTCTTGCCCGCAGAAATCTAGAAGAAAGCTTTCAACATACAAGGTTTCTATATGGATGTTTAAATCTAAACATGATTATCTGCAGAGATCTATAAAGAATCTTTTATAACATAAAAAGCGTCTATACACAATCTTTCCAAATCTAAACATAATTGTAAGCAGAGATCTAGAGGACAATTGTTAAAACGACCACCTTTATGGCCTGCTTCTTTTCTAATTATCTTGTTCAAAACCATCTGAATGATTGATTGCTGCTTCCAAAACAATAAAAAATCCTGACTCAGGAGTACATAATATATTTGTTCATATATAGAGTGAGAGCAAGAATAGATATGTGTGTTTATATGGAGAGGGGCTGCCACTAAAGCATGTACCTAAAATTTTAGGGAAAACCAAAACCCAGGCCCCATGACCACCCGCTCTCTTTGTATTTGTGTTCATACTTTTTTACAACTCTCAAAAATTGAAAATTCTTTGAAATCTACCAATATTGATGTAATACCAAATGCTTCATTTATGAAACGCCAAAATTGGCTAATAATGAGCTGACTACAACTGAATCTATAGCCAATGATGCACAAGATGGCTTGGTCATTTTTGATGGCTCACAGTATGGCTTTGTGAATTGCTATAATTCACAAGGTGGTTTTGCGAATTTTGGCTCCCAAGATGGTTTTATGAACTTTTTGGTTTCAGCCTTCCTCCAATTCCCTTTTTCCAGTTCCCTTCCCACAGTTCCCTTCCTCTAGTTCCCTTCCCACAGTTCCCTTCCTCCAATTCCCTTCCTCCAGTTCCTTTCCCACAGTTCCCTTCCTCCAGTTCCCTTCCCACAGTTCCCTTCGTCCAATCGCTTGTAGGTTGGATGCCTTTGCTTGTAGGTTGGAGGCCTTTGCTTGTAGGTTGGAGGCCTTTGCTTGTCGGTTGGAGGCCTTTGCTTGTCGGTTGGAGGCCTTTGCTATTAGGCTGGAGGCCTTTACTATTAGGTTGGAGGCCTTTGCTTGTAGGTTGGAGGCCTTTGCTATTGGGTGTGGAGCCTTTGCTTGTAGGTTGGAGGCCTTTGCTTGTAGGTTGGAGGCCACTGCCATTAGGTTGGAGGCCTTTTGCTTGTAGGTTGGAGGCCTTTGCTTGTAGGTTGGAGGCCTTTGC
>CAXAMN010028539.1:83575-120394 GCA_963970005.1 Durusdinium trenchii
TGCTTGTAGGTTGGAGGCCTTTGCTTGTCGGTTGGAGGCCTTTGCTTTTAGGTTGGAGGTTTTTGCATGTAGATTGGGCGCCATTGCTTGTAGGTTGGTGGCCTTTGCTATTAGGTTGGAGGCCTTTGCTTGTAGGTTGGAGGCCTTTGCTGTAGGTTGGAAGCCATTGCTTGTAGGTTGGAGGCCTTTGCTATTAGGTTGGAGGCCTTTGCTATTGGGTTTGAGGCCTTCGCTTGTAGGTTGGAGGCCTTTGCTTGTAGGTTTGAGACCTTTGCTATTAGGTTGGAGGCCTTTGCTTGTAGGTTGGAGGCCTTTGCTATTAGGTTGGGGGGCCCTTGCTTGCAGGTTGGAGGCCACTTCTATTAGGTTGGAGGCCTTTTTGTTGCAGTTTGGAGACCATTGCTTGTGGGTTGGACCTATTAGGTTGGAGGCCTTTGCTTGTAGGTTAGGTTGGAGGCCTTTGCTTGTAGGTTGGAGTAGGTTTGCGTCCTTTGCTTGTAGGTTGGTGACCTTTGCTATTAGGTTGGAGGCCTTTGCTTGTCGGTTGGAGGAAACTGCTATTAGGTTTGAGGCCTTTGCTTGTAGGTTAAAAGGCCTTTTGCTATTAGGTTGGAGGCCTTTGCTATTAGGCTGGAGGCCTTTGCTTGTAGGTTGGATTCCATTGCTTGTAGGTTGGAGGCCTTCGCTATTTGGTTTGAGGCCTTTGCTTGTAGGCTGGAGGCCTTCTGTTAAAAAAATGTACATATTGTCAAAAATGACATTATTGTATATATTTCTCAAAACTGGCAAATTGAAGTTGTCATGTTGGGTTGGTATGTTTGTTGCACACAGCTTGCCATGTTGCCACAAACCATTCAAGAAATTGCTCCAATATGGTTAACGTTGCAATGGCCAAAACATGGCAATATACAAGAAGCACCTGTGACCATGTGTTTATTAGCAATACTTTTCAATATGTTGTGTTAATTTTGACAACATATGTTTTTTACAGTTTGCATACATGTTGATGTCTAATTCTTTTGTATATGCATGAACAAGTGTGCACTGCAAAATGTTTGTGGCCAGTTTTCATTTATCAAAACATGTTTTCATCCTATTTTCCATGAGTTAGTAACATCATGGCAGCAATGCCAACAATGCTAACTGTTAGCAGAGTTAGCAGTGTTAGTGTTAGCCTTGCTATCTTAGTTAATTAACTTTTACTAAAAGTTAATATCATATATGTAAGTGTTAGCATTGTTACACCATATTACAGCTATGTTGCAACTATGTTGTGACCATGTTAGCTATTTCTCATAACTACCATAACCTGTTATAAAAAAGCGGACAATGTAAGTGAAACTTGCACGTCTTCTTCTCCAATACCGTTGGTTATCACTTTGGGTTCAAAAAGCATCACCAACATTCATGGTTGGTGGTATAGAGCAAACAAATGGTATTTGTGAAGCCTTTGGTTGCATCCAGGCCACTGAACTTTTGTAGGAAATCCAACATGGAAAATTTTGGCCCGCCTGAAAATGTTTTCACAAATTGACTGAGGTAGGTCAAAGCTTCAGGCTGGCAAGTATTGGCAGCTTGGACTTTCTCCTTGGCTTCATGAAGTGGTACATTGAGGATGAACAGGTGGGCCAGCTGGGCAGCAAGCTCTAATTCATTTGGTGCCTTGGAGATGGAATTGGCAGAGTTCATGGCCCCTTGCAGCAGGGTGGGTAGCATGGGCCATTGGCCTTCCACCAAATGGCTCAAAATGAGCCATGGCCACCCATTCTGGATGAGGTCCCAGGATGGATCATCTTTGCGCACTTCCATGGGAGGCTGCTCATCTGGCAGGCAACCATGGTTGATGGCCCTCAGAAAAGCTGTGGTGTGGCTGGTGGACAAGCTGAGGAAACCTCAGCATGGACATGAACAAATGGAAGCAATGGAAGCATGGAATGCCAGCTAATTGTTTGTGATTCTGAAAGCTGACAAAAAGCATAAACCTTATAGCTGTCATGGCAACCAAAGAACGCTCAGAACCTGTCATGGGTGCCATGGCACCATTGGCCTCCTTGATGAGGTTCTCATTGGCCATCAGCTGCTCAGACTTCTTGGCAGGGTCTGGTGATATCTCTATGGCCATGGATTCTCCAAGGAATTGCCTTTTCATACCAATGGCCATCATCTTCTGGCCTTTGTCCCACATGTCCAACCATGAAAGCATTTGGTTGGCCCTGTTGTGGGGGTGGCACAAAACTTGGCTTGGTGTGACTACAGAGTGGTATAGGCCAAACCTTGCTTCTTGAGAATGTGGACAACCTGGTCCACCATTTGGTTCATTGGCAATTTGGATGCCAATAGATTGTTTATGGCTTTCACACGCTAAGTTGGTTTCACAATGATGCAATGCCATCAGGCTGCCAAGCAATGGTGGAATGCCACAAATTGGCACACAGCATCTTTCCAGTAACTGTAGTTCATTTTTTTAGCCATGGCCTCTGGTGATTTGCTACATCTATGGCAGCTAGTCTTTGGGAACCGATGCCTTCTTCTGGTAAGGCTTCCTTGTCTTCAAAGTATCTTGGTGCTCTTGCAAGAGCTCAAACATTGGCACCAGCTGGCTTTCTTCCAATGGCATCACCACACCTGATTTGGTTGGCCTCTGCCCCTGCATCAAGCACCCAATGGTAGCTTCACCCAGAGGTACTTGGAGAATCTCTGGGTCATCAAGTCTTCTTTTCTTGGCCTTTGTCCTCTGGGTGCTCTGGTCACTTTCTTCATAGACAGTCTCTTCTGGCTGGTCTTCACCAGCTCCTCTGGCCCACAGTTGGTTCCTCTTGACAATGAATTCTTGGAAGCCTGTGTGGTTGGAAAAAGAAGCATTCTTGCCCAGCTTGCCATAAATGATTTGGCTTCAACCATTGGCGGCCACCATGCTCTTGAATCAAATTGGCAGGCACTGGGATTGCTTTGCAATCATTGCAGCTAATGGTTGTGGTTGTTTGGATGTCAACCTTCATGTTCACCCTTGGGCAAAGTAGCTGCACTTGATGATTTTTTACAAAATTGAATGCCATGCTGGCTGATTATTCTTAGGGTGGTTTATTGAAAAGTTCACACTAGAATAGAACTTTTTTAATTTTCTAAAACAAAAAACTTACAATGTGGTAGATATTTTTCAATACTTATATGTTATTTGATTTTTACTAACTCTGCCTAACTCAAAATAAAAATTAACATTGACTTAACACGGTTAGCTAAAAGTTGACAATTTTTACTAAAACATCTACTTAATTTAACAAGATATAATTGTTTAAACCCTACTTTACACACAGTTATAACTAGTTCACATACATTTATAGTTTGTGATTAAATCATTTAACATCGATAACAAATTAAAAAACAGATTAATTAAGTACTCCAATCTCGAGCAGGAGGGCGTCGTGCCATGTTGAAGATGTAGCGCACGTCCCAAAGTAGTAGAGCCGGGAAAGCTGAAGATGGAGGAAGACATGTCGTGAGAGAAGAAAGAGAGATCAAATGACCATGTATGGCGTGTATGCCAAAGAAATGTACCCAATGACATGAACATGTCATGAAAATGAAATGCAAACATGACGCCATGACGTGGATAGATAATTAGCAGGAAGTCGGCGCGCAGCAATATTTTGTCAGCATGAAGCTGGAGTATTGTTCAGGTAGAGCGGCTCATAGATCGGGAGCGAGATCGAGAGCGGGTAGTAGGGACCACGGCAGTAGTAGATGGCTGTGAAGGTTCCATGCGTATTGGAGGAGGAGTGCATCCCGGTTGACCGACTGTCGTACGAAGTAGAAGGCGGTCTTGTTCCCGTGCAAGATGAGTGGTGGCCACCGGAGGAACTAAACCCACAGATAAGTCCAGTACACTGAGAAGCTCACGAGTAAAAACCAAAGCGGTGTGAATCCTGCGACGGGACTGTTCCATCTGGGAGGTGATGCCTTCGAGTCGCACAATCATGTAGGGATCAGTGATCTCCACCGCATCCAACACATGAAGGGACGGGTCCAAGGAGCCATAGCGAAGTGGTAGAGCGCGATACATCTCCAGCAAGTTGTGGTATAGAAGCAGCACTTCACGATATAGAAGAAGATGAGCCCGGTAGGAGATGCCCGAGAGTGGTTGTCGAGGATGCGTGTCGTCCCGCCGAACAGGTGCGTCAGCGGGAGGAGCATATGGAGGTAGTAGAAGAGGGTCCATGTGTACACAAAGTGCGAACAACACACCCGATGCTAAAATGCTGCAGGGGAATCCAAAAACGATCAATCAGCAAAAAGGAACAAAGTACCAAAGACAAAGAAGAACCAAGGCGCAAATGATCCTTTTAGTCCATCTAGCGAAGATCAAAATGCGGCAAAAGGGGGCAATATCAGCTGTCGTATAGTGCCAGTACGCATCCTCTCTGGTCTCGGAAAGGCGCTGCGCGGGTCAGTCAAGTCGAGAAGGGGATCTTGAGCGGGGACGACCGCCGGAGTGCTGAGCATCGTCGGGGGAAGTAAAGTAGTCGAGGACCAAGAGACAGGACGAGTCATAGGCCTGGCAGGGCGCTGCGCGAAGACTTCATGCGCGCGATGAAGACGAACTGGATCAACAGGTGGTACAAGATGTGAGGATAGATGAAGTACCCCAAGAACTTCCTGAACGTGTTCTAGTGCTGAAGCAACCATAGTGCGTGCTTGAAGAATCTGAAGTAGAGCATCACTGAGTTCCCTGCGGAGAAAAGGATGAGTGAGTTCAGTAGAATCAGGATCGCGGAAGGAATGATCTAAACAGCCGTAGCGAAAATGAAGCGTACGTATAGTATCTCACGCAGGCTGTAAAAGAGCATGATCGCTTCACGGTAAAGAATCAAATGAGCACGTTGAGAGACCTGGGGATGACCGGGTAGTTCAGGATGTGAAACCACGTCCGTTGAAGATCGGAGGAATGGCGGCGCGGGGAGGAGGGATGTAGTCCATCGAAGCAAAATGTGGGCCCAAATATTCAAGCCACGTAGCCATAGTCAGGTGGATAGCGACCCAGTCAAATGACGGCGCTGATGAACCAAAATATATGCAAGGCAACCGAATCGTGTACAACTCAACACAGGCGCAAATGTCCGAAAACGGGGAATGCAAGACACGTGACAGTAGCCCAACCTTTGTGAAAGAATCAGCGTGACATGAACAATGACCAACGTGAAAATGCCGACATGTCACATTGTCAGCATGGCGTAAATCATGTCCAACGTGAGATTGTCAAAATGGCATGTGAGTCATTTTCTATATCAAAAGACAATGTAACACAACAGGCGTTCAATGCTCATGAGGAACGGTTCGACCGAAACATGTATGTAACAGCAAGTGAGGAAGAGAGGTAGAGAAAGAGGGGAGGGAGCAAAAGAGGAGGAGACCATAGTCTGGTCCTGAGTGGCTGAGGCGTGGGACTGGCGTCACTGACGCCGATGAAGCATACTGCGCCCCCTCCGGGCGAATCGCGACCCGCTATGGGTCTCATCACGACTCGCTGTGAGTCTAATCATGGCTTGCGTAACGCTGCCTGCTCCAAGTGTCGACAACTCACGTCTCGGAACCGTCTGACTAACGTCTGACAACTCACGACCCCCTGTGGGTCCAAGACACGCCACCAGGCCGATAACTTCGACTACCCTGGATTCGATCCAGGCCACGAGAGGCACCCCGGGCCATCTCGGGCTCCCATGAAGGGAGACACACTTATCAATATGTGTACGTTCGAAAAGGCCACAGGTGAAGATGCCTGAGTATGCCACACGCCTAAAAGGTCAGGTTAATGCAAAGGAGTTTAGCCAGGTCCCCAAGATGCAACATGACGGTCAAGAAGCCAACGTTGAAATCTCGAAGGAAATCACAAAGCCAAGTTTACAAAAGGAAAAGCATCTTGTTGTAGTTACCAGCAGAGCCCAGAAGGAAATAAACGTTGTTGTAGCAGGTACGTCTGAAAGGCGTCCCCTGCAGATTTCACGACCTAACCATCACTGTCTTCGTTGGGCAGTGAGTGATGGCGGCCCAATGCCCCCCTGCTGACATAGAAGACTGTCAAAAAACTGCAAGAACAGACCTGTGATTCCAAGGTTGTCACGCACACACTTCTACATACACCCAAGCAAACAAACACACACACACACATGCGCATACGCATGCACACACGCACAAACACACCATGCATTTGACTTGTAGTTCTTCTACTTTCATGTGCTATAAAATGTTTTCGGGCCCCTCGGCGTCTATTTTTTGAATCCTTCTCATTCTATCTTCTGCTATTTTTGAAACACACTTTGGTCCATGGCACACGAGTTCGACACATTTGCCATATGCTCTCGGACCACTGTCGTCTAGTTTTCCTTGCCTGTAGGACAGTGAGATTTTAAGCACTTGGGACTCGGGCCAGTGCTCACGACCTAGCTCACCCAGAGAGTCCCAACGTAGCGTGGGCAACTTTGAACATTTGCTTCTCCACGGTTGCAACACGTCTCCACTTGTAATGTGAGTTTGCGCGGGCTTTCGTGGGTTTTCAGGTTAAAGACTGAATTTGTGTTGGTGGATTTGAAAACGGAATAAATGCAGCTGGCCTATAGAGAGAATGTCGAAGGTCCAAAGAAAAGAAAAAATGGAAACACGTTAACATGCCAGATCTTGATTCAACAATTCAACGATGTGTTCAGTTTCAGCAACTCCAACGCACGTGCATTTCATGCCTTGCTTTCTCTCCACACCTTAATTGATTGATTGGTGCATATCCAGAGCCGTTGCGGCCTTAGAATTGGTTCGTGGCCGCGGTCGGCCGAGCTATCTCAATTTCGCCAAGAGCATGGCGCCGGGCAAAAACAAACCTTGTCAAAAATCTTCCGCATGTCCGGCGTCGAGTGATGCAGCAGCAGCTCACTCCGAAGCACCGGTAGTGCCGGAGATGTGTTTCATCTGCAACGATGGACCTGCTTCAGTCACTGCGCGATTGTGTGTGCGCCTCACAAAGAAAGACTCCAAGTTTTCTCAATATGCTGCTCAGCTCCTTGATGAGTGCCTGCGAAAGGTACCAGGTTCACCCGCCCGGAAAGATTTGAAAATGGTTTCTCGCGAACACAGCGAGACTCTGCTAGAACTCCATCAAAAGGCCAAATCGCTGGGCAAGCAGGGGTTCTTGCAAGAGAGCGTGGCTGCAGAGGGTGCCTCAGACAATATGAACATCCAGGCAGTTGGTGTCGGGAGCAATGAGAGGCTACGAGAACGGGCTTTCTGGTTGGCGATGAGTACTGCCATCATTTTGCGGTTGCCAAAAGAATGTGAGACCATCCTAAATGTCTGGGGCGAAGGTGTGCGAAACATGGTGAAGGAGGCGTGGAGTCGATTTCGGTCCATCTTGTGCAATAAGCAAAACATTTCACATTTTTCTTGGAACTTTGCAAGGTCCGAGGAGCTGAGCAAAGAGTTAGTAGTAAAACAGTGAGTGACCAGCCATAGGTCTGACTGTAACAACGAACATGTCGCATTCCTGTCTGTGCGTCAATTCTTGAATCCTTGCACAAGGCTCGCCGCCTCTTTGAGCAGTGGGCTCCATTTGGAGCTCCCCCGAGCTTGCGTTTTGGCTGGAATGGCCATTGCTTCATCGTTGTCAGTGACCAAGCTGACTTCTTGCAGGGCAGATGCACAACTCCAGAGAGCTTCAGGAGAATCGAAGAGCATGTCCAGAACTACCTCAAGGCCCAAAAAGCATTGCTCCTATCTATACAGGGCGAGATGGTGGGTCACGCAGGCGAGGTCTATTTCGCAGTGATCAAGCCAACTGCTGTGGATCACAGGACAAAGCAAAGGCTTGGTGGAATATTGACGGGGGCAGAGTGCCCTCATGGCCCAACAGATATCATGGGTATGGCTGCGACAATTATCATGGAATCTGTGGATCCTGGAGAGTGCCACGGCTTCATTCTGGACATGCGCACAAAGGCAAATGTGGAGTTTCTGAGACACTTGCTAGCAAATGAAAATGTCCTCAAGGCTCACGGGTCCAGTCCCGGCATTTGTCACAATCTTTTCTTGTGTATGTGAAGCAACGAAGATAGGTTCCGCCATTGCGAGGCTCAGAGATAGTGATGCCAGGCTGTGCGATTTCCTAGGAGATTTTTGCGTCATATACTGTTGCGAAACACTTGGTGAATCACACATGTCAACTTCGTGCGCCTGCCTTTGCAACGTTTCCTTGGTCTGCGGAGCTTTGTATTTCTAGGTCTCGGCGCATGGGTCAACATTCCACTAAACCATGCTTAGCGTAGCTATTCTCCACTCCGATGTTTTTGCTTCCACCATGTGTTTATATAGTTTATTTTTGCTTTTACGCAATGCTTCTTGTACTACAAGACGTCACACCCTGATGCGTGGACCCAGCACCCGCCCGCTTGGCATGGGAGCTTGCGGTCTCTTTTCAGCGGAGCACTTTGATCTAGGGTTGAGTTATGTTGCACTCTTGTAGCTAATTCTGTGATGCCTGAAATGTTTTGAAATAAAACATAATAAAACAAATGCGATCCAAAATGCGGTTCCAATACCCTAGAAATGCACAAAAAGCAAAAAAAATTAAATAGAATGACAAGCCCAGATAAAAATGCATTGTTCGCAACTTCGAAAGTGTGAGCCAGTCCCAGTAGTTCATCCTGTTCTCCACCCGGTAGTAGCTCACGCATGTGTATGGGATCAAAAAAAATGCCTACTTTGTGTGGAACCTTGTATCCTCCCTGGTATGGCCTACGGGGGAGAGTATGCGCAACAAAGAGCATTGGATGCTCCTGACGTCGCGTGGTGTGAGCTGAGAATGTCATTTATCATGGCCTCAGGTACATATTTACCGCTCAGGTACTTGGTGATGATGACTCATTCGAAGTCGTTGACTACATGGCCACCCAAGCACAGATTTTGAAACTCACACATAAGCGCTCTCTTCAACAGCAGCGCACATCTTTTCGTACCATTGTCCGTTTTCTTGAGCATTTCACCTCACGTCCAATGCATCCAGCTTACGCCAGCTGTCATTTGCCAGTAAATACGTTGGGGGTCTACAATGCCTTCCAGAAATGCCTTGTCAAGATAAGATCCAAGTTTGCCTACAGCGCTACACACAAAGCCCCATAGACCTTCCACTTGAGTTCTCGTACTTGGTGCACCCGCCTATTAATGAGATCCCTCAACCGCAACGTCCGTCAACTCATTCAACGGCAGCTTTATACATTATATATATATATATGTATTGCTAGAACCCGTTCAACAACCAGACAGAGACATGTCACCCGGGCACATGAGGCATTTCACCTGATCGCAACATTTAGGCTTCAAGCTTGTCTGAAAAGGACTCGCTTCGCTTTGCATGCTAGCGGAGCCCTGGCCGTAAGAGTCGATGCCTTGCACCACGAGCACTACGAAGCCCTTTGTGGCCACGACGCGAACTTCCACTACACAATCCAGGAGCTTGACGGCAAGAGCTGGTGGTGGCACTTTCACTGGCATTTGGGTGACAGAGCTGCTCATCTTGGCCTGTCTTGCTGGAAGTGTTGGCAACGCCGTGCTCCAAGAAGTCAACTACTACCAGAAGGGCATGGTTCTGGCAAGACCAACAAGGTCAGGAGGAGAACTTTTCACAGCTTGCTCATAGAGACTGAGGAGCGCCACAAGATCCACCCGAGCTTCCTTGCTGTTGAGAAAAAGGCCAAGCAAAGGACAGGTACACACGGAGAAGGGGAGCAAAGAGGTCGTGGTTGTAGTGCCAAGCAAGTGGAAAGCCCTGAGGCGTGTGGGGGCAGTCAGAGATAGTGCAGAGAAGGAACAAATTTGTGGACTGGTGAGAAAGTGGTACTCCCTCGACTTGTTGGAGTACAGTGGATTGAACTTCCAGGCAGCTGGAGGTGGAGCGCAATTGTCCACGCAGTGCATATACCCCAAGATCAAAGCAATAGAGAGCATGGCTGATGAGAGCCTACGACTGACTCATTTCTGCAGCGCTTGAGAAGCTCACGGCGAACCAGGTCTCTCAATCCTGGTCACGCCATTTGAAAGCGCCTGACATCTTCAAGCCCGAGAACAGAGACAATGAGTTGAAAGCTTGGAGTGATTTAACTCTCATTCACCAACTATGTGAAAGGGATTGATGGCACAATGGCAAGCTTCATTGAGCAAGTCGAGAAGGATGGAGACGGCAAGTATGAACTTGAGGACATGACAGAACAGACAAAGAGCATGGCTGTGAGGTTGTATGCACTTTTGACCTCATACCTTCGACACCGTCAGATGTTACAAATGTTGGCGCAAAAGGATTGACGCGCAGATGTTGATGCAGGGCCTTTCCCCTGGACAGGGACATTCCCTTTCACAGGGCCACTCGTTGACTTTGAAGCAGGCTCACCTTTTGGGCTCCTGCCAGCATGAAAAAACATAAATGAGAGGCATGCAAGCAAATGAACTTAATTCCAAAAGGTAAGGGGCGGCATTCAGTCCTTTCTCTGCTCCTTTCTGTTGAGTTTGGCCTTTGTGGCCACTTCCTTGGCGCTGCTGGCCGCTTGCTGCAAGGCAGGAAAGACAAAGAAGGAGAGAGGGCTACACCGTTCAAAGCTGGAGAACATTTTCTGTTTTTGAAACGGCAATTCCTTTTGTCCCTTGACAGCTGCGATATTCGTTGCGATAGAAAGCAATACTATGGTTTGGAGAAAGACCTTGATTTGTTCAAGAAGGCTTACAGGAAGACGCCCATGGACAATGACTTTGTGAAGAAAGACACGTCCAAACCACTTGAAGGTGCAGAGGTGACAAACCCAGAGTACGCCTTATTGAAAAAATCAATAACTTTCGCTTGTTTCAATAATGGCTATGCATTTCAATAAAACTGGAAATCTTGTTGGTTGGTGTTTCAACAACATCTTGGCACCTGAACCAATAAGGAACCTACATTTCAATTAGACAAATTTCAAGAATTTCTTGCTCCAGATGTTCATTTCAACACAAGTGCAAGATGTATCTTTTTTGTCAAGCAAGTCTCTTCAAAGCTCTTGTAGCCCTTCTTCAGGGCATTGCCTTTGTACAAGGCATTGCCTTTTGTTCAAGGCTTTCAAGAGTCATCACTGGCTGCAGACAAAGCCTTCTTTGCATGGAGATAGCGCAGTGCCAGCCAAGTCTAAACCTCCAGAGGACCTTCTCAGCCACCAAGTGTGGTGCGCCTGCCATTTAGGCAACTGTGAGCTCTCAAGTCCAAGATATTGCTGCCTGATAAGCTTGTACATTCTCTGCAAATTTTGATCTTGACTCCCAGCCCCAAGGCCACCTGGTTTAATGATTAAATCAAACAGGCAGTTTGCCAAGGTGCGTGCACTGACACCCTCCTCCAAACAGTGCAAAGTGTCATAGGCCACAGTGAATATATTCAGGCCAGGAACCTTAGACACAGGATGCCCACCAGGCAGAGGTGCGCCAGGCTTTGCCAAAGCTGACCTCCACTTTGCATTTGGCCGATAATCATTGTGTGGTGCGCAGGACTTGTTTGCTTTGCAGCGCACACAGACAGATGAATGTGACCACCCTGGCAGTCTCAGATCGTTTTGTAAAAATCCCCATCAGCACTGAACTGGAACAATGTGCCTCTGAGCTTGTCTTCCCAAAGGTGACTGCCAGCTTTCTCTGCCCTCTGAGACTTCTGGGGCCATGCCTTGCCCAGGTGATCATGTTCTGGATATTTGCCATAAAATAGATGTGAGAAACTTCAAGTGAGTACTCCCCACACTGCTGACATGGTGTCATCCTTGAAGTCTGCAGTTTTGTTCTGGCAGGATTTGGGAACAGCTGCTAGGAGCATCTGAGAAGATGATACATTCTCATCGCTCAGCAAGCTTCTGAATGAGATGATAGTGATGGAGTCAAATTTCTGAAAGGCACTCAGCATGAACCATTAAGGGCAGGCACGGGTCCCTTTGGCTTTTGAGTGGGCTGCTGTGTAGCTTGGGGTCTGATGGATCATGTTCTTCCCAGAAAGTTTGCAGCTGGCTTATTCCTGACAGGTTGGAGTGGCTCTGCATCCATGCAAACCACTCACGAGGCAGGAATACTGCCAACTTCTCAGTGGCCAAGAACCACTTGTCTGCACCTTTTTTCATTACAGGAGCTTCAATTAAGTAGGGGAAAGGAACATCCAACTCTTCACTCTTGCAAAATTTGGATGTCAATTGGCCAGCCACATGGTTCTGATTCCCCCCAAAGTTTCCCAGGCTGGAAAGGTCTTGTATGTCATGAGCAGTCGCTCCAGAGTTTGCAGCTGCAAAAGCTAAGCTCTGCACTGAAGGGCCCTCAGCTGGAGCTCCCGTGTGCAAATTGGTCTAGCAATGCCAGACCAAGAGGGCTCATATCCTCTAGTAATTGATGTCTTTCCTCAACTTGGTGTGTTTTCTTTCTTTTCCATTTGGCCATACTATTTTGTAGCCTTTCCTCAAGGCTTTGCCCTTATCCAGGGCTGAAAAGACCCTTTGCACAGGTCTTCTTCCTGAAGGCTGTATTTGGGCCAAACACTTGCCTGAACAAAAGCCTGTGGCAGAGTCAAGTGGAGAAAAACAACATTTCATTGAGAGCTCACACCTTTTTACCTTTAAGGCCGCCTGCTCCAAAAGAAAGCCTATGCCCTTCCTCAGGGCTTGGCCTTTCTTCAAGGCTCAAGCTTGTTGTATCTACTTTTTGATTCTTTTGATGGCCAAAGCGCCTTCAAAGAGCTGCTGCTTGGCTGTTTCCATGTTCAACTTGGCACCAGTCTTTTGCAGCTTCTTGAACTCCTGCAGGCAATCCAGCAGTGTTTTGCCCTTGGGTGTGCTGGAGTGCACCTTTGAACCCTTTTTCACCTTCTCCAACAGAGCCACCATCTTTAGAACCCTCTTTTGGCCAGATCCTTGTTGCTGCTGGCACCTATGTCACTTAGGAGCCCAGCCTCCTCAGCATCAGAGTCTGCAGCGTTCTTTTTCTTTGGGCTTGGCTCTGCCTCTCTCATCATGTGTGGATGCATCCTTGTCTTTGATGGCCAGGACAGATTTCTTGTTCCCAGCACCCACATCAGCCAAAGCCTGCTCAGCAAGACCAGATGGCAACTGCCTCTGCCTTCCCAGAGGCACAAGCTTGCTTCTCATGTGCTTCCTCTGTGGTCTTGTACTTGGTTTCCTCCTCAAGTGCAAATTGCCACTCTGCTAGGTCTTTAGTGTCTTTCCTGACCTTGATGTAATATGATTTATCAATACCTGTCAAAGGGGTGCTTTACTGGGATTGAAAAAGTTTAGCGTGAAAACCAAGGAGCTCTTCTCATAGCTTCATTGAGCCCAAAGCTGTGGAGTATGGTGGCAAAGGGCGCCCACTGTTCCTTTTCCTTCTTTCCCCTCACTTCAGTCAGCCTGACCATCTCCTTCATAAAGTGATCATTCTTTTTGAGGTTGCCCTCATTCTGCAGGAACACCTTGAGCAAGGCTTTCTTCTTGGGGTCACTTCCATTGCCTTTGCAGTGTGTGTTCCATTTCTCCTCCAGGTCCCTGAAGGCTTCTCTAGCCCTTTTGAACTTGCCCCACAGACATTCTCTCTGCCCAGAAGTGAGCTTGTCCAGAAATGTCTGGACACACCCATCTTTTTTTGTTGAAATGCTCCATTTTCTCTTCCAAGGACATGGGTTCACCATTGCCACCTGGGTTGGCAGCTGGCCTTTTCTTGGGCCCTTTGTCAGGGCTTTGCCCTTTGCATGGTTTTTCCCTTTTACCTTCATGCTCTTCATTACCTTTTTCATTGCCCCTCTACAGGGCCACTCTGTGCAAAAGAATGCTCCTGGATTTGAGCCACAAATAGCACAAGAAAAAACCCAGCAGGAAAAAGCAAGCACCCATCATATGACATCATATGATGGCAAAACCCATCATATGATGTCATATGGTGCAATGTGATGGACAGTGGTTTTCTTTACTGGAATGTTTTTGTGAAATGTTGATTTTCATTTCGGTGGCCAACAAGTTTTGTCAAAGCACGCACACTTGTTTGACAACTTTTCTGGCTCACTCCTGTTTTCCAAGTCCAGGCAGTTGGTCTTGGTTGATTGCCCTTCTTCATGGCTTGCCCATTTTTAGGGCTTACCTTTGTTTCGGTTGATTGCCCTTCTTCAGGGCTTACCCTTTTTCAGGGTTTGTCTTTGCCCTTTTTCAGGGCTTGTTTTGTGTATGTGTTGGCCGTTTTTTTCGAACCACCTGAACCCAAGTCATCTCCTCTTGGGCACCCAGGTGACCCTCCACACAGCCTGCTTGGCTCTCTCTCTCTCTCTCTCCACATTGGCTTCGCTGTACCTTTGTCCCAGCAGGTTCCTTTACCCTTGGGCTTGGAACCCTTTGCAGGTGAGGTGCTGGTGGAGGAGCAAGATGAAGAGGAACTCTGCTCTTCGCCTTTTGGAGGGCCTTTCCCCTGGACAGGGACATTCCCTTTCACAGGGCCACTTGTTGATTTTGAAGCAGGTTCACCTTTTGGGGCTCCTGCCAGCATGAAAAAACATAAAAGCATGAAAAAACATAAATGAGAGGCATGCAAGCAAACGAACTTAATTCCAAAAGGTAAGGGGCAGCATTCAGTCCTTTCTCTGCTCCTTTCTGTTGAGTTTGGCCTTTGTGGCCACTTCCTTGGGGCTGCTGGCCACCTGCTGCAAGGCAGGAAAGACAAAGCGGGAGAAAGGGCTGCACCACAACACTTGTTCTGAACAAATTCATGTGTTTTGTACAAGCCTTGTGGGTGTGGGTGTTCCCACAGCACCCCATTGCTGGGCCTGCCATTCCTGGGCCTGCCATTGCTGGGCCTGCCATTGGTGGGCCTGCCATTGCTGCATTTGCTGCAGCTGCTGCAGTTGGAACTGCCAGTTGGCGCCAGCTTGGAAGGCTTCCTGCTTGGCAGCATCTTCCTTTGCCCTTCTTTCTTTCCTGTCTGCCAGCCTTTTGAACCTGCTTTGGCCCATTGCACTCAGCCTCTGCAGGTCGAGCTCTTCCTGGTTTCTTGGTTGGCCATGTGTTGCCTGTATGTGGTGCAGCCTCTGCCTCTCCCTGTATGAGCCAGAGGCTGTGCTATCTCCAGGCTTTGCTGCCTCCCAACCCTCCCTTTCCCTGCCATCACCCTTTTCCCACCATGGTTTGTTTTGCCATGACTGCCTGCCCCAGCCTCCATCTTCCCACTTCCACTCTTCCCAGCTGTCTTTTCTGTTTCCTGTCCTGTGCACACTCTTGTTCCTGCTTGGTGATGACCTTGACCAGGCAGGGCTGGGAGATGGGCTGTCAGCCTTATTCAGGGCTTTGCCTTTATTGAAGGCTTTTTTGTGGCCCTTGCAGGCTCACTTTGCGTCACATGTTTGCTGGACATTTGAAAGGCACACTTTTGCTACCATAGCTGTCTTGTCACCCGTGCATGTTGTTTGCAAGGCTTGCCTTTCTGCAAGGCTTCCCTTTTTGCAAGGCTTGCCTTTTGAATTTCGATGGCTGCCATGTGTGCATTTACTTTTTGTATTTGTCAATCAGTTTTGCCCTTGCCTCAAGGATGGAGCCCTTGGTTGCACCTGGCCTTTTGCAATGGGGGATAAGCTCTTCCACCAAGTGCTTGGAGGGAGGCTGTGGGCCAAGCTTTCTGGGATACTTGCTTCACTTTGGCTTTCTGATCCTGACGCAGCCAACATGGCTGGGAAGCCATCACTGCCAACTGTGACCTCACAGGATCTTCTCAGTACACTTGTACAAAGGCATCAGCACTTGCAGCTGTGCCTGCTCAACTTTTCTGCCAAACCTTTCCCAGGCTGCAGGGCTGCTAGTGATCCTTCACCAATGCTTTAAAAGGACCAGGGCTGAGTCTGCAGCCCTTCCAGCAAGATGTGCAACCCCAACATTCTCAAAGTGTTTGGACAAAAGCTTCATGTTTGCAGCCATGGCATCTCTGATGCCTTTGTATTTGATCTGGGCAGTAGGGCTCACTTGCAACAGATTGTCGATGAGTCCATGCAGCCTGAAAATTGCCTTTGGTGACTCAGCTTGTTGGGCTTCCAAATTTGAGTATTCAAAAAATTACAAGCCTGTTTTGCTCCTACTTGTCGAATGTGGCTGTCAAAGGCATCATTCAATTCTTCCTGATCAATGTCAGGAAACCCAACTCTTCTGCATGGGTTGCTGTTTCCAGCACCTTTCTTTCTTTTTCTTCCTGGCTTCATCAGGCTAAAGGGTCAAGCTGAATTGAATTGCTTCAGGCATGAAGCTTGCCCTCACACAGGCTTGCCCTTATACAGGGCTTGCCCCTATGCAGGGCTGGCCCTTATACAGGGCTTGTCCTTGCTCTTGAACAAGAAAGCTGCTTGTGAGCAAAAAAGAACTTGCAAGTGGGTTTCAACTCCAGGGTTCCTGCTTAGTTGCTACAAGCCCACAACAAGCTTGACATGCTGCTTTCCTTAAGTGCCCCTTCTACAAAGCCAGTTTATTGAAATACGAACCAATAAGGTTTATTGGTTGGAACCAATAACTTTATTGAAACACAAACCAATAAAGTTATTGTTTCATTTCAATAAAACGGTTGTTTCAAGAACACCTTTAAAACCAATAACTTTATTGACTTTTTCAAGAAGGCGTACTCTGGGAAGTTCAGGAGCAGTGTTGGTGGGTCTCATGTACATGGCCAGCGAAAGACCTGGTGCTCAGTTCAGCATACAAATGTTGGCGCGCAAGATGTCATGCCCCACATAGATGGCATGGAAGAATGCATGGCGCTTGAGTTCCTACCTCTATGGAACCATTGGATTTGGCATCAGGATCTCCAAGGGCAAGTCAGTGATGGATGTGAAAGATGAAGGAGAAGATGATGTGGAAGATGACGAGCATGTGCTTGAGGTCATCACGGATGCTGACTACGCTGGAGATCGAAACGAAAGGAAGTCAACAACGTGCTTCCACGTCTACTTCGACGGCAACCTCATGGAAAGTCGAGTCCGGTCACAAAAGGCCATTTCCTTGAGCTCTGGAGAATTTGTTGCTGTAGTTGCCGGAGAATCAGATGGACTTTTGGTGCAACACCTGTGGGATGAGATGACAGGTGGGAGATGCAGAATGAAGATCCGGTCTGATATCAGTGCAGCACGTGCAATGGTCCAGGGACAGGGCATTGGGAGAGTGAGACACCTAGACGCTTCCCTCTGGATTCAGCAGAAGGAGAAGTAGAAGATCCTGACGATCAGCGCAATTCCATCAGAACTGAACTGCGCAGATGTTACAGATGTTGGCGCAAAAGGATTGACGCGCAGATGTTGATGCAGGGCCTTTCCCCTGGACAGGGACATTCCCTTTCACAGGGCCACTTGTTGACTTTGAAGCAGGCTCACCTTTTGGGGCTCCTGCCAGAATGAAAAAACATAAAAGCATGAAAAACATAAATGAGAGGCATGCAAGCAAATGAACTTAATTCCAAAAGGTAAGGGGCAGCATTCAGTCCTTTCTCTGCTCCTTTCTGTTGAGTTTGGCCTTTGTGGCCAGTTCCTTGGGGCTGCTGGCCACCTGCTGCAAGTGGGTGTGGGTGTTCCCACATAGCACCCCATTGCTGGGCCTGCCATTGCTGGGCCTGCCTTGGTGGGCCTGCCATTGCTGCATAGGCTGCAGCTGCTGCAGTTGGAACTGCCAGTTGGCACCAGCTTGGAAGGCTTCCTGCTTGGCAGCCTCTGCCTTTGCCCTTCTTTCTTTCCTGTCTGCCAGCCTTTTGAACCTGCTTTGGCCCATTGCACTCAGCCTCTGCAGGTCGAGCTCTTCCTGGTTTCTTGGTTGGCCATGTTTTGCCTGTTGTGCTATCTCCAGGCTTTGCTGCCCCCCAATCTTCCCTTTCCCTGCCATCGCCCTTTTCCCACCATGGCTTGTTTTGCCATGACTGCCTTCCCACTCCCACTCTTCCCAGCTGTCTTCCTGTCCTGCGCACACTCTTGCTCCTGCTTCGTGATGACCTTGACCAGGCAGGGCTGGGAGATGGGCTGTTAGCCATTTGCTCTGCAGGGCTTTGCCTTTATTCAAATCTTTTTTGTGGCCCTTGCAGGCTCACACTTCAAAAACAAAGCCTTTTTTGCGCAAACAAAGGGGCTGCAGGGTTAAACAGGCATGGCATGGTTGTTTACATTGGCATGTTCAACGTTGGCATCAAGCTGGTATGTGCTATGGCACTTTGTTTGCATCACATGTTTGCTGGACATTTGAAAGGCACACTTTTGCTACCATAGCTGTCTTGTCACCAGCGCATGTTGTTTGCAAGGCTTGCCTTTCTGCAAGGCTTCCCTTTTTGCAAGGCTTGCCTTTGAATTTGGATGGCTGCCATGTGTGCATTTACTTTTTGTATTTGTCAATCAGTTTTGCCCTTGCCTCAAGGATGGAGCCCTTGGTTGCACCTGGCCTTTTGCAATGGGGGAGAAGCTCTTCCACCAATTGCATGTGACTGATTGTCAGAGAGCTAGCTTGTTGGATTGTACAAGCAACAATGAGCCTCTTGGGGGTGCCTTTGCCATTTGGTTGGTGTTGGATGTAGGTCTGTTTCTTTCCACCCCCCAGGCTCAAAGTGGCCACATCCACCACCGTATCTGGGCCACGCGCTTTGGATTCTGCCTTCTCCTTCTCCTTTCCACTTTTGTCAGACACCATGCTGCTTGGTCTGTTCATCCCCTTTGTAAAGGTCTTGCCCTTTTCCACCTTCTTCTCGTCTCATGTACATGGCCAGCGAAAGACCTGGCGCTCAGTTCAGCGTACAAATGTTGGCATGCAAGATGTCATGCCCTACATAGATGGCATGGAAGAATGCATGGCGCTTGAGTTCCTACCTCTATGGAACCATTGGATTTGGCGTCAGGCGTCAGGATCGGCGCCAGATCCAAGGGCAAGTCAGTGATGGATGTGAAAGATGAAGGAGAAGATGATGTGGAAGATGACGAGCATGTGCTTGAGGTCATCACGGATGCTGACTATGCTGGAGATCGAAACGAAAGGAAGTCAACAACGTCCTTCCACGTCTAGTTCGACGGCAACCTGATGGAAAGCCGAGTCCGGTCACGAAAGGCCATTTCCTTGAGCTCTGGAGAATTTGTTGCTGTAGTTGCCGGAGCATCAGATGGACTTTTGGTGCAACACCTGTGGGATGAGATGACAGGTGGGAGACGCAGAATGAAGATCCGGTCTGATATCAGTGCAGCGTGTGCAATGGTCCAGGGACAGGGCATTGGGACTTTGGATTGCTCTACATGATGAAGATTGTGAGTGTGAGCTCTGTTGGTGACAGAGTGGGCCAACATGAATATGAAGAGATAGAGCAAGCCTACCAAGTGAAGAAGAACAGCAAGCTTCTGAAGAAGACGAAGGATGTGAGGATTGGACTTTTGCTGTTGATGGCAAAATTGGAGACAGCAGCAATCATGACCACGGACGAAAAGACGGACGAGCCCAACGACAACACTATGAAATGGGTGTGCCATCATTGGAGCCTTGAGCATTTTGCGTTGGCTTCGGGATTTTTTGACTGAGAACTTCCAGGGTGCTGTGGACCTTAAGACCCTGGAGAAGAAGAAGAAGGAGACGAACACTAGGGACAAGTCTGTCCAAGTGACCCAATGGGTAGACTTCGAACTTGTCTCAAGCCACGAAAAACAGCTTGTGGACATGATGGATGAATTGAGTAGAAAGGAGATGGAAGTAGCCGACTTGACAGACGAATTAGAGAAAGCCAAAGTACAGCTGGACAAGATCCAACACAAGTTTCACAAAAACAGAGGTGTACGCCGCAAGTGCCTGGGTGATGGGGGCGCGCTAGAATCCGTTCACCAACCAGAGACATGTCGCCCGGGCACGTGAGGCATTTCACCTGATCACAACATTTAGGCTTTATACATAAATATCACTGGATGAAGTAGAATTACCAGACTCACATTGAAAGGTGTCTCAGATTTCTTGTTCCCTTAAATCATAATTCATAGGGCATGGCTCATTTTGTGGGTATCTTGCTTCTTTACCCATATGCCCTCTCTTGCTTGAACGTTTGTCTTGGCGTCGTGCCTCGCATGTGTGTCTTTGTTCCACTTGGGATGTACCTGGGCCAGCAATCGATTCTGGTGTCTTTTTTGTGGCAGGCGAAGCAACCTTTTCATGCACAAAGTTTAACATACAGCGGCTCTAAAATTGAATTTTGGGAAATCGTGGAAGGCGTACAGGTCCCTCGAGCCGACGATGCCAAAAAACAAAATCCCTGGTTCCAACATGCTAAGTTGACCCTTCAGCATGTTCCAAAAACGTATAAAGTGCATTTCCACTGTGATTCATGTAAACATTGCAAAAGTTGCAGAGAGCTTCTGGGTGGCCTATGGGCCCACGCCCTTGTTTTTGCCCGTGTGTGCAGGTTTGCTTCGATTTTCAACCAAGCTTGGAAGGCTTGATGTGCCATGCTCATCCTATCGTTGATGCTGGAGGAGAGGTATTGCATGTGAAGAATGCGCTTGATGTTCAACAGGCCTTCTGTGAGGATGCACCGGTCCTCAAATGCAGACAATCGCCAGATCTCCAAAAACTTCTCGACAGTGTGAAAGAAGTGGAAGGGCAGGCCATTCCGTTGGACTTTTACCATGCGAGCAACCAACGTGCAAATCGAAGGCCATTTTCAAGATATTTTGTGATCGATTGCGCAGCTCGTGAACTCCTGTCCATTGAGGCCCAAACTTTTGTTGGGCGCTCTTTCTGCGGTTATCGATGGTTGGACACTTCATTGTTGAACTGGTGTTAGAAACGGAAAAGAGCCAAAAGCCAGTATTGCCAAACGTGTTACTTTATCAGATTATCATGCTGTGGAACATGATGCACACAGCTCATGCTCATTCACGAACCTGCGCACCGGTGTGGGCCCAAAACCAAACTAGGGCCCTTGAGCCGTACTAATGCGAAGAAAGGATTGTTGGCTGTCGGCGCATGTCATGGTAGCGGAGCCGCGGTGACGACCGTGGCTCCGAGTGCTGCTTTTGACGGTGGGGGACGCCTCACCACTTAGGTGGTTTTACTCTCCGTCGAACCCCAAAAGGACCCTCTCCGCACTTGGGCTTTTCTACCTGTACGAGCAGTGCTCGGAAGTTTGGGCCCCACGCCCTGCGTTTGGACTTGCAGGTTTTGCTTTGCTTTGCGCTACGTGCTTGCGGAGTTCTACTTGCACCAGCCGACGCTGGGATTTTCCCCCTGTACCAGCTCACGCTGGGATTTTCACCTGTGCCAGCTGACGCTGGGATTGTCCTGTACCGCCTGACGCCGGGAAGTTCTTTGTACCAACACACGCTGGGATGTCTAACAGACCCTTGCGAGAGTTCTGGCGCGGTGTGGGAGTTACATCCACGACACCGGCTATGCCATCCACGAGGTCCTCCACGGTGCCCCAACAACCTGAAGAACCACGACCTTTTGAAGAAGACGACGACGGCGTTAATGAAGTAGTACCTGAACTACCTGACCCCTGGGCAGCTGCAGCGACAGCTGTTGCGAGGCCAACCTCACCGGCTCGCTCAGCTGCGGCCCATTGCGGAAGACTTGAAGAGGTCTTCTATGAAGCTCACCAACGGCTGTCCTATGGCCGTCCCAAAGGAAAAGGCAAGAAAGGCAAGGGTGGCAAGTTCAAGGGCGCGAGGACCTACAGCCAGAATGCCCCGAGGTTTGGCACTGGCAAAGGCGGCTACCTCGAGCACCGGAGACCTTTGCAGGCCACAAGGAACGCCAGAACCTATGAAAAGCCACGCTCCCGCTCACACCTGCAAGCAGATTGGACATTGGTCCGAAGAACGCCCGCAGACAGCCAAGCAGCAGAGCCCTTCGAACCTGATATCTGGATTTTTTGCGCAGAGCCCAAAGCTCATGAGCGGCTTTGGCCAGTTCTTGACGATCGCCGACGACCCAATGTGCGGCGAATACATGGAGCGCTTGTGGAATGCTGTTTGTTGCACTACAACACCTGGCGATGTGTACCGCCTCCAAACCTCTATGCCCGGTATGGTACTCTATGAGTTCGCTCAAGACTCCTTCGATTACATGATCGACTCCGAGTTTGAGAAGGAGATCACTTTGACCAAAGCGAACACGCTTCTTGCCGAACAGAGCATCTACTGGACCTTTTGGAGCGAGGAACCCGACGACCATGAGATTGTGGCAGAGATCTACTCACCACCACGCCTGGTTGGATTGAAAGCCAGAGATGAAGTTCGAGATCAACTCCGACAACGGCGCCCACGACTATTGGTGGTCTCACCACCGTGCACCAAGTTCAGTCAGTTGCAGAACTTGAGACGCCATCCTGAACGATTGCCACAAGACTTGATGGAAGCCACACTCCCTGTGGACTTCTCACTGACTTTGTTGCTGGACCAACTTCACCGACGAGACCAGTGTTTGTTTGAACACCCTGATGCTGCTACCAGCTGGGAATTGAAGTCGGCGCGCGGATGTTTGGCCCGGGATGAGGTGCTGCTGGTCAGCGCGAACATCTGGCCCAAGACGAAGCGCGGCCGGCCAAATCACAAGGAAGGTTTGGGCTCAAGCTGGGAGACAAGCTAAGCAAGAAGTCAACTTTGTTTGCCAAAACCCTGGCCATGTGGCTTCAAGCTTTGCAAGTGCGATGCTCCTCCCCAACACCTTCTGAGTGGGCTACCACATGAAGCGCAGGCCTACCCACCTGCACCTGTGTCTGCCATGATTGACGGAATCACTGCTGACTGGCCCGATGCACAACGCGGCCATCTTCAACATCTTCCTGGACGAGCTGATTAGGAGTAGCGGCCAGAATTGCTCACAAGGAAGGAACCCAGCAGTGCTAGCTTTGTTTGAGCCTGATTCGAGGACCTGGACACAGAACTCTACGTTGGACGTGGGTGCGCAATGTTTGGGACAACAGTGGATGCTGTTGGAACAGGCGGCTTCTGGAAAGACGCCGACGTTTGAGGTGAAGTACAAGCATGTTGTTGTGCTCTACCACCACCAGGAGTTGCTCAGGAGGACCTTTGTCAGCGCCAATGGAGTCACCACTTCAGAGAAGAGCACGGTGCTACGAGCTCATGTGAACTTGGGCCACCCACACATGAAAGAGTTTGTCAGGTTGCTCAAAGCTGCAGGAACACGGCCAGATATCATTGAGTATGTCCTGATGGAGTTTGTTTGTGAAGGATGCTTGAAAGAGAAGCGCCAACCAGCGCGGCTACCTGCTGCGACACCACGGACCTATGACTTCAACATTGTGGTTGGTCGCGATCTTTTGTTTGTCACAGGTGCACTACCTCAAGAAAAGCATCCAGTGTTGAACAACCTGCTGTGGCACACCCTACAGCACGTTCACCATGATCCATCCAACCAGGAGATCCTCAGATCTGGTTTGGTCGACGTTCCTGAACAGCTGGGCGCGAGCGTTTGGCAGCGCAAGCCTTGGAATTCCAATTCCGTTTCATCGAAGGCCTTGACGAGCTGGGCATTCAGCCTATCTTGATAGGCCATGACTCAAGAGATCCGCAGAGCAACTCGAAAGGCTTTGGTTGAGCTGGACTCCACAGAGAAATTGCAGAGAGCTACCAGAGCTCGACCCCGACGTGCCAGAAGTTCAATGAAGGGGACCCAGTTTGGGCATGGCGTCAAGGCCGTCGAGGGTCACATGCAAATTAAAGGTTGACCTTGCTTCGTGGAGCGTGGCGAAACAGTCTGGGTGACCAGAAGAGGAGAGCCTTCGAAGAATGGCAAAGCCTAGATCTTTCGCATGGGCAATTTGGAGCGTCAGGACTTGGAAGCGATTCCCATGGAGCTCCTTCGTGCAAAAGAACGCCTTCGTTTTCATTCACAGAAGTTTCCCTATGTTGATGTTGAAGGTGAAGGAGATCCTCCAGATCCACTTCCTGATTTGGATCAACCTCGAGCTGAAGGTGCAACGCTGAGCTCCCAGAACACCAAGAGGTCCAGCAACGCCTCAAGGATCCCCTGAAGGATTTCAACCAAATCCTTCAACTCCAGGTCAGCATGCAGCTCCTGCCACACCTGCAGTCTCAGTGACACCTATGACTCCAGAGCCTCCTACCAGAGCGGCGCGTGAGAAAAGTGCAGACCAGAGGTCAAGATCGCTATGGGAATTGCTGCGCAGTCACCAACACCAACTGTGGTGGTCGATAAGCCAGTTGAAGCAATCCCCAAGAATGACATAGGCAACTCTACATGACAACGCCCTCTACTCCGACGCCAGAAACTTCACCTATGCCTGATGGACGAGCTACGTCATCAAGCCCGCCTACACAGAGTTTTTCTTCCTCTACTGCGGCAGCACCATAAGCAGCAGCAGACAGAAGGCCACAGAATGATGGAGATGAGTTGTGGCGTGCGACAATGGACGAGAAACGACAACCGCAGGAGACACCTGACCTCTTCCACTGGCGAGACTGCGAGGCTTCTGATGAACTCCGTCAACGGGTTCGAATGGACCTTGATGCACGGCGCTGCAGAGCAAGCAACTCTCAAGGACCGGTATGGGGAGATGTTGTTCGCCGGGTCACCATCGACCTTGACACCGGCAAGATCATTGCAGATGATGCCATCGCGGAGATGTCAATTCACAAGACACACCAGAAGTTGCCAGATGGAGTGAAGAACATTGAGAACAAGCGAGTTCCTGGACAGGACTTGAACCTCAGGAGGATGCCAGAACGACAGACACTGGACTCAAGCGAAGTCTGGAGGAACCAGTGCCAGACAACCGGATGTCAGTTAAGACCAAGATCTTCAGTTTCTGGAGAGCTGATGATGTGACTGAATGGGGCGGGGAGCGGAACTGCCCTGTCATCGCGAGCAGCCGCGACATTCAGTTGTTCCAGCGCATGTACTATGCCCTCCTGGAGCCTGAGTCTTCTTTGGCATACCTCGCTAAGCAGAGTGGGAAGGCGTTGAACGAGAAGAAGATTCCCCCTCACGAGGATGACAAGGCCAAGCTTCTCGAGATCACCAACCTAACTTCACCGATGAAGCTGATCTACAGCGAGTTCGCCAGCAGTTCCCTCACTGTGTGATGCCATCCAGATTCATCATCACCAAGAAGGTTGGAGAAGTGGGTGAAGACTGGAAGGCGAAGGCTCGATGGATTTTATTGGGCCACAAAGATCCGGATGCTGTGCCACGACAGTGGTGTTGTGCCATCAGGTGATGGCCTCCATGAAGTTCCACCTGTACAGCATGGATGTGTCTTCGGCATTTGGCCAGAGCGACCCGCATGAACGGGAGCAAGGACCCCTCTTTGCTTCAATGCTTCCCACAGGAATTCCTGGCTATGGGCAGAACTGCCTGATCAGAGTGCTCACGGCTGTCTATGGCCTGGTGAATGCACCAGCTTTTTGGCGGAAGACAATCCGCAAGCACCTTTTGGGGCTGGGCTACTCTGAAAGGTGTTTTTGACCCTTGCTTCTACTACCTCAAGCCGAATGACATGGGGCTTGCAAGCGGTTCAAAGATGCAAGTGGCTGGGGTGTTGTTGCTGGATGTTGATGACTTTTGTCAGGACGGCAACTCAAGTCATGAAGAGTTGATGAGCCAGCTGCGCACGAGACTCAAGTTTGGAAAGTGGCACAACGTCTACAACGACACTGCCGAGTACATTGGCAGGACGCTGAAGCAGCTGGAGTCTTTTGAGATCCAAGTGAGTACGCAGCGCTACATCCAGGAGAAGCTGAAAGCTGTTGTCTTGCCCAAGGAGCGCTTGAAAGACAAGACGGCCCTCCTCAACGAGAAGGAGATTAGTTGGTTGAAGGGGAGTCGGAGGTTTTTTGCTTTGGGTTGGCAAGGAGGGTTGGCGCGTCGGGGCGGCTTGTTCAATGGCCATGTCATGGAGCTCCAGCGGCCCGACCATCGAGCACATCCTTGCTGCAAATAAGGCGGTCAATGAACTCAAGCAGACAGCGGATGTGGTCTTGCGGGTTCCTCCAATCCCGCCAGATGAGGCCATCTGGGTGAGTGTTGCAGATGCAAGCATGGCGAATGTTGAGAACAGGAGCCAAGGTGGCTTTGTGTTGGCGCTGGCTCATGAGAGCCTTCTCCAAGGCTTCCAGGCGGACTTCTCCATAATCTCCTGGAAGTCGCACAAGCTGAAGAGAGTCATCAAGGCCACGCTTGTGTCAGAAGCCTTAGCCATGTCATCCTTGTGCAAGTGGAGTGGATCAGACTGCATTGTGGATGATGTCCACACACCAATGTCCTGGACGGCGCTCGTCTTGGAGACCAGGAGAGCGCCTTGGTAGTCTGGCTGCCCGAGGCTGAGGATGAGCAGGTCCGGTCCGTCAGGGTGATGGATGAGATGAATGGTGCACATGTAGTAGACGCCAAAGCTTTGCTCGCCCTCTTGTTGAGGAGGAGTGGCAACGCAGGTCATTGCACACGAGCTCAAATAGATGTGGCGGTCAATCCCTGCCTCTGAGATGATTGCAGATCCTCTCACGAAGAGGTTAGGAAACTCCGCTCTCACGAGGCGCGTCATGACTTCAGCCCGATTTTCACTGATCAGTCAGGCGTGAGTGGGCGTGTTCACCATGAGCATGAAAGTCCCTCCTGAAGGATGTGGAACATGATGCACACAGCTCATGCTCATTCACGAACCTGCCGCACCGGTGTGGGGCCAAAACCAAACTAGGGCCCTTGAGCCGTACTTTTGTTAAGAAAGGATTGTTGGCTGTCGGCGCATTTCACATGCCTTTTGCCTTAAAGAACAGAAAAACGAACCGCTCCTTGACACTGTTCCGTCTCGGTCGTGCAGGACATCATTGTGCAGTGTGCGCCTGCCCATTCCTATTCCAAAGCCAGGGAAAGGACCTTTTCTTTGTGTCAAGAAGTATGGAAAGACAGATGTGGCGCACAGATTCTTCAGCAACGGAGATCCATGGTTTTTGAACACCCGATTCCTGGGGGAACCAGCGCAGCAGCAGAGAGTGTGAGGTACGTTCGCCACTACTTTAGAAAGCCTGAAGCAATGGACTGCAAAGAAAACGATGACGAATCTCAAAAACACCATGAAATCATTGAAAGGGTGAAGAAACGAGTTGATATGAAAATGCCCGAGCCGGATCAATCCATGCCTTTTGAGGGAGACGATATAGACATGTTGATTTGCAAAGTGTTGCGGGCGTTCGAAGTTGACGAGGAGGATCGCAGCAAGTTCAAAGATGTCCTTGCACTTTTTTTCCCAAAAAGTGTGAGCATTTGCCGTTTCAGAAATTTACAATCCCTACAGAAATGGGCGCAGCTGATCAGTCATCAGTGTGGCTATGACTTGAAACAGGACACAGGCGCATTCTTCCTGGAAAATCATCATGCTGGTGGGAGTATGAACCATGTACAGTTTCCAACTGGAGACAGGCACCCTATAGATGGAAAAGGTGCTTGGTGGGGATTGAAGAAAGACGTGTGGAAAAGTCCAGGTTCTCTCACCCAGAAGCGGGCGCTCCAGGCCATTGCTTGGCTTTTTCTGGAAGAACCTCACAGGAGTTGGGCCTTCTTTAGCAACTTTTGGGTGATCATTGCCTGTGATGTTCGGAAGCTAAAGGTGGTGCCAAGATGCCTGAAATACTCTTATTTCTTGAATCCTGACAATTTGAGTTTCGAAGACACAGCCGACAGTCAAAATCAAAGTGCTCAGAGATCAGGATCAGCTCCAGAGCAGCTTTGTGAGGCGTTCAAACATCCCTACGCGCCGATCCTGTTGAATTTCTACTCCAAGGGAAGATGGTCTTTAGGGCCTTTAGAGATTGAATTGGCAAAGTTCGAATGCATCAAGGACGCAGTGCAGCAGCAAGCAATACAGTTGGGTCTCAAAGCGTACACTGCGGAGTTTGTATGGGAAGAGCGATCCTTTGTATTCAATGAACTCACCTGGGCAGCTCTCCTAGAGATGATAATGACACGCGCGCCAGACTACATCCAGACTTGGTTCTACATCCGCTTTCGAGATATCAAGGTGATTTTTGCTTTTTCAGGCGAGTTCCTGAGACTTGTGGATTCATAGGCAAGGCATGGCAAGGTCATAATTCGTGTGGTGCAATTCGGGTCTAGCTGTGAAGCCGTTGCATTTGGTGAGCGATGATTTCTACGTTACGTCTTTTTGCGAGTCTATGGCGATTTTTGTGGTGTTTTTTACTTTCACCTCCGTTTCATCACGAAGCAACTATGAGACACTTTCATTTTTTTCTTTGTTTCCGGATTTCCGGCAGAATATTGAAACAAATAAGCCCAAAGAATACCCCCAACAGCCACAAACGCAAGAACATTTATCGGAGCACCTTCTCAAACTTTTTCCCTGGAGTTGTTTGTTGTCAGTCCTGGGAACCTTCCTTCGAAACTTTTCCTTTGGAACCTTTTTTGTGAAACATTCCTTGGGAATCTTGGGAACAGGGGGAACCCACTTCGGAGTTGCTCCGAGCTCCTCCGAGCCCTTTACTACAGCTCAGTTGAATGTTTGGCAAGTAAAATAGACAAGCAACACTGCAACGAATATATTGATGATCGGCTTGGCCGACAAACAAACCACAAAAATGACAATAGACTCTCCTTGGCTAGCTATTTGGTCCGTGACAGGTACAAATAAAGCAGTTCTTGGAGCACCAATGGACACAAATTGGGTTGTGTTTTACCACGTGGTTGGTAGGAGAAAACCTTTGTTTTCAACGACCTCCAACGAAAGCACGCTGGATGCTTTGTTGTTCATTCCCGAGAGCATTCGCGAAGGGTTTTTCCTTGAGGCAGATTCAAAAAACGTCATATGTTTCTCTAACATGAGCAGCAAGATGAGTAAGAACACATGAGTATCAAGAGAATGAACACAAGAGCAACACCATATATTTCTGTAAAGAGCATGTACACAAGAGCACATGTGTTTGTTATTGTTCCTCCTACTTTAAATTCCTATGTCCTTTTTCCTTCATGATGTACAGGCTTGTTCATTGCAAAAACGGCGCATGTCTGCAAAAAACAGATCCTATCCTAACATGGGTCACGGGGTCGTCCACGCATTCAATTCCATGACCGTCCACACTTTCAATATTGATGTGTAAAACAGGTAGAAAACAATATCTAGATGATGTCATTGGAGCATTTGCATTTCATATGCATTAAAGTCATGACAGGGGCTAGGGTGGGACGCATGACATGTGTGGTGTTTGAAGACAAATTTACTTGCGTAGCAGTGAACTGGTGTGGGTTGTTTTGTCCTTGCTTGGCTGTTTTGCATATCGACATGGGGTATATACCATATCCATTTCTGCAGTGTTTTCGAAGAGTTGGAAAGCTGTCGTGCTTCGTTACTGTGCGGTCAGTGCTTGCCTTTCTGTGGTATCATTGCTTTCCTCGAGCCTTTTGCTTTTGAGATACACAGTTTGAGGCATGCATAATGATGTTAGGGGTCTGTGAAGTAGATCAGATGGATTGTTTAGAATGTTGTTTTCAGTGCGGCTATGCAATGTTGTTTGTGCATTTGCCAGATACTGACCGGAGAGTTGGCCAAGAGAAGAGAATGTTTAGTTAACGGTGGTCTTCTCACTTTACGTGGTATTTCAAAGGGATGGCACGCTTTGGCATGTCTTGAACTTATGTCTAAAGTCATTCGAAACGTGTGACGCAGTGCACCTTTTGTAACATGCGAGACATGTGTCAAAATGTTGAACATGGCGGAAGTCTCGCACCAACGCTCGTTTTTCGATTCAAGTTGTTGCGAGCCTCGTTTTGCTGCACAGGCGCAGTGTTTTGTGAGTTCGTGTTTTGCATCGCACATTGCGATTTGAGTTTTAAAGGCGACGTTTTAAAGGCGACATTACTCAGCGTGTAGGGCAAGTGTTCGCAAGATGAACCCTCCGCGGAGATCGTGCGCGTCAGATGCAGACATCTCGTTGTGGGTTTCGGAGACATTTCGTTGGTGTGGTGTGTCCCGTGTGTCACAAGAAAGTCTTGCACGACTTTCAGGAGAGAGTGTCGCGCAAGACCTGTCTCACAGGAATGGCAAACAAGAGTGTCTCACAAAAGTGTCTCACCAGAGTATGGAGAAAAACGAAAAATGCGTCTGTATGATTATAACTTTTGTTGCTGCGCATTCTTAGATACTTCTACAACGTGCCTGCACTCGGGTTCGTGGGCTCTGTCAAGTTTTTCACGTTTAGTCGGCTAACTTGAGCAAGAGCTCTATCTAAACAAGTTTGAGGACGTGCATGTTGTCACGCCACAGTAGTTATTTGTTTGCAAAACTGCTACGCGTTTGACGAACTGCTCAATTTGTTCATAGCTCGGAAGTTTCTCTTCTAAACTTTTTTTGATAACTCAGAAGTTCAAGGTATTTTCACTGCAAAGTTAGATTGTTTTAAGTCTTGGCAATGCGCAGGCAGCTTTCTTTCTGAATTTCCCTTGCATCCAACTGCGAAGCACGTGGTTGACTTTGAAGCATGTGCAGTATATGAGGAGATTGCCCGCCTTGTTGGCAAGGTAGCTGCAGAGAATGAGCTTTGCCACTGTGTTTGGGGATATGTTGTGCAAGGGCAATTGACAGGGCTTACCCTTGAGAATGTGGATGAGTTCATTCGGTCGTGTTGCACTTATTCAGAAGATCCTGTGTGTCTTCCAATCCATTTGCAGGAAGTTTATGTCACGGTCAATGAATTTTGGCACAAGCTTGATTTGGGATTGAAGCCTTTGGCAGACTACACCGTGTTTGCTTCCATCCAGAACTTGCTGAGAGACAAGTACTCTTCGTGCGATGTCACATACCTGGCTGACCGATCAGAGATCAACTTGATTTGGGAGACCAAAAGGAACTTTTTCCAGACCTTCACTTCAAATTGGCACTTTTTAGATCCTCTATATTTCCGATTGCACCTTTGGCACGAGTGAGTTGAAAAGTGCCCGTGAAGCGAGCGTGCGTGTTTTCTTTGCAAAAGTGTGTCCTTCAGTGTCATAGAGTCATACCCCAATTTCAACAATTGGTGGTCCCGGTCTGCCATGCTCAGCTGTACACAGTGACTACATTGTGAACCACGGTTCGCAAAAGGGCCTGGCCAAATCACTGAACAGATCGAGATCCAGTGACACTATGTGACAAGTCAATTCGTGACACACACAAGGACCAGAAACAACGCCTGAAAATAGCCAAAGCAGCCACAGTAGGCTGGGCTGAAACCAAAAGGAGAAAGGCCGAAAATCGTTCCCAGGAACTGGAAATGAAAATCCCTCCTGAACGCGTTTTACTTGCTGCATGTGTTTGTGCTGCACTCGTATAGCCTCTTTTTCTCACTTGATCTCTCCCGTGGCGGTCGTTTTGTGAAACCTTATATAGTATGACCTTAGTCATGACACATGATCCTCAGTCACGACAACATGTTGGCAATATCGCTATTATTTGCCACGTTGCGGCACATCATGCAACCAAACAATAAAATGGTAGAGCTGCGCAAGCCACCGGCTGAGCCATGGAACTGTGATGTTTGTTTGAATGTTTGAAATGTGTTTGATTGTTTTTTGACTCTTTAAACAAGTGTTGTTTGCATGTTTTTTTTGCATGTTCATTATTTTATGTCGGTGCGGTAGAGCAAGAATACACCAGTGGCCCAACATACGAAGTTTGAGTACACTTCTCGATTGTGCAGCTGCTTGTTTTGACAGCTCAGTGCGTAGCCATCAGGTGGCACGCTAGCATTCTCACCACTGAGGTGGTCCAAAGTGAGATTTGGGCTGATAAGGCCATGAGACATGACATGTTCGATCGAATATAGTCATTTTTTGAGGACCCCTAGTATGTAACAGCTATTCACTACTTGTACATGTCTATCTATTTAGCTACGGTTCACTCACAACATGTAAAACACATGTGCTGACCGTGGCTCATGGCTCAAGGAAAAAGCCGCTGCCGCGACTTTTCCTTCAGGGTGCCGTGTTCACTGCACTGTGTGCGGTGACACTTCGTTGCTTTCGCCTTCGCACCTTTTCACTTTTCGTGCACTTCGTTCGTTCGATCGGTCGCCACGCCCTTCGTTCGTTCGACTCCCTTTCGCAACGGGCTCCCGGTCTTCGGAAACCGGTCGCCCTTTCGTAAGGGTAAATAGAGCATCCAGGGATTTAACTTACTTCTTCACTAGGTTGCCCCTAGACAGGGTAAGTTGGGCATTTCCATACCTATCACCTGGATTGTTCGCTCAATTGGTTATCAGCCGTAGCTCCGAGCTACAGGCAGCCCTCGACCCGATAGCAGCACGCTTCGCGTGGCTGCATCGCCCAGGCATGGGAAGGGTCGTACCTCAGCCTAATCCCACAGGTGCCGCTTCGTCAGAACCTTCGCAGGCTGCCGCAGCAGCCCCGGCACCGGCTGAGGGCCCCCAGACCAAGGAACAGCCGTTCCCCCTGGGGAGGTGGCTGAAACCGCGCATAGCGCGGAAGCCACGGGCACAAGTCTTCCGGAGGAGAGCCAAGAACCTCCGTTAGTCCCCCGTGCTTCTTCCATCGTTTCTTCGTCCCAACCTACCTTCACTCCACCCGGTTCAGAAACCGCTGGAGCGGAGGCAGAAGACACGGGTCAAAATCCATTGGATGTTTCGGCCAAGAACCTGCCACTTGAAGCCAGCACGCTCGAGTCATTCGAAGATCGGCAAGAGCCTGATCTAAACTTCCATACCCCTACAGCCGAAGCAGAGCTCCAGACCGGAACCGCTGCTTCGCGCGGAGAGGTCTTGGACGCTCCAGACAGTTCGTTAGGCCCCGATAAAGCCGAAGAACTGAATTTTGATGCCTTTTCCTTGCTAGGTCCTGAAGAGTTCGCGGAACCCTCAACCGACTCGGTAGGCCTACCACCCCTATCCACTCATCACCACCTCAGGCAATTCGATTCACTAGCCACAGATCCAGTGTTCGATGAAGAGGCGGTGGACTGCGAAGACGAGGGCGTTGACGTTGACCTCAACGATCAACCCGAGCCTGTAGTTAAAGGTGAACAGGAGGTGGAAGTGGAGGTCGAGGAAACCGCGCCTAGCGCGGAGGCATCACAAGCCACACCAACTGCTGCTGATTCGCAACCCAAAAGAACGAGAGGGGCGCGGGGAGGCCAAAAGCACCAGTTCGAGCAATCCGATCGCAAATACGCGGAGACCTGCGATTTGATCGCGAGCCACCTGGCCTCCCATACATATCGGAGAACTGGCAGAGCGTATCACCTTCCTTTCGTGAAACCGCTAACAGCGCGGAAAGACTACTACCTTGAGTGGTATAAATATGTAGTCCACCATGCAGAGGCTTGGGCCGACACTCCTGACGAAGGCCAGATCTCTGATGAAGCTCTCAAGGCGTGGGCCGCCATCATTCCCGAGTTCTGGGCATGGTGCACTCGCGACTTCCCAGAGATCTCACAAGGGGTCAAGCAGCCTTTGTATCGCTTTCCCCCGGGCTACTATCAAAAGACTTATAAGTTTATACGACTTAGGCAAGTCCGTTCCTCCGCGTCAGCATCTTCGCAGGCCGCACCGTCCACCCAGCCGTCGTTTCCGGTCACCGTCCCCGCCCGTTCGTTTCAGCCTGTCGTAGGTTCGAGCGCAGCAGGTTCATCCACGGGTTGAAGCGACCACAACTTCGACCGGCCGATCATCCCGTGCAACCTCGTTCGGTCCCCTCACAACCACCGTCCAGGTCTCGCTCGCAGACTCGTCCAGCCGAGCCGGAATGTCTGCCTAGACCCACTCGTCCTTGCCCTCGCCCGCCTGCTCGTGAAACCGCTGAGTCTCTCGCGGACGCGACAGTGCCCGTTCGTCGTGTGTACGTGGAACCTGAAGGTGACCAGGACGTCGACATGCACGTTGACCCCACTGCGTCAGCCACAGCCAGACGAGCAAGAGGTCCAAGGAGGTGGTGAAGAAGGGACTTTGGAGGAGGGTGCACCAAGTGACGGTCGAAAGGGTGGAACTGCGCTTGCGCAGGAGGAAGAGCTCCAGTTTAGCCCCGATCCTGAAGTGGAGCCGGGTGTTGAGTTGCAAGAGTCCGAGGTTCATCAGGGGGATACAGTTGAAACCGTACGCCAAAGGGCAAGGAAGAAGGTTAAGTCCGCCATCCTGTCCGGTCGGTTCCAGCAAGCACTTCGTCGTGCAGTACCTCCTGATCCGGCGAGGAACCCTCCAACTCTGGAGACGTCGTATGAGCCACAGTCCGTACCGTCTCAGCGTCCTGAACCAAGTCCCACTCAACCCCAGCCCGTCGTTCGTGAACCGAAAGCTGCAGGTAGGTGGGCAAGACCTTCAACAGCACAGCAACCGCGCCAGCGCGGATTCGTTAGGTATCAGCACGCAGGTCGAGATCCCCCTGCGCGGCCGATTCCTATGGAAGTGGCTCGTGACTCCGCGCACGATCTTCCGGACCATGTGTGGAGATCGATGCCGACTACCGAGCCAGGTGGATTAACGGTTCCACAGCAAGACATCTTAGTCCACCCTAACACCCAAGTAATCTCTATGGATGTAGACGACGATGATGATGACCTTCCACCACAGCCTGCACAAGCTGCACCACAGCCTGCGCAAGCTGCACCTCAGCGTGTTCATCCGTGGAGGTCTAATGTCCAGGAGGCACCGATCGTTCCGGCCCCAAAACCGAGAACTCCGGAGCCACCGCCACCAAAGCGGACCCGCGTCGTCTTCTCTGCCTAGCGCGGAGCCTTCCTTTGCAGCGCAAACGCGAGGCACCGTGCCCTTAGTGGCACAGCGCGCGGTGAGTGCATCGGAAGAGCATCCGGAGCCAGCTGCCGCAGCGTCTCCTCGCGACTCGGTGACTGTGACGCCATTAGTCGATCCGAGCCGTCGCACTGCTGACCGCAATTGGGCGGATCAATCCATGGACGACGAGGTAGAAGAGGTGCCGGTAAGCCCTAAGCCTCGCTCTAGGACACCCCCACCTCTTAAGACTAAGCCGCCGCCACAGTGCATTAGGGACGACCCAGCACAGCGCCCCAGAGTAGTAGAAGGCCCACCACAAGAATTTCTTCCTATGGGTTTCTTCATTCCTCCTGGGCCGCCTAAGCCACCGCCGCCCCCTCCGGCTTCAGTGCCACCGCCTGCACAAGCGGAGTCCGAGTCCCAAAGACCTAAGACTCCGCAATTGCCCATGCCAGAGAGGCCTCAACCTCCGCCGCCCAAGGTCAAGCCGACTCCAGATCGGCCACCTCGCTCTCCAGTCCAGGTTCTGCCTCAGTGCCACCTGAGGCGACTGGTCGCGGCCGGGGCCAAGGGCAGTCGGAAGCTCCTCAGTCCACGGTAACCGCGCCTAGCGCGGAAGAAGTGGACGACCAGGCCGCACCAAGCGGTGGCAGGCTCGCTCCGCCTAACCGCGGTGAGCCTCCCAGGCCGTACCTGCCTGATGATGACAACCAACCGATTCCTCGCAGCAGGTACCTTCAAGCTTGGGAGCAAGCAAATCACGTCTTTGGAGTCCAAATGTGTGACTCCTTGACGTTAACACCGCCGCATCAGCCTCAAGGCCTCGAGCTCGGTCTAGACTTCCACAAGGTCCTAGACGCGACGCTAGTCCAAGATATCGAAATTCCGAGCGTAGGTTGTATCGACGCTCTCATTGAGCTTGAACGACTCAGGTGCAGGATCACCATAATTTCGTTCACAGGCCACGAAGGCTACGCACGGGCCGCATCCCAGACGGCACATTTTCGTGATTATGCACGTTCGTGTGGCCTCCAAATGGGAGGCGGAATTTTCCTGACCAACGGGAAAACCGGCCCCGATGGCAAGGCGCCGCTGATTTCGCGGCTCGGGATCTGCGCATACGTCGATGATGACAGGCAGATCTGCAATGAGGTGGAACGCACGGGGTGCTATGTGTACCACTGCGATGCTTCCCGCCTCAACAACCCACACTCCGTCCTCATGAGGACCTTGCCAATATGATAAGGTCCAGAGGCGTGGACAACTGGAAAGCTGTTCACGCACCCAAAGCACTCAAGCGAGGAGAATTTTCCAGCGACCCGAACCCTCACGGTGGTGGACGTCGGAGACCTCGCGCCCGCTGAACACCCTGCAAGCAAGAAACCGCTGCTTTGCGCTGTCTTTCATTCGCAGGGCCAGTAGGTGGTAGGTTGGGCGCAGTGAAACTTTAATCTCAATATCCTCAAGTCATCTAGTTGAGCATTAGGTCATGCATCCAATTTTCCTTTCAGTGCACTCTGTCAGACACCACGCAACAGCTGCCACAGTGCGCTGGAGTGGTCAGGACTCCGTGTGTAGCGAGAAAATAACTGCACCTGCAGTTGGGTGGGAACCATGGCGAACCACACTGGGTTTTCCCCGCCCGATGATCCGCCAGGTGAGCGGTCTAGGTCCTCCCCAGAAGAGGTCTTATAACTAGGCGCGGTAGAGGTTCTTCGTCAACAGCCACCACACATGCCATGTCCGTTGTCACTCGCCTGAGGGGTTCGTCGCTCGCCGCACCGCCGGTCACGCGCCCAGGACTACGACCACCATGGAGTCCTCGCCGCCCACTCCAGAGCAAAGGCCTGCCACTCGTCGGAGACGATCCGGGTCGGGGAGAGCGTTGGAGGGTATTCGTGAACCTAGTAACGAACAAGTACCCATACAATAGCTAGATCCCCAAACTGGTCGCCCACTACATAGGACTCCTAGTCCTCCTATCACAAGCCCCGATGTTGAACATCATAAGCCCCGATGTTGAATATCATAAGCCCCGATGTTGAACATCATAAGCCCTGATGTTGAACATC
>CAXAMN010028539.1:127469-170318 GCA_963970005.1 Durusdinium trenchii
AAACACTTTCAAACGAGCAGCCAGAAGGGTTTGTGACGAATGCAATGCAAAGGAGTGTCGCTACAGTTGCAAAAGGTGTGGCAAAACAAAACTGAAGAGGGAGTTCTCCTTATACTGACCCCGGACACATGGAAGAGGGTGGAAAGAAGGATGTGTGATGTGTGCCAGGGACTGTATCAAGCAAAGACGGATAGGGAGACCGCAAAACGCCCACACACTGCCCAATGCCCGCAAGTTGACGCACAAACACCCATGAAGGTGGAAGCTGCATCAGCCAAGGAGATGGACTCAGGCATGAATGCAGAACATTACGGGCCCACCTGCTTTCAACAACAGACGGGGAGCGAATGTGGAATGACAGCCCTTAACAATGCCCTGCAGGAAGCACGGTTCACTGCGGAATCCATGCAAGAGGCAGCAGACGGGTATACCTAGCTAGCCGCCCTTCAAGGAATTGACGAGGACCGAGGCGAGCATATCTCTCACACAGGCTGGTACAGCGTCCAGGTTATGTACACGGCCCTATTCAGTGCCGGATACACTTTGGATATTGAGAACCCCATCCACGCCCCTACACGCTTGGAGAGCTGCATTGGATGCATCCAAAACTGGCAGAATGCGCACTGGGTGGCATACCGAATTATTGGGGAAGAGATTTTTCAGTTTGATTCCTTGAAGCCGCGGCCTCAGAAGATATCTGCAGCCACACTGGCAGCAACACTGCCGCATTGCCCGACATATGCAATCTCTGCATAGATGCTGATGCAAACCCCCCTAGACAGTGTTGCAGGGCGCTGCCCATCGACGCAAGCGTCGTGAAACCTATACATTCGTGCTATGCGCTCCCAAGAGTCGCTGCCCATTCAATGCTCGAAGCTCGGCCGCGGGTCCAAAGAGGCCAGGAGGCAGAATACAAAACCACAGAGAAGTATCGCAGCTGCACCGCCTGTGCCCAACCTATTTGGAAACCTCAGGGCGCTGCCCATTTGTAGAGTATTGGATGAGAGGAGTCACCCCATAGTAACCTGTTGTCGATGGCGGGGGCACTGCCCATACAAGCGCAGGGCGCTGCCCGTTTGCGGCGACTGCTTTGGGGAGGCGCGCCTCGTAGTTTCATTTCGTCTCATGTAACAATGTAGCTCTAGGACACGGCTACTCCAAAAAAGGCAGCGGGAGAGAGATGCTGGGCGAATGAGCTGTTTGCCGCGTGTGGGTAGAATGCACGCGTGCATGTGGAAGCGGTGTTGTCGTTGTTAGCTGTGATAGTAGTGATAGGATACTATAAAGGCAGAGGGGGGGGCATTGAAGAGAACCGACTGTTGCCAGGTGTGGCGACCGACTCAATCCACCGCAGGAAGGTCTCCGAACATTACATTGGAAACAGAGGACCCCAAAAAATTGTCATCTTTGAAGCGGTTGATGGAGCGTCAGGGGATCCTGTCCAGGGCGCTGCCCATACATGGACGCTGCCATGAGGACGTTCTATCATAGAACTGTGGGAAACACAGTCCTTGGAGGAAAAAAAGCGACGGGAGTGGGACCCCAAGAGGCTTTTTTGCAGCCCTTAAACAGAACCGAATGCCTTACCATAGGACTCATAGGACCACTGAATTGCAGGTTCTAAACAAGATCCTAAAATGAGATCCCCCTGTTCAGGCACCATCTATGGCCGAGGACAGCTCGCAGGCCACTGGGACCCCTGAAAGCATCCTCCAAGGGTCTGAAAAGGTTTACCTTTTCAGAGATGAAATAATCTCGCCTCCATCACCAAAGTAGCCAGATCACAGGCAGCCAAATGGGTTAGGTTTTTTCGAAAAATCGGGGAACCCAAAAAACAACACGGAACCCCTAGAGACATGATCTGTCACTGCGTCACCAAAGTAGCCAGAAGAGAGCACGGCAAATGGGTTAGCATTTTTCTTTGAAAATCTGGGAACCCAAAAAACAACACGGAGCCCCTAGACACAGGACCGCTGTCCCTGCCAGGTCGCCTCCACCGGCACTCTTGCAGAATGCGAGCGCAGCAGCGCTAGAAAAGAGCAGAAAAAGCTTGCGCGCGCGGAGCGCATAGACGAGAAACTCCTAGAAAACACCTTAGAAAAAAGAGTTGAAAATCTCAGGAAACCACAGAACCACCTAGAAAAACCAGAGAAATTCCTGGAAAAAATTCCGAAAAAGGCATGAAAGGCATGAGTAAATCTTACTAAAACCTTTGAACATCCTAAAAATCCAGCGGAAAACGTTAGAACATCTAGGAAAAACCAAGGGCGCTGGCAGGGACCAGGCCGCGACCAGCCCGGGATTCGAGCCCGGGACCATTTAGGGACCGTGCTTATTTTCCCGCGCGGGTGGAGAGGGCGTCCCAACCCCCAGTAAGAAGCAAACCAATACAGGGGGAGAAATCTTGGACAATTCTTGGCCACTTTTCGTGACTCGTCACGCCGTATACCCCACTCGCGCTAAGCCTACGACACCGGCCACCGGATCCTGAGTGGGGTCGGCGGATTCTTTTATATTCTTTAATAGTCTTTTATAGTGAGAACAGGTGTGCAGTAATGCAGACTGCCCCCCTCTCCAAACCTCTATGACCGCCGGTTTTGGATCAAGTGGCGGGCGTCACAAGTCACAAGAGGACGACCTCGATGTCTGTGTCCATGCGTGACTTTTTTCGGCAAAGGCTTTTCACACGTGAAGCTCACATGAGATGATTTTGTTGAAGCTCACAGGACTTTGTGCGGGTCGCAACCTGCCTGGAGCACCTTAGACGAGAGGACCAGCTGGTGTGTTGCAGGGTTGGTTTGACACCATAGTAGCCATGGCCTCCTCCACCCTAGTAGCGATGGCCTCCACCCGACACAATTCATAGCCTTGCTAATGAGGATCAACCAAGCTTGACCAGTCTTCAAAGCAGTCCTTTGCGTCCTTCGTCTTCGCTCATGTTCATGTAGAGGCACTCACTACTCGTAGTAGGTCGGGGGCCATTGCCAATTGCTGCTAGGGTGGAGGCCATCGCTAGTCGCCTTTTGGATGCCTTTTTTTGCTTCTACTCGAAGCTCATCTTATGATTCGGTATGAAGTTCCAAGAAAACGCTCGCAGGAAAGGATGCGTCAGATGACGTTGGACTCTGAGGAAATCCCGCTCGTTCTATGTTTGTCTTCCTTCGATTCGGCTTCACGGTGAGTGTCTCTTTTCAGAGCGGTCTTCATGCGCAGGCTCAGGCCCCCGGAGCTTGCGGCGCCAGATCTCATGACATTCATGAAGAGGCACCTGACTCAGTTGTCGAAACAGAGCTAACAAGGAGCAAATGGAGCTACTAGGAGCAAGGACGCTACTAGGGGCTCCTGGCCGTACTACTAGGAACATCTAGGAACAAGAAGCTACTAGGAACAAGGATGCTAGACCACAGGTTTCATACGATCCGTCCGAAAAGCACCTTTTTTACACGCTCAGTAGGTCTTGAGTTTATCCTTTTCTGCGCACGCTGACAAGAAACCTGTTTGCTACCAATTGTTCAGATTTGGATTTCCAACGGGACAATTTCAGCACCTGGTTCTCCACTTCCCCAGTCGGTTGTTGTCTGGCATTGTTTGGCAGAAGGCCGACAAAGCAATCTAAACCTAGCCGTGAATTTGTTGCTTGTCCCAAGACCATCAGGCTCCAATGCCCGCCACTTCACCAGCCCCAGCGAACAGTTCCAAAAAGTCCAAATCCTGCCAGGACTTAAAGAGCCAAATCCTGGAGGCAAGCCGGGGCTTGGGATGCAGGGCTTGGGTTGAAGGGGGTTAGGGTGAAGGCCAGTCCTCAACCTGAGCGGTGTTGGTGCTGAACTCCAAAATCATCTCGCTTTGGTTGAAATGCATTACAGCGGTCACATAGCTGATTGCAAAGATAGTTCCGGTGGAACGGGTTGCATTATTTTATCGCTTTCAAATCTGCTTTGAAGGTGAAGTATACCAACCTTTTGCAGCAAATGTTTGTTCCAATTGCAATGAACCAAAGTTGTTTTCCATGATAACTTCAATACAAGAGCAAAACCTCAATTGTAAATATGGGTCAAGCATCTTTTACCCATTGCCAAATTCCTTGCCAGCCATTTTTGCTGCCGCTGACAAGACTGCAATCTGCGGATTGGACTTGTCCTCGACAGAAACAATTTTGCATTTTACCAGACAGTAGGCACACGCGGGTTCAATTTCAAACAAGATTTATATTGAAGGGACCTGGCAAACGTTTGGAAGACATTTGGTCAAACGAAGACATCAACTGGTTTCACAACACGTCGTCCAAATTTGGTGTGACAAAGGTCTTCACGCATACTGCCTCCGCCATCTCTGGGTCGCCAGGAGTTCTGGCAACGGCGGGGCCCGCGTTCACGCGTTTCCCAGAACGCGGCAACTGCGACCAGCAGAGCGCTGGCAGTGGCTAAAAGGGCTGGAGAAAGCCATGTGCAACGTCGAAACTTCACACTTGATCTTGTTCGTGGGCGCTGCTGCTTACACGTCCTGCATCCATCACCTCAAGAAGTAAATCGACGAATGGGCCCAAATTTGACAGTTGGGTTGACCCGAAGAAGACCATGTGTTGATCATACATCTAGCAAGGACTTTGACGTACTGCAGACAATACTTGTTTCTTGACATCTGACCACAAAAGCCAAGCACCAAAAACCCTCGTCCGGCAACCAGAGACAAGCAACGACTGAAGTTGGTAATGGAGCAGCCACCTTTGAAGGGATGACAGTTGAATATATGTTTCTCACGCATTACAACGACAAAGATTGCGTTGCAACTCGCAAGGCCTGTGAGGGCAGGCGGAAAGCTTCCATCCCAGCTCTAATTGAAGTTTCCTTGGGCGTGCACAAGAGATAGGTACCCCAAAACATGGCACCCCTCCTCTCCACGACGATGATCTGGAGTTGATGAAGAAGGTGAAGAGAGGGTCTGGAAGCTGAGTGAGCCAGCGTGTGGTTGCTTTTGATTTGGCGTATTGCAGCTCTTTCTTTTTTCCCACAGCTGCTGAAAGCTGCAAAGATGTTTGCAGCTTGGACTTCCTACCACCCACGTTCCACGTTCCTCGTACCCTTCCCAGCTGCGGCGTTGAAGAAACTGCTGTCTTAGGAAGTGGTCCTTCACCGCTTGGAAGCGTGTCTCTCAAGGCAAAGAGCTGGGCGCCTCAGATTGCCCCAGCTTGCTTGGTGTTGCAGGGTGTCGGGGTACTGCGGTAGAGCTGAGGAGCTATCGCTGGCTCAGCGGATTGTTGTCAGCATGTTATGGTTTGAAGCACCTGGGGCTTTGTAAAGGCAGCTCCTGCCTTTCCCAGCAGTTGCGGTTCCAGACCATCACGCATCTTCTCAAAGTGCTAAAATTTGAGCCTAGACCTCAAGTGAGCAGAAGGCATGACACTCGCCCAGGGCGTGGGCGCCTCAGGCTGGCCACGCAGATTTTGACCGGACGCCGGCTGAATAATTTTGCATCTGCTTTTGCGCGCCCGGACGCGTGGCGTGTTGAAGACGCCTTCCCAAAGAAAAGAGCAGGCGTGTTCCTTTTCACAACTGAATTTTTCTGGTGTGTTAGGTTGGAGGTCCAGATGTTCTCACTCTCACTCTCACTCACACGCACACGCTCGCACTCACACTCACTCTTGACTCACACTCACATTCACACACACACTCACTCTTCACTCACACTCACACTCACACTCACACTCACTCACACTCGCACTCACACTCACTCACTCTCTCTCTCACTCACACTCCCTCACACTCTCACTCTCCCACTCTCTCACACACTCACTCAGCCAGTCACTCACTCTCACCCTCACTCTCACTTTCACACTCAACTCGCATCCACACTCACACTCACTCACCAACACCACGATCCCACCTTCATCACCAACATCACCTCTCCCTGGACCCCAATGCGTCTAGATCTCTAGACTTTCTGCTTATAGACCTCTCACACACTGTTTGGGCTCTCTTGCCGGGATAATTTTTCTTCTGGTGTTTGTTCTTGCGGTGTTTTTTTCTTCTCGTTTTGTTCTTCTGTTGGTTTTCTTCTTGCGGTGGTTTTTTCTGCTCGTGTTTTTTTCTCTTGTTTGTTTTTCTTCTGCTGGTTTCTTTCTTTGGGCGATGTTTGTCAGGGGGTTGTTTTGTCTTCTCGTGGTTGGCTTCTTCGGGTGGTGTTTTTCCTTGGTTGTTTTTTTCTTCTGGTGGTTTTGTTCTTTGGGCGGTTCTATTTCTGCGAGTGGTTTTTTCTTCTGCATACCTTTCATGAGCCACCCGAGGGCAAACTTCAGAAGGGGAAAGTGTCGTTACAACGGAAAGAACTTCAGAGGAGGAAGGTGCCATTCCAATGGTGCACACCTTTTTGAGAGTAAAATTTAGAGGAGGCAGGTGCCATTCGGTCAGGGCATCACCACGGTCCTAGTCACATGGATCACCACCGCCTGATTCCATAGACATAGACATGCGTATACGCATGCCAACATACAGCCATACGTACATACATGGAGACCAAGTGACGCAGACGATCCACACATAGGAACATACATACGTACATAGAGACACATTGCCCCGGTCAGCCGTACGTGTGACAGTCGTCATTCACAGGGGCTCGCTTCGCTCGCCCCGCGGGGGAGGCGCTGCGCCCTGCCCCGCACCCCCTCCCGCAGCTGTACCATCACACGGCTCGCCGCGACCCTGGCCACATGCAAGACTGTGCACCACCACATGCTTCCATGGTCAGAGAGATGCGTACATACCAACGTACAATCAGACGCACATACACGGAGACCCAGTGACGCAGACGAACCCAACTTTGGAACATACGTACCTACACAGAGACTACAACGTGGCACCTGTTGTGGGCCACACGAGGGTTAAATTTAGAGGAGGAATACAAAATATGCCAGTCCGACGGTGTATACCTTTTGTGACCCACCCGAGGATAAAGTGTGGAGGAGGAAGGTTCCATTCCATTCCCATGACGCATGCCTTTTTGTGAGCCACCCGAGGGTAAAATTTAGAGGAGGAAGGTGCAAATCCAACGATGCAAACTCAAAGAGATGCCATTCCAGCGGTGCACACCTTTTGTGAACCACCCGAGGGCGCGTTTTCGAGGAAACTCGTATAAGCGATCTTAGCTGACCCCCTTTCTCCACACACCCGCCGTTGAGCCTGCACAGGTAATATTGCGTGTGTTCCAGCATGAGCCAATTTATGTGTTCCAAAATGAGCCTCCTCCTCGTAGGGCTTGGAGAGACTCGGAGAGACGGTGCTCAGAGGTTCGCAAGTTGCAGCGGAAGGCCATGGACGAGTTCCGAATTTGTTTTCAGAATGTAACAAATTTTGGTCGCTTAAATTCCGGCATTCCTAAGTGTTCATGCTAGAGAAGCAGAGTTGGAATGAAGGATGAGCATTAGAGGCCATTGCTAGTAGGTTGGAGGCCATTGCTATTAGAAGAGTTGGCAGGATGAGCATTTGCAGAAGGAGGTTATTATTTTGTGAGGGCTCCGATTCGAACTCTATGCTTCGAGCTCTCGCTGAGTGGGAAAACGTCCGCAACCTTTAACATGTTTTTTTTCGTTCACTCGCTGGTGATGACCATTTGTTTCGAAAAGCATAGTCACACCACGACTTGACAGTGAACTTGTGCGAAAGCACGGAGCCTGCCAGACTTCAATGATTGGAACCATTGAGAAAGTGTAATTTATGTTTTTATTGGAGATGCTTCTCACATTTCCTTTATTCCTTTGGACCTTGGCCTCCACCCTATTAGCGATGGCCTCCAACTAGGTTTTCTGATGCTTGAATGTATGCTGCATTTTGTTGACTCGTCAACGTGACAACGTGTTTCTTGTAGTTAACGTTCCTGCAGCATGGCTCAGCCCATCCGGCCACACACGGAACATTTGTGCCTCAAGAGGCAAGTCCTCACATTCGGTGACGACCAGTGGTTTGCGCAGGCATGATTGACCCGTTAAACTGCAGACGCTGGGTTCCATAGATTCAATAGGCACAGCAATCTCCTTCTTGGCTGTGAAACAGCTGTGGGGATGGGCGGGAAGAGTAAAGGAAAGGCAGGAGGCAAAGGTCAATGGAACAATGGGGGCATCTTGGCCAGAATTAACACGGTTCAATTGCAATTGAAGTTGCTGTTTGCCTGTTTTTCATTTGGTCCTCAGTTTGTTTCAGTTGCTACGAGAAGCTTGCTGCAAATCGCTTCAGGTAAGAACAGCTGGAAAGGAGGAGGAAGCCAGGCAAAAGGACAAAAAGGTGCAGGATTTTCGGCTTTCCAATAGCTATTTGTTACTAGTCGCTTCAAAGACCTCCTAGTAGTTTCTTGTTACAGGTGAAACGATTCCCAGTGAAACGATTCCCAGGAAAAGGACAAAAGGGACAAAGTTCTGGCAAATCTGGACATGCAGCCAACGGTGGACAGACATTCTCCAACAGCAGAAGCCGAGGAGGACGTGCAGTCGCCAGCCATCAATCAACCTAAAACCCACTCTTGGAAACAGAAGGAACACGTATTATTTCACCGGTGCCTTGATGCGCAAAAAAAAAATATGGCCGTTCTTCCTCACTGTCTTAATTGATTGCGATGGCCTCCAACCTAATAGCCATGTCCTCCAACCTAATAGCAATGGCCTCCAACCTAATAGCAGCCCATTTTCTTGCGTGTTCTTATCTCTTTTTAGACCTGTCATCGCTTCGGGAAGGATTCGATGACCGACGGCTCTTCGTACAGCAGTTGGCAACAACAAAAGGCCCTTAAGCTGGTTCTTGCAAGAATATTGCGACATTATTGCGCGTTTGAGATTGATCTTTGCAGGCGATTTGTGTTTCAAGAGAAAGAAGAGAAAAGATATATAGAACAAGAAAGGCAACATGGTCTAAAGAGAAAAGATGAAAGGAAGAAAGGTCTAAAGAGTATCAAGAAAAAGAAGAAAAAATAAAGAAATGTATAGAAAAAGATTGCAACATATTGTCACAGTGCTTGAGATTGATCTTTGCAGGTGATAAATTGGCTGGAGAAATTGTGAAGTCCGGAAAACTCTGGGGTGATTGCTGGGACAGTGCCAAGAGTTTGGATCCCCAGGCACTGGTCTCATAGGACTCTGTGTAGAGGGCTGTTTCTTGTGGCCATGTCAGATTGGTTGGGGGTTCGGTGGATTTCACGTGCAGGTATTGAAGCAGTTGATTATGGTGATCGGGAAATTGCCGCCTTCATCAAACCCTCCACCGCCTCCAGTTCACGCATGTAGCTTGAAGTGTTAGTATGGTTGTCCTTAGCTTCCGTTCTTCTATTTTTCATTCGTTGGCTTTTCCTTTAAACATTTTGCGAGTTCCAAGGTCTTTGCTGTTGTCCATGAGACTCCAAATTTGTTTCGAGAAGCCCTGGTACTGAAAAAGCACTTGCAATCCAAATTCGTACAGTAGATAGATTGTTAGCGCTGCTGTTCTTGGGAGACGCCAAAAAACCTTGCGCCAGTTGTGCTGTCAAGGTAAAGATGCTCTCGCGCGGTATTTGGACTTTGAGAAAGGTTGGGCCACACCAAGTAATGGTGATGTTTGCTGTGAGGTATGATGTAAACGCAAACATGACTTTGCGCTCATCACCAGAACATTTGCCCCTAGTTTTCGTACCCTTTCTTTGGGTTGATCTCCGCACCCTTCAGTGAGGTCTTGGGTTTAACCTACTAGCAAAAGGAACCTGACAGGAATTCCCTCCAACCTAAGAGTGATGGCCTCCAACTTATTAGCTTTATGGAAGAGACATTTGCAAAGGTTCACCTGAACAAGCCGTTGCAGCAGTTGAGGTGCAGGGGTTGCATCAATTTCCGTTTGATGTGTGTAAGCTTTGTGAGCTCAAAAACTGTTTCCAAGACCGCATTGCATATGCTGTGCGGTCCTTTCACATCCTTTCACCTTTGTCCAGGTGTGCGAAAACGTGGTGAAGCGACTTCTGACACTGGAATGGGAAATCTCGGCAGAAGAGGTGGGATGAGTGATGCCCTTTGCTCCTAATAGCATCCTTGCTCCTAGTAGCGATGCCAGGAGCCCCTAGCAGCTTTTTGTTACTAGTAGTAAGGCCAGGAGCCCCTACTAGCGTCCTTGCTCCTAGTAGCGATGGTCTCCACCCTACTATTGATGGCCTCCATCCTAATCATCGTGTGAACTCATTGTTGAAGTTTTACACGCAACGGCAGTAAGTGTCAATCTGTGAAAAGATTCTGACGATGTGCGAAGGGAGACATTTGTTGAACTTTAGCTCGCGTCTCCAAAACAAGAACAATTAAAGACTGACTGTCGCTGCTTCTCCTCAAAATGTGAGGTGGACAGAGGTGTTAAATGTGCCTTTCTGTTGAGGTCAAAGATGCGCTCCAGTCTATTCTGGAAGAGGCCACTCCGACGTATGGGTTAGTTCAAACAAGTCCAAAAACAACAAAACGAATAGCAATGGCCTCCAACCTAATATTAGATAAAACCAACATTGGTTCCACTAGGTTCAGAACATTGGACATTCTAGTGATTCTTTTCTGAGGCAGATGGTTGTCTCCAAATTCGACAGAAGGACAGGATTCCTACTCTGACTAGGTCTAGGTGCTGGTTTGGGGTGCATTTTGTCCAGGATCACAAGGAAGCAAGGAAGAGGTCCGGCACTTAGATGCTCCACAAACAACAAAAGGAAAGAAAGAACATAAACAGAGAAAAATAAGAAGGTCGAAAAAGGCGTAAAAAGGTATTGTTCTTCCGTTCTGCCAGGATTTTGGAGCTCATGGAGCACTTGGACAAGCCATGGTCCATCAAGCTGAAGCAAGCCGATGCCACAGCACAGGTTCGGGTGCACTGAGCATTCGCAAGCTGCATCATTTGGCGTAAGACGACAATCGTGTTTCAGTTAACTTTTTGTTTAAGCCTGCTCCCCCTACTACCTACTTAATTGAGTAGGTCTACTTAATTTAGTACGGGGCTAGTTCGCTACTAGCTTACTACTTAAGCTACGAGTAACTTGACGCAGGATAGCTCACGATCGCATTAGTGATTTGGTTCCTAGACTTTTAGGGAAACTTAAACAAATAGCATTCAAAAGAGATATCGATCTCAGTTGCGAGAGAAAATGTTTGCGATTCGGAGGAAGAAGATGGTCCTACTGTAGCCGCCACAGAGAGCAGCCATTGGCGAGTTGCAACAGTGTCATGGCTTTGCAGAAGCGAGCTCTTTGCGCCTCCAGCACTGCCAAAAATGCGGGGCGGGCACAAGGCCACGACTCATCATACTTGTTTATGTCTCACCAGCATGTTACTCTCCTATGTTTGTTTCTTTCAACCATCCAAGTTTTTCTGCGACGGTCTTTGCTTCTTGCTTTGCGCAGGGTAAAGGCATCGATACGCGTGGGATTTACGAAACTTGGCAAGTCACGGGCGATTTTGTTCTTGACCGCTTTCTGCAGCTAGTGATGTCAGAAGCATACTGTTTTGAAAGGACTCCCCAGAACAGTACATGGACACCATCCAGAAGCTGATGGTTGCCATGACATTCAGCGATGGCAATGCTTCGGTTACTCCCACATGCTGGCAAAGAGACGCAAAGGGAAAAGCAGCGTGGCATAGCATGGCGTTGTTCGTCTCAAGTCTCACAAGATGCAAAGCGAAAGATGGTGACTCTCCTTATCAAAGACAGCTTACACTAGAACTCTTTTTAACAGCAACTCTCCTGTTTTGTACCAGTTCTTAATATGTGTGCCACGTTTTGTTGCTGGTCCCCTTTTGATCCTTATTCCCAACCAAGAACACTTAGAACATCGACACATGTTGTGTTCTAACAAAATAATGTTTTTGTTCTAGATGACGCTTGTTTGGAAGCTACTAGGAGCAAAGGGCATCGCTACTAGGGGCTCCTGGCATCGCTACTAGGGACAAGGACGCTACTAGTCACTAGCGCATCACTACTAGCAAGAAGCTACTAGGAGCAAAGGGCATCGCTTCTTCGATTTCTGCCGTGTGTTTCGAATGAGGCATGTGGGGCGCCCTTGTGGCCAATCCCAGAGGGGCAGGGCCTGGAGTGCCGCACTCGCCACTTTGGCGAAAAAAAGGTCCTAGTAGATTCCTTTGCTAGTAACAAGTGCCACGCTAGTAGTAACAGGTGCCTTACTAGTAGTAACAAGAAGCTACTAATTACAATTCTAATTAAACTATTATTGTTACTAGTAGTAAGGCACTTGTTACTACTATATAGCTTTTGCACGGTAGTGATGTCGATATGCTCCGTTCGTAGCGTCCATGTTCATTCCCTAGTAGTACGGCCAGGAGCCCCTAGTAGCGTCTTTGTTCCTAGTAGCGATGCCCTTGTTACTAGTAGCTATTTGCTCCTGGACAGATATGCTGTTTGTGTTGTTTTCTTTCTTAGTAGTTAGTAGTCCTCATTATTCTGTAAACGATGTTCTCAAGGCGTGCCATTCTCATCCACAGAGGAGTAGGGTCGTGTCTCATCGTCAGAGAACATTCCAGGGCGCTGTGCCGGGAGCGTGGTTTTGGCTTGTGGCAATCGCAACCACCAGTGTGGCCTTTGCAAGAAGTGCGCCAACGAGGCTGGGTCAAGAACAATCCGTTCATGTCCAGTTAACTGAGTTGACATTGTCCTACCTTTTGTTACCCCATTACCCACCATCGCTAGTAGGTTGGAGGCCATCGCTATTGGTAGCTACTTAAAGCTTAGTAGCTAATGTTCTCAGCATGTTCTGCAAAGGCAACGTTACATTCTTTGGGCCGAGCAAGTCTGAAGCTGAGCAAAGGGAGGCGTCAGGGCCATCCAGGAAAGATTTGAGAGGAGACAAACCTTGCGTAAGAACGGTGTTTTTGAAAAATGAAACAAAACCTGCGCGGTCTAATCGATTCAAACTGAATCAGAGCGACATAGAAAGCGCATGTGTTTCTTGTGCTGAGAGAAAGAATATAACAACGTTTTCTTTTGCTAAGCTCAAGCGGTCTACGCGTAGCACTGCGTGCAGCGACTGGCACTGGAAGCACTGCGTCAACGCCTCCATTAAAACGGAAGAGTCAGCGTGCCTTGATAGAGAAAGACAATGAAAAAGGAATGAAACAATTAAGAAAAGACAAGACCAAACATAATACTACTGTCTTATGTTTCTTACTAGTGAGGCCAGGAGCCCCTAGTAGCGTCCTTGTTCCTAGGCATAAAGTGTTTCCAGGTCCCAAAGCTTCAACCCACATCTACGATGCTGCGCTTTCACATATCGGGGCAGATGGCAGGCGTGAGCGGCGCAAGCATTGTAGACCTTGCAAAAAACAGAAACAACGGATCCGTTTCAGGAGGATTTGTGTGACAACAATGTCACAACTAAATCCAAAAAAACCTTGGAGAGCACTGGACTAATGTGTTGCGCAAGATTGTATGATCAATGCAGTTGCAAGATTGCAATTGAAGGCTGTACTTTAATGGAGTGCGGTCTCGCAGCCCACCTCAATATGCAGTGAACTGGAGAACGTCGAAGCGCTTGCAAAGCCCCAATTTAGTTGGCTTGGTCAAGTTGGCAGAACAAGGCCAAGTGACGGGGGATGCAGATGCACTGAAAAGCATAAGGTGTCACATTTAAGGTTGGAATGAAGTTGTTTTTATCAAATGCTACTTGGTTGGAGGCAATCGCCATTAGGTTGGAAGCAATTCGGAAGATGCCTAGATGTTGCGGATGCCGAAGATGCCACTCCCCACAGCATGGTGTGTCAAGCAGGCGCAGCGCTGAAGATGACAGATCGCATCCTTTGGGGTGAAATTTGCAACCACCAGCATGGCGGGAAGCCTACAGATGAAGCTCGGAAGCGGCAAGATGGTTACCTTGCAGTGAATGTGGCCAGGTCCTCAGGGTCTAACCGGTCTTGCTTGCTTAATTGTTAAAATGCAGGAGCGAAACATGTCTCCTAGAAGGTCTAAAAGTGCTGCTGCCTACTCATGTTCTTGCCCAACTCAAATCGGATAGGACTGAACTACCTTTGCTCGATCCAAAAATCTAAGCTCAGAAGGTCCAAAGAAAATAAGATAGAAAGGTTTAAAAAGGGAAAAAATCTTTTAAAATAACAAATACAAATATAAATATCTATATATATATATATATTAATCACGAAAGCCAGCAGATTTTGGAGGTCGAACCCTGAGACTGGTGGGGGAGAGCGAAAAAGAGTGTGGCCAGGAAAGCGTCTGAGAAACCAAGGTCTAGAGCGTAAGACACTCTTGACATTCCCCTGACGTCGCCATTTCACCGTCGAGGATCCTTGAGCATCGTAGACAAAACAAGCCTTGACCGATCAGCAATGTTCGGTGTCGATTCGCCTTCTTTGTTGTCTGTCGAAGATTCTAGTTGACTCCGCTGGTTTTACAGTGGTAGCGGAGCCGGAGACGACCTCCGGCTCCCTGCCAGCTGTTGTGGTTCGTTGGATTGCACGGATCCCCTACAAGCATCGGATCCCTGGCAACAATACACAGGACCTGGACCAGCATCATGGTGTGGGCAACCTACAAGTGTAGCTGCTACCGGACCTTCGCATCTTTCGACACCATGTGCTTCAGGCAACCTATACTTTTCCAACAACCCCACAACTGCTGGCAGGTTTTCGCCGCACTCTGCACCGTCAGGTGACGCCTTGGTCCGAGGTTTTGCTGGAACAACCGCGCAGGGTGCTGGGATGGGTCAGGGATTTCCTGGTCCGCCTTCATCGAGCCCAATGACGCCCGGGCTTCAAGCGAATACCGTTGGAGCCCCAATGTTTGGACAAGCCTTTCCCCCTTCCGTAGGAATGCTGGGAACTGGTTTGGGAATGAGTTCAGTGATGGGAAACCCATATCAACAATTCATGCGTGCAACAAGTCCCCAGATGGGACAAGGACAGAGTTTTGCTGGAAATTTCACGCCTTCGACAATGCGGCCACCAGGACCTGGTTCGTTTTCAGGTGCTCCGTTGAATGCCACTCAAATGATGGAGCAATTGAATACCACTCCACCTGCTGGAGAACAGCCGTCTGTCAAGAGCGCCTTCGAATTGTTAGGTCGAAACGCTGTGACAGCACCTCCAGTGCAACAAGACTCAAACGAAGTTATGCTTCGGGCCTTGACTGCTGCCCTATCCGGAGACAAGAAGAGTTTGCCTCAGTGGAACGGCAACATTGAGAGCCTGAGGCCGTGGTTGAGGAGCTTGTTATTGTGGGAGTTGGACAACCACCTCCCAAAGCAACGTTGGGGTTTGAAACTACTTCAATCCTTTCCTGAAGGGAGCGTGCCTCGCAAGGTGGCAGAAGCTCTTGATCTGAGCGCGCTGTCTTCGGAACATGGATACAGTGCAATCTTGTCTGCAATATTGACCAAGTATGGTCCCTACTTGGAGGCCGCTGGACCCGCCGCCGTGGAGAATTTCTTCTACGGTAGCGAAAGGAGTAGATCGGAAAGTCTAGCCACCTACATTGCAGCCAAGGAGATTGCCCTCGCTGAGTTGGAAAGTCAAGTTGGTGAGAAGGTACCTCCATGGATTGCTGGAAGAATGCTCCTACGTCACGCCAATTTGAGCGAGACCCAAAAGGAAGCCCTGGCAATCAAATACAATTCACTTCTGCCGTTTGAACAAATGGCCGCTGCTCTACGACCTTTGGATCGGCCGGAGGCCTTAGTGCATCGGGTGGCCAAGACCTTTTTGGCCGCCGGTTCAAAAGATGACGAAGAGGCTGCCGAAGAAGTCGACTATGAAGATGAAGAGTTGGTCCCAGATGAAGACTGGGAAGAAGGCCCGGAAAGTGACGGAGAAGGTGGAATGAACTGCTTGCTGTTCGACACCCACCAAGAGTACACAGAAGAAGAGGCCAACTACATCTGGGCTTACAATAGTGCTTGCAAGGACATCCGGAAGGAGTTGCAAGCCAGGAGAAAAGGTCGACAGTTTTACAAACCCAAAGGCCGCTCTGTAGCCAAGGGTTCTGGCAAGAAGGGCAAGCGCAAAAGTCGCAAGGGAAAAACTTCAGCTGGAAACCGTGGTACTCCAGAAGACTTGATGGCTCGAACAAAAGGCTTCTCTTGTGGCGAGCTGGGACACATGAGCAAGGAGTGTCCTCAGAAGAGCCGGACTTCATTCTTCGTGTGTCGTGGAACACAGTTGGAGCAGTCACGGACATATGTCGTTGCAACGCTGCCGCAGAAGGTTGGAGTCGAGCCACAAGTTGGACCTGCTACATTGTGCATTGAGCAGTCTGGCAAATTTCCAGCTGGTTCGGGGCACACTCGCAGACATGATGCCGGTGATGCCGGGCAGCTTCTTGATCCAGCCGGAAATGATGCCGGTGATGCTGGGCAGCTGCTTGATGAAAAGCGGGGGTTAAATTTAACCCCCGGATTTGGAACCAAACCAAGAGGAAAAATGCCAGAGCAGTCGTGCGTCGAACAGTCGTGCATTGACCAGTCGTGCGTTGAGCAGTTGAGCGTTGAGCAACAGAGCATTGCGCAACAACAGAGCATTGCGCAACAACAGAGCATTGTGCAACAGTCGAGCATTGAGCAACAGAACATTGAGCAACAGTGCATTGGTCGAGCAGAATGTTGGACGGATGCTTCACCCCCAGAGGTGAACTCTGTGTTGGTGAATGTATCCTCTGAGGTGCAAAAGTGTGCACAAATCTTTGCTGGGGTTAAGACTGAAGGGACAGAAGCCATTGTGGACACTGCTGCGGAGGAAGGAGTCATTGGTAGCAACGCCATGCGAAGACTTCGAGAAGCGCTTTCCCGCTTCAAGCTGCAGCCGGTGGAGGCATCTGGCTCAACAGTTTCTTGCGCGGGCATTGGTGGAAGTGCGCGCATTGTTGGGATTTATGATGTCCCGATCGGTGTGGCTCGCTGCAACTCACTCATTCGAGTGACCGAAATAGCTGATGAAGGGAACTTTGAGACCCCTTTTTTGCTGCCCATTTCGTACATTGAGTTGGTTGGTGGAGTTGTTGATACAGGTCGAAACATCTTCGCCTTGAAGAATGGCCGTAGGACCCCAATGAGGCGCACCCCTTCCGGCCATCGAGCCATCTCTGTTGTCGAATTTTCTGGACAGTGGAAACTCCCTCCACAGCTGGCAGATGAACTTGGCGCAAAGGATCGCAACCCGTTTCACATGGACATTGCTGGAGAGCGAAATCGTGTTCAGCAGCGCCCAGGGGTTGCAGTGTGGGTCAAAGAAGGTCAAGTGGTCACCTTTGTAGGCACCTTGCCAGGCCGTCGTGCTACATTGGTACATCCTTCAGAGTGCCTCTCCCCAGCCGAGTTGCCTCACCTTTCCACCGGAAGAGTCACACATGCTGTTTCTGATGATGACATTGCCTCCAACATCCATGATCTGTGGACCGGTCAGCAACGCCAATTTCCTTTTTGGTCCGGAGATGTCGTTTTTGAGCGTTTTGAACGTTTTTCACCTCCTGTTGACGTTGCTGCCACTTCACACCCACCTCTTTAACCTCAAGACGGTGTTCAAGTGCTGGAATTTTGACCTGCCAGAACACCGTCGCCAGGCTCTCCAAGATTGCCAAACACCGACCGGCAGTGCTCATTTTTAGCCCACCTTGCATGGTCTTCTCCAGACTTCGATCCCTTTCAAACCACAAAAGGAATCAAAGGGTCGTTCAGCAAGAGTATGAACAAGGTCTCAATCACATGCTCTTTGCCCTTAGTTTGTGCCGCCTCCAACTCAGGGAGCACAGAGGATTTGTGCTCGAACAGCCTGCCAGTGCCTCCTCGTGGCAACTGGACGAGATGAACCAATTGGAACCTGGAGTATACCAGATCCTCCTGGACATGTGTCGCTTTGGACTACGAGCAGCAGTGGGCCATACAAAGATCAGTTGGTGAAGAAGCCGACCATGCTGATCACCAACATTGCAGAGATGGCCGCCCATGTCAGCCGCCTCTGTGACAAAGGCCACGAACACGGCCAACTCATTGGTGGAGCAGCCAGTGGGGCCGCCATTTTCACGCCTGCCTTTGTGAAGGCGATTCTGAGAGGAATCAAAGAAGCTCCTGGAATCAAGGCAGACACCAATGGCCTACCGCTTGAGGCTGCCCTTTAAGCATTGGGCCAAGCCGCCTATGTGTATGCCAAAGACCAAGTTGAGCTGGAGGAAGAATTTCAGCGGTCATACGCAGCATCATCCTATCCGACTGAATTTGGACCGTTGGAGGAGGACCAATTGAATGAATATGAGCCAACGGAGGTGGGCCCCTCCGATGAACCCATGGCTCAAACGCCCGAACCTCCAGAGCATGATGCTGCGGAGGACGTAAGAAGAGAGCTAAGGCGGCTGGAAGACAAGGATCGCCAAGGCTCTGCAGAAGGTTGACGACTTCTCCAAAACAGATGATGATGGCCCCAGCATTGCCTTCGCTGGACCAAGGACCACTTCAGATGCGCCACTTGCGCCAGTCGAACCAAGCCCAGTCCTGCGAGGCCAGGCCATTTGATGAGGTCCCTCGAATTCAACCAAGTCGTGGCAAGAGTACATTTTGCTCCAGGCCCTATGCTGGGGAACCAATTACCAACAGGCAAGTCTGCGCCAGAACAAATCAGCTGATGAAGTGCTGCGGACGTTGATGGACATGTGGGTCAAGGTTTTCGGCCCGCCTGAGCTGTTGGTCCTGGACAGAGGAAAGGAATTCTTCAATGAGAAGTTCCACGCAGTGCTAGGAGACCAAGGATGTGGCCTGCACATTGATGCAGAAAGTCCATGGCAAAACAGCCGCACAGAACGTGCAGGAGGAATCTTGAAAGAAAAGATTTTGGCAACTGCCCACGCAGTGTCCGCAACACCGGAAGAACTCCATCTAGCGATTGCTGAAGCTGTGTCGGCGAGGAATCGGTTCATGAACAGGTTTGGCTTCTCTCCAACGCAAAGAGTTTTTGGCAAGAACCTTCGCCTTCATGGTTCGATGTTGACCTCCGACTCCATGGACCAAGAACTCCCGCAAGCATCAGTCACCAAACCAGTGCGAAGACTGTGGGAGATTCAACACATCGCCACCAAGGAGTGGGTTAGGAGGCAGGACCAAGAGGCCATCCGAAGAAGCATAAGGGCCAAGACAAGAACCTCAGATATGAAGAGCCTAGCACCAGGCTCATGGGTCTATGTCTTCAGAGACACTCCATCCTACAAAGGCTGGACCGGCCGAGGTGTTCTCATTGCAGAAGATCTCAACAACCGCTCCTGTTGGGTCTCGATGAGAGGACGATTGTGGAAAGCCAGCCGAGAACAAATCAGGCTTGCACACCCTGAAGAAGAGTTGGGAGCCGAGCTAGTGGTGGAACTTTCCAAAGAAATGTTGAACAAAGTCCACAAGCCGGGCCAAGTGGCGTTTCAGGACGTCGCCCAAGAAAGTTTCCCTCAAGATGATGACATGCCCGGGGACGAAGTTCAAAGAATCATCAGGGTTACCGAACGAAGAACGGACCCTGAAGCGCCACCCGCTCGGAGCACAACCGAAAGCACAGCGCCGCCTTCGGAAAATCTTGAAATGGAGTCAGAAGAAGCCAACACCACCAAGCCATCCGAACCATCAAGCCGCCGTGTCAGTTTCCTTGAACCTCCCGAGGAAAGCAGACCTATGGAGGCCATCGCAGAAGGCGATGAACCAATGTCACCATCCGCACCAAGCAGAACCGAGCACACCGCCAATGACTCTTTTCCCAGGACCAACACTGAGGATAAGTCAGCTCCAGATGAAGTCATGCTTGCGCTGTCGGGGCCCCAAACAGTGAGAGTCGATGAAGGAGCCCACGGCACCATGAGCTTTGGACCCCTCAGAACAAGAAGAACCCAGTGGGATCAAGTCCCCGAAACACCACCGTTGGGCTTTCAACCAAACCAGACCCGCAGTCGGCAGAATCCATATCCAATGACAGGCACCATCCCGTCACTGCCAACTCCTGCAGGAAGCTCCACGTTCCTGGAAGTGATCAATTTCGAGCAAGATGATGATATGGCCGGAATGGGAGTTGCACCAAAGTTCATTGGAGTGACTTGGAAGCATGACCGTGAACAGGGTCTTCCCTCAACCACGAGTGCACTCTCAAGGAACCTTCAATGCCTCTCAGGCCGAAGCAAGCTTCTGCCCAAGGGACAAGCTCTTCTACCTGACCAAGGCCAAGTCCTCTTTTGGCCAGGTCGAATTTGCTCGCCTGTCAGAGCCCGAAAGGGTGGCATTCAGAGAGGCAAAGAAGAAAGAGCTCAACATGGTTGGTTGTTGGGTTTTACAGATGAAACCTTGAACAAGGGAGCATCAGCACCAGTCGCTCATGCAGTGGAGATCAAAAAGGTTGAGACGCAAAGCCGTCGAGCTTGCTTTGTGAGACGATCTCATTGTCCACAGCCTCAGCGGCGCTCGAAAGACAAGATGCCTTTTTCCAGAGCATTAGATTTGCTCACTTCCACCCTCGCAGCAGACAGAAGCTAGAGGATGAGGAGCTTGCCATGGCTGGCAAGGCAACTGTAGTTGCTGCGGAGTCGGTAGGGTTCACCGATCCCGGAAGCATCCTCGTGGTTGATGCAAAATCATTGTACGACGCAATGAACGCAGAGCAAAGACACGGAAGTGACGACAGGGTTGCTTTCGAACTGGCGATCGTCCGTGAGTCGGTGGCTGTTGTTAGTGGACGAGTTCGTTGGGTGCCTCATAACGCAAACCCCTCGGACGCACTCACGAAAGTTGCTGGAGCGCATGCAGAGCCGATGTTGAAGCTCTTGCGCACTGGAAGGTATGCCATCCAGGAAGAGGACGAAGTGTTGGGCCAGGGAAAACAATCCCTGAATAGACTGAAAGTTTCGGCGCGCCAGGGGAATCTTAATTTTTCGGGGCTGAGAAACCAAGGTCTAGAGCGTAAGACACTCTTGACATTCCCCTGACGTCGCCATTTCACCGTCGAGGATCCTTGAGCATCGTAGACCAAACAAGCCTTGACCGATCAGCAATGTTCGGTGTCGATTCGCCTTCTTTGTTGTCTGTCGAAGATTCTAGTTGACTCCGCTGGTTTTACACGTCAAAAAAGCATCAAAGAAGCGGTTTGGTGATGCAAGCGATGCAAATGACGCCGAGTAGCGCAGCATTAGCGTCACGAAGGGGTCTGGAGACCAGTTTCTTTGCTTTCTGGAGCGTCATTAGCAGAAAGGTCTGGTAGAATGTCAGAAGGCTTGCCAGACAAAATGTCAGAAGCTTTGCCAGATAAAATGTCAGAAGATCATCCTGGTGGGGATCATTCGAATTGAGGATCACTCGAAATGTCAGAAGCTACTCATGATGGGGATCACTCGAAATAAGTCCGTGAATTTTTTTTTGTAGAGCTTTCTTCTTGTACTTTGACCTTTGAGAAAGAGCACCCGACGGCCAAAAGAGTCGAAAGGGTTGGACACCACGGAGGGAGCCCGTGCACGACTAACCACCCTCAGAAGAGAATGTCAGAGGATCAGGTAGATAAACTGCCAGGAGATAGTCATGGTGGGGATCACTGGAAATGTCAGCAGATAGTCATGGTGGGGGTCACTCGAAATAACTAAGTGATTTTTTATGTGGCCATCATTAGCAGAAAGGCTAGGTAGAATGTCAGAAGATAAAATGTCAGACGATTTGCCAGAAAGAATGTATGGTGGGGATCACTGGAAATGTCAGAAGATAGTCATGATGGGGATCACTCGAATGACAAAGTGTGTTTTTCTTCTGTGGCCATGTGTGGAAAACTTCAACACGATGCCCGAAATATCGCCGATCACCGCGACAAACACATACTTCGGGCATCGCTGTTGTTCTCCCGAAATTTCGCCGATCACCGCGACAAACACGCATTTCCGGCATCACCGTTTTTTTCGTGTTGGCTCACGTATTGTTACTTCTCAGTTCCTTGCACCTTCGCCCGGACAATTGGTGGGGATCATTGGAAATGTCAGCAGATAGTCGTGGTGGGGATCACTCGAAATAACTAAGTGGTTCTTTTCTTCTGTGGCCATGTGTGGAAGACTTCAACAGGATGCCCGAAATAGCGCCGACCATCGCGAAAAACACGTACTTCGGGCATCGCTGTTGTGGTCGCGTTGGCGCACGTTTTGTTACTTCTCAGTTCCTTGCACCTTCACCCGGACAATTTTCGTGAGCGCGCGGAGGGAGTGAACGATAGAAGATCTGGCAGATAATACGTCAGAAGATATGTCAGAACGAATATCAACAAGTATGTTTTCTCTCTAGTTGCTGCTTTTCGCGCCGTCCATACCCACCGCACGGCATTCTGGTCAGAAGCTACTCATGATGGGGATCACTCGAAATAAGTCCGTGAATTTTTTTGTAGAGCTTTCTTCTTGTACTTTGATCATCTTTGAGAAAGAGCACCCGACGACCAAAAGAGTCGAAAGGGTTGGACACCACGGAGGGAGCCCGCGCACGACTAACCACCCCCAGAAGAGCATGTCAGAGGATTAGGCAGTTAAACTGTCAGAAGATAGTCATGGTGGGGAACACTGGAAATGTCGGCAGATAGTCATGGTGGGGATCACTCGAAATAACTAAGTGAATTTTTTCGGTGGCCATCATTAGCAGAAAGGCCAGGTAGAATGTCAGAAGATAAAATGTCAGACGATTTGCCAGAAAGAATGTATGGTGGGGACCACTGGAAATGTCAGAGGATAGTCATGATGGGGATCACTCGAAATAACTAAGAGATTTTTCTTCTGCCAAGTGTGGAAGACTTCAACACGATGCCCGAAATATCGCCGATCACCGCGAAAAAACACATATTTCGGGCATCGCTGTTTTTCAACTATAGGTGCTCGGCTATCTTTCCTCCCAGCCCTGCTCTCTATAGGGCTTCGCATTGATGCACGATACCCGAAACACATTTCAACACAACCACAAAAACCATTTCGGGCATCATTCTCCTGGTGTTCACTCACGTTTATTTTTGCACGGATTCTCAAACAGAACACCAACAAGGGACGCTCCAGAAGGCGCCGCACCAAGCAAATCAAGAAAACTAAAAACATTCAACACTTCATGCTGTGCTCCGATCTTCATCTACGTCGCAGTGATACCAGCTCCACGAAAACTACAACCATTCAAGAATGAGTGCTCTCCTCTTTTTTCTCCCAGCCCTGCTCTTTGTAGGGCTTCGCATTGATGTACGATGCCCGAAACACATTTCAAAACAACAAAAAACCACCTTTCGGGCATCCTTATCCTGGTTGTCACTGACGTTTACACCCGGATTCTCAAATAGACCACCAAACAGGGACGCTCCAGAGAGCACCGCACCAGGAAAATCCAGAAAGCCTAGAACCTTCATGCTGTGCTCCGATCTTGGTCTACTCCACGTTGGTACAAGCTCCACGAAAGCTACACGCATTCAACAATAAGTGCTCCGCCATTTTTTCCTCCCAGTCTTGCGCTACCATCTTGGTCTCTCGCTGGTTTTCGTCCTCTCCTTTCTCAGGTGTATTTTTATTCATTTAAAAAAAATAAGAACGGCTGTATTTTGGTATGCCTTGCGCATCAAGGCATCGGTGATCGAGTTCGATGCGGACCATTTTGCTGAAGGAGACCACGTCGCAGTGATCGATTGCATGACGTTTGTCCCTGAGTCACTTGGCCAATTTGCAGGGGACGCAAGATTCAGCTAGATGCATATCATGCTCACAGCCACTGTTTGCTTTGTTCAAAGGAAAGCATAAAAAAGAAAGTATCAGAATGTCGAAAAAGAGAAAAAGAGAATGGACATTGTATATGGATGAAAGAGTTCCTGTTCTTTGTAGCAAGTGGTGAAGAGTTGAAGCACAAAAATTGGTGACCAAAACGAAAGGGAAGTAGTTTCTTCCGGTAAAGAGTAGATTGAATAAACTTGTCAGGAAAGATGGGCGCGTTGAACTTGATGTTTAGATGCGCAAAAACCCATTAGAGCCTGCGTTTCTTTCCTTGTTTGATGTTTTTTTAAAGCCTTCAGGCCTTTCTTTTGTCCAGTTTTGTCTTCCTTTTTCTAGACAGGTACATTCCGGTGCTGAAGGCGTTGGAGAAGCAGCGGGACAGCAATTTGCCTTTCGAGGCCTCGTGCACTGTCCAACTGAGATGTTCTCACAACCATCAAATTCATCAAACATTGCGGGGAAACGAGTCTCTTCAGTTTTGCTATTGCTCGCGTCGGCGACATACGTCTGTGACAGCTATGCTATGAATTTTGAATTAAATGCATCTTGAATTAGAAGCAAAGAAATTTACTAATAGCAATGGCCTCCAACCCAATAGCAATGGCCTCTATTGACAAGATGTTAGCCTTTGTGACGTCAAGATATTGCGACTTCCGCGGCATGACACCTCCGTCTCCATGCCAAGGGCGGAGCGTATTTGAATCTATGCTCTTGGCACCGACCAGATGTGAGCAACGTCCTCGGCGAGGACGACGTGCACATGTAGCTTGTCTCCATGCAGAGCGCCTAAATGTCACGCAAGTTCCCTGTCAACATTTGTCTCATCTACCAGCCTTCTCTTTTTGCAAACTTCAAGGAAAAAAGGAAGGAAGGAAGGAAGGAAGGTCAAATATAGTTTGCTATTAGGTTGGAGCCTATGGCTAGTAGAAACGAAACAAAAAAAGGAAAGGAAGAAAGGTCTGAATGACTTACTGGATCAAGGCGAAGCGCTGTACCCTAGCCCAATGCCAACCTGGAACCAAACGCGAAACCAAATGCAAAAAAAACACGGAACGCGCGGTCTCCAAGTTATTCCACATCATACCAGAAGTTGCTATGATGCACAAAGTGCGATAAACATAACAACATAACTGGTAGAACACATGCTCAAAGCCTGACAACCTGAAGAAGAAATAGGTCGAAAACCGAAAGAGTGGCGAAGTCCACGTGACCCGTTTTTTGCACACTTTCTGAAGGTCAAGACTACAAAGAATGGTGCCTTGGAGGCGTTTGACACATGTTCCCTTTTTTGTGTTCTCGACTCCTTTCCGGAAGCACCCCTTACTTCTGGAAGGTTTAGGTTTTGGCAACAACGGACCTGAACAAGAGCACCTTTTTGCTCCACAACACTACTAGACATGAAGCCTTTGCCTTGCGGCTTATCCACTCAAGGTGGACAGCCTTATCGCTGAAAGCACTTTGCAACCCTTCATCGAGATTCGTCGCGACGAACATTTGGCAGACAGGCCTCATGAGTTTTGTGGTGTTTGATCGAAGCCTATGTTTGAGCGTGGCAGTGACACAATGTGTTCACGGAAGTTGCGTCATGATTTTGTGCTTAAGTTGATCGAGAATGGCAGGCAAGAATAACTGATTGGCTGTCGGCTGTCGGTTCATCGTACGCATGCGTTTCCAACAAAGCACTATGCCTTTGGATGTTCTGAAGTCTTTTTCTGGCGATGAAACAGGCAAGAAACCTCACAACTTAGGGGAGTCTCACGACGACCTTGAACGCACACCACAGTAGCGTTTCAACCAGAAAGCTGGCAGTCATGTGAAGCGGTAACACTCAGTTCTCACTCAAGGGATGGATCTTGACAGCGTTGGGGCATCTCTAGCCCCAATACCAGTTTCGACTGCTGAAAGCTGTTTTTTGCTTCAACCCTCCTCTCTCTCTCTCTCTCTCTCCACAGCGAGAGCTGCAACACTGCCCGTACCAGCCATCAGTTCTTTAAAACGGCTTCTTCGAAGGTGTTTTTCGCTGTCTTTCTCTATTGCTGTCTTCGTCTACTCATGAAGTAGAAAAGAAGCAAGTAGAGATCAAGACAGAGATGAACAGAAAGAAAGACAGCTCCACGAAATCAGGACAACGCCGATTGTGTTGAGTCCAAGCGTTGCACTTCTTGCAGTCTGTGGATTGGTCGCCACCCTATTCTGAGAAAGGTCTTTGGAGGCTTTTTGATCACCTTTGGCTTAGGAAAGAGGGGATCCTTCACGAAATTGGTCTTCCCCAGCCTGTCGTGATAGGTACCCCCCTGGGACAGCAGTGATGCATGGCCTAAATGGGTTGATGCCTTGCGCCGCAGTGGCATCTCCGTGTGTGCAGAAGTTGCCACAACGCTCCATGTCGGCGCATGCACCCACCATTTCCAATATTTTGGTGAGAACTGGACAGCTAGACAGTGTTTTTTGGAACTTCAAGCGTGAAGACTGGGCAGGTGCTCTGCAGAGATCACAACGCTTCTGCAAAAGGCCACGTTGGACCCTGGTCAATTGCGAAGCTTTATCGATGGCCTCCGCAATCCCGTGCACCTGACCCAAGGACAGAGATCAACCAAAGAGCTCGTTTGACGTCAGCATTCCTAACGTTCAACTGTCCTTTTTCTTGCAAGAAAGAGTAGGTAACAGAAAGGAAAGAAAAAGATGGGTGTAAACAGATATAAATGGGAAGACAAGTCAACGTCTAAGAAAACGGAAGGACAAGATACGAACAACGATGTACGTAGGTAACTTCAAGCCAGGACCTCCCGGAACCGGGAAATCATATCTTGGTGTTGTAATGGTGCGCGCGTTGATGATTATCCGGAAATATTGGGTGCAAGTGAACTTCGATGCACAAAGACGTTCGTTTGCGATCGAAGTAACTGCAGTACTTCAGTTCAGCAGTACTTCCAAACAGGTTGGAGGCCATCGCTCCTGGCATCGCTACTAGGAGCAAGGACGCTACTAGGGGCTCCTGGCCTTACGCCCCCCCGTTTGCTACTAACAAATTAATCTTGTTATTTCTATTAGCTTCTTGTTACTAGTAGTAAGGCCAGGAGCCCCTAGTAGCATTCTTACTACTAGGAGCAAGGACGCTATTAGGTTGGAGGCCTAATGTGTTTGTGCGCCAAGGAGCCCGGTGGTTGGAACTCCACCCATCTTGGTTCTGTCATACAAGAGCCTTGGCGAAGCCCTTCCAGGGCAACAGAGGACTTCTTCGGTTGCTTTCTTGTTGGAGACTAATGTTTGTCAGATGCTTAAACCAGGACATGAAAAAGGAAGGACACCAGCCAGTTCCCACACACCAATGGTTGCAACGCTGTTACGAGAGTGATGGGAAAATGAAAAAACACAACAGACCAAGAAGTCCGGGGGGGTCGCCGGTCGTCAACAGCTTTGCAAGTTTTGCTCACGCCGTGCTCACCCCGTGCTCGCCTTACTTGCTCCTTCAGGAACCATGCAATCGATGAGTTCCTTGTGGACTTGGTGACAGCCGAGCCACATTTAGGAAGGAAACCTGACATGATCCGGATTGGAGGCAACGGATATGAGATGATATGAGTATCTATCTGGGGCTTAATTCCATTTATTGACCTCATAAGTTCCTAGGAGCAGTTGAAAGCTGCTGTACCCTGTTTTTTGCCGGTTCTTGCACTGCGGGCGCAGGTGGTGCTTCCCTGGATCAACGCCTTTGGAATTTCTCAGAGAGAAACTTGGGCCGGCAAGATTGGGAGGCTGAAGCGATGTCCTTTCACTTATTTGCCTTATGTGCACTTTCTTCTTCTATGGTTTTTTTTAATGTTTGGTTACAGCAGAGGGTAGTTGAGGCCGTAACCTATGGCCTCCAACCTAATAGCGTGATTCAAAAAGCGCAGGTGGGGAAGCTTCGGCAACATGTGCATTGGCTCCATGATTTGTCCACTTCGTGCAAAGCGTTGTCGCAAAAAAGCTCCAGCTTCAGCGGCTACCAGGCCACGACATATCCAGATATCACACGGTGATTCTTCAAAAGCCTTCCTGTGAAATGCAAGAAGTAGAAACAAATCGATTTCGATGAGAATTTTTGGAGTAGTGTAATGTTGTTAGCAGCTTGTGCGTGGCGCGTGCGAAAGCAAGAAATAAGAGATCTGCCAGGATTGAACCGAGACCGCGCTACACTTCACCACACACAACGAACCACTTGACGCGTCACCACAGGACTAATCACCGCATTACCTGCCTGCACTGCGATTCACGCTTGAAGTCTCATTGAATTCAGCGCTTGGTCAGTTGATGGTCTTTCATGACGGCTCCGCAACATACAGTCACTCCAATGGAGATTGGAAAAGGATTGTAACCTAAGAGCGATGGCCTCCAACCTGAGAGCGATGTCCTAGAAACCCAAGAGCGATGGCCTCGTTGGCCTCCAACTTAATTGTAATGGCCTCCGCTGGCCCTGCTACAGCCCCGGATATCACCGGGCAGCGTTCTGGCTAATACTTGCAAGAAGTAGACGCCCAAGACCACTGTCATTTCTGTAGCTTATATAGCGTCCTTGCTCCTAGTAGCGATGCCCTTTGCTCGTAGTAGCCTTCTTGCCTGCCTTCTTGTCCAACCGTCAGGTCGACATGTTCAAGGCCGCTTTTCCATCTGAGAACGAGAAAGACGCCGAGAAGAGACGTGCCTTGATGTGTGAACGTCGGATCAATCCATTCCACCTCGAAAGCGGCAAAAAGAAACAGAAAAAATACTATTCGGTCTACTAGCGATGGCCTCCAATGCGTTTTTTTGCTTCGTTCTGTTGTCCGGTTTTCAGGACGAAAATGTGCTTATGAAGCCACTGACCAGCTTCTCGCCAGAGCCTCAGCTTCCCGCAGTGGTTATATAGCGATGTTGAACAAGACCAAGATGGTTTTTGATCGTTCGAATGAAAGACACCTGTTTTGGGTCTCAAAAGAAAGAAGGAAAAGATTGAAGAAGCACTTTTGGAAAGAAACCAGGGACCTTATAGAGATGGCCTCCAACTTACTAGCAATGGCCTCCAAAAACATAAGAAGTGAAAAACCAAAGAAAATAATAAGAAAAGAAAACTTGTTTCTACTAGCAATGCCCTTGCAAAAGGACATTCTTTAAAGGGATAGCCAATTTGCTCTTTGCTCCTCCTCTCCTTCCTTTCGCTCCAAGGCCACCCTGGTTCGATATCGCCGCATGTTGGAAGCATTCGAGCAGGACGAGACTGTGTTGTTTGAAAAACATGTCCAACTTGACGTGTTTGCCACTCACTATTGCTCGCGCGCGCGCGCGAAAAGGTCCTAGTAACCTAGTAGCTGTTTGTTTCAGTTCTAATACAATTCTAATTTAATTCTTTTTGTTTCTACTAGCTTCTTGTCCAACTTGAAGTGTTAGTAGCTTCTTGTTACTAGAAGTAAGAATGCTCCTAGTAGCAATGCCAGGAGCCCCTAGTAGCATCCTTTGCTCCTACTAGCGATGCCCTTTGCTCCTACTAGCTTCTTGTTCCTAGTAGTAAGGCCAGGAGCCCTTAGTAGCCTTCTTGCCTTCTTGTCCAACTTGAAGTGTTTCACTCCAGTGTGTTTTTTTTACAACCGTTACTAAAAAGCCTTCGGTCGCGCAAGCAAAAAGTTCATGTCCACAATCTCCGTGGAACACCTGAGAAGAGGACTTTCGCAGATGGATAGTTTCCCGTTTTAGAGGACTCTGACGAAGATGACTACAAGATGCCAGATGACACGACCATTCTTAATGACTTGGACTTTATCCGTGAAGAAGCTGGACATATGCAACGCAGCCATTACCATTCCCACCGAAGAAGAGAGGCCATGTTTGTTGGATGTTTCATATTTGTTGACATTTGGGTCATTCGGCTTTCTGCTTCTTTTGAACCATTGGACGCGGCGTGAACATGCGTGAACTGTAGGCCCTGGAAGACATCCCCAATTTGAGAGAAGGCGCCATGGTGTGGTTTCAAGTGAGCACGTACCAATGTGAACACTTTCATGTCGTAACTCCTTTTTGCAGGCTTTACATGTACTCTACTTTGCGACCCTCTTTAGACGTTTCTTGTTTCTTCTTGTTCCTGCCCCTTTCACTTCCAAAAGGTTTCAGGTCTTGAACGCACAATGCCTTAAGCCTTGTGTCTTTCAAGACCTGGTAGCAATTGCCCCTGGTAGCGACGGCCTCCAACCTACTAGTGATGGCCTCCTCCTAGTAGCCTGGATGTCAAGACCGAGTCCAGTTTGACACGGCAGGTATCGAGCATTACATTGAACTTGGTCACACACACCTGGATGACCCAGGCAGTGATTCCATCACACGGTAGTGACGGTGGCAAAGACGTGGCATGGTGTTTTGTAAAGGAATTATTCGGGCACAAGAAACGGAATATTCTTATGTGTCTGGTTTTTGTGTCTTCTGTTTCTTTATTTCTTTTGAGATTTTTCCCTTGCAGGGACGAGAAACCCTTACCATATGGTGTGCTGTATGCTAAAGCGATCGGAGATGTAGCTGGTAGTGTGCTTGCCAGGTGAGATTCTTCTCTTGTTCCTTCGTGGATGGCGGCCACTTCCACTTTGCAACTATAGCTATGGCTATGTGTCCTGTTCCGATTTGGCCTTTGATCATGAAGCGCCCCTTTGCGTTGCTTGGTGGCGATAAAGGTCTTGTTCCTAGTAGCGATGCGCTTTGTTACTAGTAGCGATGGCCTCCAACCTACTTGCGATGGCCTCCACCTAATAGCGTCCTTGCTACTAGTAGCTTCTTGTTCCAAGTAGCAAGGCCAGGAGCTACTAGTAGCGCCCTTGCTACTAGTAGTAATGCCCTTGTTCCTAGTAGCGAGAATTGAATATAAACACTTTGCTGCTCAAAGAGCGCAAGTAAGTGACAAGGGTCTCCTGCTCCCTTTGCTTCTTCGGCTCAGGCAAACCATCGCTGCGGTTGGGAACTGGAGGACGTGCTGAAGACCTGGCCAAGCACACTGAGATGAAAGTTTGTCAACAAATGTTCCAAACCTAATAGCGATTGCCCTAGTAGCGTCTTGGCTCCTAGTAGCGATGCCAGGAGCCCCTAATAGCTTCTTGTTCCTAGTAGTAAGGCCAGGAGCATATCGTAGGGTCTTGTTAGTAGGGGCGGAGCTGAAATCCAATCACTGTCAAATTCCTACCCTGAAGGGTCGCAGTCTTTGCTTCAGCCATAAACTCTCACCAGCTAGAGACAAGAAATACAGAGAACGCGCGTTTGATGCGTTCAGCATCTCTGAGCATAGGTTGGAGGCCATCGCTAATGGAAACAAAGGGGCTAATAACAAGGGCACTGCTAGTAGCTAGAAGCTAGTAGGAGCAAAGGGCATCGCTACTAGGGGCTCCTGGCCTTACTACTAGGAGCAAGAATGCTACTAGTAACAAGGGCATCGCTACTAGGAGCAAGTTGGAGATGCTAGCTGTTTCTTTTGCAGGATTGGAGCCGCTGCCAGCATCCGGTCATCCCTGGGCGTCAGGGATGCAAGGATCACGCTTGCGGCGTTTTGGAGTGCCCTCAAAAGAAGCTTGCAGAGCAGGCGCAGATGTTTTGAATTATGCTGTGAGGCAGATGTTGCTTCTTGATACATGTTGATGGCTTTTAGACTTTGGCCAAGAGTTCTTAGATTTTGCCACTAGCTAACCACGCTTCGTCTTCAAATCGCCAGGATTTCTGCTCGTGGCATGCCTGCTTTGTATGTCTAAAGGAAGGCGCACGTGCGCTGGAAGCTACTGATGACCCTCCAAGAAATGCTTGCGAAAAGCATGCGCTTCTCGGCTTTCGGCCAATGTTTGATCTTGGGTTTTCCCTACAAAGCTAGGAACCAAACGATTAGTGCGAGCGCTGGGCTATCCTGCGTCCAGTTAGTATAAGTGTCCTACTTGATAGCTACTTTTGGCTACTAGCTACCTCGTCTAGCGACCTACCCCTCCTTTGTTTAAGATTTAACCAGTTCTTTCACACAAAACGAGGCTTTGCTGGCAGTGCGATGAGCTTGCGCTGCCCGGTCGAGATGCTTGCGCCGAGCACGACTTCATCATGTGTGAGGCAAAGGTCAACGGGGAACCATGCAGAAACCGAGCAGCGTCCTCCTTGCGGCCATTTTGCAAAGATCATATGCATTTGTCACAGAGACGGTTGCTTGGCAGAGTCGAGCACTCTCGAGGTCTTGATACAGATTCTGATGTTGCGCTGGGTCTTTGATGCCTGTGGAATGTGGGAAAACTGATCAAAACAAAGCAAAGCGCTTTAAGAGCGATGCCTCCAACCTAAAAGCCATGGTCTCCAACCTACTAGCGATGGCAAAGCGCTTGAACATTTTTAGATGCTTTCCTTCAACCAAGGTGGGGTTTTAGTTGGGGCTGGTCACCAGCTGCGCCCGTCTTGGAAGAATCCGATGGTGAGGAGAGGGCAGACGTTGAGGAGAATAGGAAGTGCATCGGCCAGAACCGCAAGGGCAAACCGTGTCAGTCCAAAGCACGACCAGGGTCCCGATACTGTGATGTCCATGCACCATCAGAGCAAACCCTGGAAGAGATGAGGGAAGCCGTCAGCAAGGACCAGGCATGATCAGCGTGATCCTGGATTGCTAAACAGTTGCTACTAGTAGCATTCTTGTTTGCAGATGGTTTAAGATTCCCACAGTTTCTCGCAGAATTCGATTCAAGCTGGGCAGGTGGCGGTGGAACCACCTCCCAAGCAGAGCTTCTATGCAGCAGAGGACATTGAGGCACGTTGCACACCGCACTCCATGACATCAAGCGTCCGCCCTTCATGACCTAAGAAATTGCATCCAGTTGAATAGCCGTTGCTATTAGGTTGGAGGCCATCTCTGTTTGGTTGGAGGCCATCGCTAGTAGGTTGGAGGCCACTGCTAGGTTGGAGGCCATTGCTAGTAGGTTGGTGAGCTGTGAGGAGGTAGGCTTTTAAGTAAGCTAGCAGCTAGCAGTAAAGGGTAAGTTGCCCTTTGTTTGTGTATCACCCTACGTCACCCATTTTGTATTCTGAGCTTTCGGTGAACGATTGGTGCAGGACGCAGAGTTTGCATCTGCTGGATCTGAGGGATCTGAGAATCCACCCAACATGGACGAGGACGGGAAATACGACAATCAAGATGAGGTGGAGGAGGCAGATCATTTGCAACACCTCCGCGAGGCCAGGAAACCCAATTGCAAATGGTTCGCTTCTAGGTTGGAGGAAGAAAGGAAACACCAAATTGTTCAAGCACTAGGTCTAGTATAGTTAAGGTTTCCTTAAGATCTAGGAACCAAATCATTAATGCGAGCGCTTCTTCAAGGAAGCTCCCCCCCGCCGCCTGAGTTTCCTTGAAGAAGCGTGAGCTATCCTAGCCCCCCGCGGGCTTTTTTGTTAAAAAGGAATCCACTAATGCAAAAGTTTGACACAAGTTGCACGTTCCTCAATTCGTGTGTGTTTTGACAGCGATGCGTCGGAAGCACGGCCAGCCTTAAAGTGTCAACAAAGGTCTATGATTTTGCTGAATGGAGCGGCGAGTCATCCTCAGAGGATGAGGCGAAGGAAGAGGAAAATTTCCAAGATCAGGCGGAAGATGCAGCAACAAAAGATACAAAGCAATGGACTTGGGACATGAGTTTCCAGGTGGGGCTGCGATACAAAGCCCAAAGTCTGGTCTTTTAGGCCTCTTAAAGCGTTCCAGGAGCGCTGGGAAGCCTGTCAGATGTTCATGTCCCAACAACGGGACACGCTCAGCATCGTCCGCGCCTCAATCACTCAATGAAGCCATTCGACAATGTCGGGCCAGTGTGCTCCCTGACACGCAGGTCATCGGGAAAGTGAAGGACCAACCGTAGCTCTAAGAATCGGAAGAGTCTTAGGAAGGGGTGTGGTTTGCAAAGGAAAGCTGAATACCTTAAGCTTAGATCGGTTTGTCTTTCATTCTTTGGAACCTTTTGGATTTGTCGCATGTTGTCATTTTGCCATGTGCTTAGAAAGCCTGTTGGCGCCACAGCGAGGACCAATCCTGGCTCTATCGCAAGAAGCTCCACGATGCCGAGGTGAGAGCATCTGCTCGAGTCTATGAGGACAAATCAATCATTGGAGGCACCCTGGCAGAGACATGGCTAGTAGTGATGCACCAGTTACTAGTAGCATTCTTGCTCAAGGGTAGTAAGGATAGGAGCCCCTAGTAGCGTCCTTGCTCCTAGTAGTGATGAACTTGTTACTAGGTTTAAAGAGCACAGTTTAGTCTGAAGACTGGGAAGGCACAATGTCTGCGCGAAAAGGGTGCACATGTCTGCTCAGGCACAATCGTGGGATGCATCTCGCGCTTGGAGGCCCTTGTTGCACTTGTTACTAGCAATGGCCCTCCAACCTAGCGATGCACTTGTTACCAATAGCGATGGCCTCCAACTTACTAGCTTCTTGCTACTAGTAGCGACGCACTTTGTTACTAGTAGCGTCCTTGTTACTAGTAGTAAGGCCAGGAGGTATTAGTAGCGTCCTTGCTACTAGTAGCGATGCACTTGTTACTAGACGTTTCTTACTAATCGCTTGGAGGCGATCCGCAGCACTCGGCCCTTTGCAGTGGTGGTGGAGGAGGCGTCCGAGGCGACAAATCTCTGCAAAAACAGAAAGACCGTCAGAACCTTCAGAAAGTCGCCTTCCAGAAGGAAGTTTCTCCGGCGGTCCAGCAGCAGCACTTCTTGTCATGGGGCCCCTTAGGAAGACCAAAGGCCGCGGAAGGAAAGCATGGTCCAAGCGCATGGCCACGAGGGTTGTAGAAAGCATTGCAAGTAGCGCAGGACAAGAGAGGTAGTTGAATCCGAAGGCAGAGGGGATAGTCACGATCTTGCATCAGAAGGCATAAGGGAAAGAGAGAAGCAAAGAAGGAGAGGTTACAAAGAAAGAAAGAGAAGAGACAAAGGAATTACAGCAATATGTGATTGAGGTTTGTTTAATTTTGATTAGAGAAGACAAGGAAAGAATAAAGATAGTAAGATGAGAGAGCTTTTATGAGCAAAAGGAAATTATTCTTTCCAAAAGAGATTTAAAACCGGATTGCCACTAGGTTGGAGGCCACTACTGGGTTGGATGCCATTGCTATTAGGTTGGAGCCAATTGCAGTAGGTTGGAGGCCATAGCGAGCCATTTCTATTAGGTTGCAGGCCATCGCTATTAGGTTGGAGGCCATTGCTAGTAGGCTGCAGGCCATCGCTATTAGGGTGGAGGCCATCACAATTAGGTAGGAAGCCATCTCTATTAGGTGGCTATTGACGAAAAGGGTCTTTAAAACCAGATCGCAGGTCTTGGAACCATTGCTGTTCAGCTGCTTTTGCGACAGCACGGTGCCTTGGCTTAGCGTCTCCAGACCGCTCACAAGACCTCACCAGCTTAAGAAGCGTTCTTCGTAAAGGAGCGTTAAAGTTAACAGAAATCAAAAAGGAACAGATGTAAAGATCTAAAGGAAAATAACGAGATGGAACCCACCACCCCGAACGCACACACGCACTCAAAAACAAACGGCCAAAAATTGTTTGACACTTGTGGGACACTCTTGCAAGACACTCTTGTATGCGGTGCTCTTGTGGGACGCTCTTGTAGGGCACTCTTGTAAGAGACACTTGTGGGACACTCTTGTGGGACACTCTCGTGCAACACTCTTGTGGAACACTCTTGCGGGGCACGCTTGCTTCCTCCAAAACTTATGCGTCAAGTCCAAAACGAGCGAGCACATCAAGCAGGTTCGCAGTCCCAGCCCCTCAAAACCACACCAGCTGACACACCAATTCCACTGCCACAGCGACACTCACCTCCACCAAGCGTCGCAACCTCACGATTCCCTGCGCCTGCCACCAAAATTCAACGACGCCTCATTCACGCACAAAGTCCTGCGCCTGCCACGCAAATTGGCGACATGACATCTTCATGTCTTCAGCAATACTTGCGCCACACCACTGGGTTCAACACTTTCTGAGCACCCTCACATCCACCAAAATCGCAACTTTAGCTGAGACTTGTCAGGAAATTCGAAGCAACAGCGTGGCATGCAAATCCAACACCTCAAAGATACCGTCCTCTAACCGCCAATCCCACTCTCACAGCGAAGGAAACTGAGGATCTCACAAAAGGCTGCGCCTGCGCAGCAGATTCATCCTCCACACTTTCCACGCTACTTCACCCCCTCTTAAAAGCCTCCCCCGCTATCAGCGCCATAACGCCCTACAGCGAAGGCTGCGGACGGCTGCGGTCGCTGCTGCAACGCCTCTCGAACAAGACCCTATCCCCAGAGTTAAACGAGAACCTTCACGACCATTTGGGAAAAAGAATAAAGAAAATGAGTGCCTTTAAACATAAAATCATATTGTTTTTCAGTAGCAGTGAGTTCAATCCACTACCTCGACCCTTGGTTTGTTGGATCTTTGTGGATAGTTACCTTTGTGTGGCCGAGGTGAAACTGGAGATGATAGGAGATCATCTACAGCTGCAACCTTCGATCATGCAGAAGTTTGCTTTCGAGAGGACCCCGACAGGAAATCAATCCGCTGATTTGAATGTGAAGCCGCAGTACCTAAAGTCTATGTACCTCAATAAGATCAAGTTGATTTCAAGACTGCCACATAGGGCTAGTAGACAGAGCGTTACTTCTGCAAGAAATCCACTTCACATTTGTAATTTGACAGCTTCCTGGAGGGTCAACAACGTGAACATCTCCATGTTTGAGCGGCTCATCACAGCGCCAAACGACCACAAAGCGCCCAGTTCGGTCCTCTCTGTGCAACGACGTATGAGGAAAGACGTGTGTGATCTTACAAGGGAGCAACTTGCCAAAGTGGTTAGTGAAGTTTAGTGGTTCTGTTGCATTTGTGGAGAAAAGATCAACTATTTGCATTAATTTGCTTTGTAAGTAAAGTGTCCATGCCTTTGAGGTACTACGCTGAAATCACTTCCATTGAAGATCACGAAACCTGCTGGACCAAGAAGATTCCAGGGAGCATTGCGTCCGGAAGCTTCTACAAAGGTCGTGAAGTACCTGGAGTTGCCAGCCACATCTATTTATGGACGCATTCTGGAAGTCAGGGCAAAGCAGAAGTTGGTCTTTCAAAGATCAACCGACAGGAAGCAGATATGGCAGTCTGGTTGGCGTATTACTTGGTGGATTGTGGAGTACCAAAGCCAAGTATTGTGATCCTCACGCCCTATAAGGGGCAACTCATGTTGATGAGGAAGCAGCTCCTGAGCGACCAAAGCCAAAGCTGGTTGTTATCCCACAATCCATCGGACGCCGACCAGATTCGCCTCTCTACTGTTGATCGCTTTCAAGGAGACGAAGGAGATGTCGTCATAGCTTCTTTGGCTCTTTGCCGCAAGTTAGTGGCCAGCTTCGTTCTCAAATAAGCTTGTTCCTTGATTTGTCAACAGTTTGCTTTGAGGCTGCAAATCCAGAAGTTACACACATCCAAGTCTGTCTCACCAGGTTGTTGATGAGCATTCCAGAACGCCGTTCGTGAAGTTGCAAAACCGAATGATTGTGCTTCTCTCACGAGCACGTCTTGGGATGTATATACTTGGAAGCATGGCCACAGGGCAATGAATTGTGTTTGAGTGTTTATTCAACTTGACAGGCCATCGCTTGTAGGTTGAAGGCAATTTCTTTTTGGTGTTTCGAGGTCATTGCTAGTGAGTTGGAGGCCATTGTGCTTATAGCTTAGGGCGAGATCTCTAAGGAAACACCGGATACTTTGAAAACTCTCGACCAGAAAAGCATTGGCAGCGAACCTTTGAGATCTTGCAGGACGGGATGTTGACTCTGTTTGTGGCAGCTTTTAACCGGGAAAGTGCGTCCTGACGCAGACAGTAATGCCAGGAGAAGCTCCTAGTAGCGATGCCACAAGCCCCTGGGTAGCGTCCTTGCTCCTGGTAGTACGGCCAGGAGCTCCTAGTAGCTTCTAAGTTTCAGCTTATTTTCAGCTTGGTCTAAAATGATGAGGAAAGATAAGGCGAAAGAGGCACTTACCTTCTTTGTGTCTTTTCCGTCGCTTGTTCGAACGGGAGGCTCCAACTGCAGCGGTCTCTAAGACTCCCAAAGACTCAAGAGCCAAAGCTTCATTGTTACTCATACTACTAGGAAGCTTCTTGTTACTACAGGTGAAACGATTCCCAAAGAACTCTCTAAGAGTAACAAAGAATTCTACTAGTAGCTTCTTGTTGCTAGTAGCGACGGCCTCCAACCTACTTGCGATGGCCTCCACCTAGTGGCAACCTTGTTACTAGACTTACCTGACACATGAACTGCCTGCTTCATTGTGGCCAGGAGCCGCCAGCTGTGTCTGACAGCAAGGTGCAGTTGCCGCCATATGATTCAAAACAACTCAAAGTGCACTTGACAAAACTTGTTGGAGGCCATCGCTATTAAGTTTCTAGTAAATTGGTATTCCTTACTACTGACAACGAAACTGGTCAAGATACTTTCAGTTCATTGCTTTGTTTCACTCTACTTTCGACTTCTTCCATCTTTTCTGCTTCGTTTAGCCCTTTGGCGGATTTTTGGGAGGCTGTGCCCAACGTTTGCTTCCCCAAAGCTCGCGTTGGACCTGCGCTGCCTCTTTGCTGTGGGCAGCACCCAACGAACTCCTTTGGAGCAGTGTCTCGGTGAGAAAGACCGGAACAACGAAACACCTTTGCTCCTACTAGCGATGCCCTTTGCTCCTAGTAGCTTCTTGCTAGTAGCGATGCACTTGTTCCTAGTAGCTTCTTGTTACTACTAGTAAGGCACTTGTTACTAGTAGCGATGCACTTGTTTCTACTAGCTTCTTTGCTCCTAGTAGTAAGGCCAGGAGCCCCTAGTAGCGTCCTTGCTCCTAGTAGCGATGCCCTTTGCTCCTAGTAGCTCGTCGCTAGTAGGTTTTCTGTTGTGACCTTCCTCCTCATAGGGAGGGCTTCCAACCTAATAGCGTGGCGAAAGAAAACAGTAGGTTCCTGTGCAAGATTGCGCTTGAGAGGAGAAAGCAACGGAACTGAAGCGGGGTTTTTGCAAAGCCATCTGCGAGGAGCAGCTGAGTTGCCATCGAATGTGTTTCTTATCGGAGTTGTCTAAGTAAAAATACAAAATGAAAGCGATAGCAGGAAAGGAGTCTGGGCCAGCAGCATGTAGCCATTTCATCAGGAGAAGCTGAGTTGCGGCCATTCCTGCAACCTCCAGTGCCATTGGCCTGAGCGGAAGCATAACAAGAATTGCCAGGCTTGAAGCATAACAGCTTTCAACTTGCTAAAATTGCTGTCAAAGCAGTTACGCCTTTGATCGCTATTAGGTTGGAGGCCATTGCTAGGCCATTGCTAGCTTTCTTTTTGAAAAGAAAAGTGCTTGTGGTGGCCTGTACTCTGCCAGGCTTTGGTGAGCTCACCATGTTTGCGCAACTGGGTGGCAAACCACAGTCAGCAGAACTAGCAGAGCAATCTTGAAATGAAATTGAGGGAATTGTCACTATGGCCTCCAACCTAATAGCTTCTTGCTACTAGTATGTTGGACTGTGCCTTGCAGACAAGACTTGCATTCCTTTTCCAGCTTCGTCCAAGGGCACCAAGCAGATCTTCCCTGCCATGAGATTTTCACAAACAGTCTGCTCCTTGAGATGTCTTCTCAACCGAGACTTCCAGTTGTTACGGATGTCAGAACCTACTAGCAATGGCCTCCAACCTAGTAGCATCATGTAGCGTCCTTGCTCCTAGTAGCGGTGCCCTTTGTTCCTAGTAGCTTCTTGCTCCTAGTAGTAAGGCCAGGAGCTCCTAGTAGCGTCTTTGCTCCTACTAGCGATGGCCTTCCCAAAGGATGTTCAAGACTTGAAAGAAAAACGTCCGAAGGTCAGGCTTCATCAGACGACTTGATCGATGTGGCTTTGTCCAGTTACCGGTGCCCGGTAAAAGTGAAGCTGCTGCTTCCTTGCAGCCACGAGCCCGAGATGGCTTGCGCAGAAGAGGAGGAGATTCAAAATGGTTCGCGGCCCATGCCAAGATGTGACAAGACCTCCCATACGCCGCAGCTTGAAGCAGCGGAACTGACTAATTTGCTCCTAGTAGCTTCTTGTTCCGAGTAGTAAGGCCAGGAGCCCTTAGTAGCGTCTTTGCTCCTACTAGCGATGCCCTTTGCTCCTAGTAGCTTCTTTGTCCTTGATCCATTCGAATGGATGCAAAAGCATTGAAGCTCTGACATCCGAGGTATGTCTACCCAGATTGCAAGCATACCCGGGAGGTCACTTGCTACTTCCTTGCCGAGTACAAGCGAGAGCCAAGCAAGGCCATATTCGGGTGCATTCAGTGAAGGAATTGCGGTTCTCGCTAGGGTTGAGGAGCAAAGGGCATCGCTACTAGGAGCAAGAAGCTACTAGGGGCTCTGGCCTTACTACCAGTAACAAGAATGCTACTAGTACCTCCTGGCCTTACTACTAGGAGCAAGCACGCTACTAGGAGTTTCGTCACCAAAAAAGGCTTGTTCCCTATGACCTGAGACCTGAGCCTTCACTAACCACAGCGTACAAAGTGGATCTTACTCCCCTTGAAGGCAAGAAAAGGTAGGGGGTTCGATGTTAACCTTCAATGGGAGCACTTTAAGAGCTTCCACAGCTTGCAGGTCCCAAAGTGTGAACACTTAGTCGAATACCTTCCTGATTGCGGTCACTGTATTTCAGTGAAATGCAGCTTTAAGATTTTTGGCTGCAGTTTGCAGATGGTGTCCGCGAAGGGATGTCTTATTGAGCAAGTAGGATCTGTCCGCAGGATCTTGCCCATTTTCTCCGAGGTCAGCGTACCTGCGCAGCGCAGCACAATTTGTTTGCCCACAGAAGCTTGATATTGATCTCCCACGATGTGGCCATCCTGCCAAGGCTTGAGACCATCGTAGTTTCTCAGAGATTGAAGACTCTCAGGTTGATCATTTGGCTCAACTTTCTAAAATTCATTGCTCATGTTTCAAGCATGGTACCTTGTTTGGAAGGTTTTTTCCTAGGATGGAGGCCATCGCTACTAGGCTGGAGGCGATTGCTAGTAGATTGGATGATTGGAGGCCATCGCTCTTAGGTTGGAGGCCACTGCCACTTTCCTCCTCAGGTCTCATGTGCCGAGGAGCAGTCGTTGCGAAGCTGGACTGGAGGCCTGGGCAAATGTGTGTCGGCGCAGTTTCAATGGTCGGCAGTCGCCAAAGCACCGTGCATTTTTTTGATTAGAAGCGCTCTTGGGAGTAGGAGTATGCCAACGAGAGGAAAAGAGAAAAGGACCAAAACGGCAAAGAAATAAATAAACTTCAAAAATAGAAAAGAATCAACGAAAGGTCCACTAAAAAGGTTTGCAAAGCAAACAAACACGAGCAGATCTAAGGCCCTACAGCGACAGTGCATAGTGCAGGAACGTAGCCTGTCATAGAAAACCCAGACTTGGTACCTTTTGGATAGGTTGCAAAGGAACTCTCTTGGTGGTAGTTCCACATGGTAGTCGTCCTTGTAAGAAGCGCAAGAGGGAAAGAAGAAGGAAGTGAACAGAAGTGGGGAGACAAAGGGGAAATCATCTCATGACTGGATGCTTTTGAAAACACTCATGACAGCCCAACAGCAAGCCCTTTTGTTGTTTAAAGAAAGGATTGCGTTGCGGCGCTTGGTGTTGAGGCCGATGTGGTGATGGTATGGTGCGAGAAGGAGAAGCCTATGGCCCATTGGAAGCTGTACTGATAAGATGTCAAGGGATTCAGCATTGATGCTGGAAGAATCCAGTTTAATGAGAACGGGGAAAGCTCAAAAGCAAAGTTTAGAAGGGCATTTGTGTCGCATGCTCGCAACAGATTGAGAAATCGATTGTTTTCTACTGACATAGTGACGCAGCCGAGGACCATGTTTGCGACAAAATTGTGACCTTTGTACGTATCTTGTCTTTGCAGTGGGTGTTGGGTGGTAGAGGTGTTCCTTGGTGCAAGATGCCAAGGCAGATGTGGGCACGAGGAAAAGGTCAAGTGCGGGAAAGCATTTGATTTGGCAAATGTGCGATCTCATTGCAAAGAGACAGTCCAGTCCTCAAGAGTCCTGAAGTGTTTTAAAAGAAATGTAAACCAAATTGGACTAGTGTTGGACTAGTATAGCAAGTGCATCGCTACTAGTAGTAACAAGAGCATTGTTACTAGTAACAAGAAGCTACTAGATGTATGTTCAGGTTCTTTTTCTTTGCTTCTAATAGCGATGGCCTCCATCCTATTACCGATGGCCTGCACCCTACTACCGATGGCCTCCAACCTAGTAGCGCTGGCCTCCATTGCAAAGAGACAGTCCAGTCCTGAAGAGTCTTGAAGTGTTGACGTCGCAAGCCAAGCAACTGTTCGAAGAGAGCACCAAACCCCATGTGGTTTCTAGTAGTAATGCCAGGAGGAGGGACCCCTAGTAGCGTCCTTGCTCCTAGTAGCGATACCCTTTCCTACTAGTCGCGTCCTTGTTAGGAGCGCCCCGCAGTAGCGTGTTTGCAGCTCTTTGGAAAGGTGCCAATTACACATCCACATTGCGGTCACGAATGCAAAACAGCGTGTCATCAGTCGCAAGAATATGAATCTCGGAAGCATGAGCATGAGTTTCCTGGAAGAGCGTAGGATGCAATTTCCATGGAACATGGTGGTGGCACCCCTTTTTGGAGTCGGCTTCAACTATGGAAACAGCGTGAAGCTTTAGGCCCCAATGGGGCCATAAGAACAATATGTTCCTTGGCGTCCAACGTACTAGCGATGGCCTCCAACCTAAATGCTTTCCTTTCCCATTAAAAATCGTTCCAGCTCCATTTCTTTGATTTTGACCGGGCGGCAATTGATTGAGGCTCATCTTCCACGACCACAGGGAAGTGTGGACAGTTTGGAAGAAGCCGCGCTTCACGGTTCATCGCAACAATTGCCTGGACTAACCTGCACCGCAGAGGTCGGAGCCTCACGTTGTCCTTTCCAGTGAAGCCAAGAGTTAAGTTTCCCTGTAGCTTCTTGTTACTAGTAAGGCACTTGTTACTACTAGCGTGGCACTTGTTACTAATAGATTCTTGTTACTAGTAAGGCACTTGTTACTAGTAGCGATGCACTTGTTCCTAGTAGCTTCTTGTTACTAGTAAGGCACTTGTTACT